>BSBN01000006.1:11200000-11632500 GCA_027924645.1 Cunninghamia lanceolata
AAATACGAAAAACTTTTCTACCTATCCCTAGGAATCCCCTTGCATGCGTCTGCGTGCTTGGTGGCAATATGCATGAGGCAGAAACATGTCAAACATAATTCAGGGAAATGCGTTATCCTACGCCGTCTCCTGCATGATGAAGGCCATCTAGGGGGTAGGCGACATGAAGCGTGTTGCTTTTAGGGTTAGAATAGTTTTTACTTCAAACCTTAAGTATTCCTACATGAGAAGGTGATTTCATCAGGTTCAAAACCAACTCCTAAATCTAATGCAAAATGAAATCGAATAAAGAAAAAATGAAAAATGAATGGCATGATGGATGCATGATAAAATGGAGTGATAAAATGAAAGTCAATAAAATGTCATAAAAATAAAACAATAAAATCTAGGAAAAATTCGACAGCATAACGCGTTTTCAATAATCAAATTAAAAATTTTAAAAATAAAAACTCCAACAAGAATTCAAAGCAAATTTAGAAATAATAATTAAACTTAAGGAAAAATTAAATATCTTGCCAAGGCCAAATAAATTGACCCTATAATTAAATATTAAAACTCAAAAAGAATTAAATGACAACAAAAATAAATTTCAAAATTAAGTTCGTTAATAAATATAATTTCAACATTATATTTATTAACTAACTCAAAAATAATAGAGAAAAGGGAAGGATTAAAATACCTCTCCTTGTAAAATAATAATAAAACCAATAAAAATGAAACTTAATAAAAGGGACCTCCCAACACAAAAAATCTAAAACACACTAAATAATTTAAATGAAAGTATTAAAATTAAATAGCTTAACAAGTGTCAAAAACTCCCTAAAAAGGAAAACAATCCATCTCTAAAAATAAAATTCAATTCCCTAAGTAAATATAAATCCAATGAAAACAACTTCCATAAATCAATTAATCAAAAAGACCCAAGGGCAAAAATGGAGGGAACATAATTTCTCATGCACAAGGAAAAAGCAAAAAATAGAGAATTTAAAATAAATAATAAAACAAAATCCTCACATCCTCAACTCACCCTAATCCATTTAAAATAATCATTTCCATAAAGAAAAGTCCTAATCTCTTATTTTATTCTTTTCTTTTTAGCAAAACCCTAACATGTTAATTTGTTTTGTTCTTCTCTTCTTTGTTTTGATTTTTCCATTGTTTTGCAGGTTGCAAGTTTCCACTCCCATGGCTGCCATGCTTACTTGCATAGAGGTATACATAGAATGTATACTCGATAGGGTTTCTTTCTTTTTGTTATAAATATTGATATAAATATATATATTTATATATACATTTTTATGTACATATATATACACATTTTTACGTATATATATAAATATATATATATACATTTAGAAGGAATCTGGAAGTGTATACATTTTTTATTTATTTGTTATGCTCATAAACTGATTTATTATCCTTTATTTTTTTTGTTTGATTTGTAGGGGGGTGAGAGGTACACGAAACCATAGAGGGTTTTCAGCAAAGACAAAGGTGGGTGAAGCGACGGTGCCACTACTGCCAAGGGGAGGGCAGAGTGATTGAAGGAGGAAGGTGAAGGTGTGGGGAGGCAATAGGGGCCGACGGCCCAAAGACTAGTTTCCACTACTGGAAGGTTAAGAGAGGCTGGAGCGTGTGGCAGGGTCAAGGAGGAGAAGGGGGTGTCAGGAGGGGTGATGCCTCCACCCACACCTACAGGTGTGGGTGGAGTTACCGCCCACTCCCCACACCCTCAAGCAAACACAGATCTATGGGCGGTGGTTTGGGCCATCGCCCACAGTCATTTGATGTCTTTTTTTTCTTTTATTAAACATAAACTTTGTCCCTACACAATTAGGGTTTGACCTATATCTTCAGGTCTATTATGCTTAGAACATTTTGTTTATATTTAAATAATATCAATTGAATATGCATCAGTATATATATACATATGCCATTCTGTATATATATATATATATATACACACACACACACAGTGACAAAAGAAAAATAGCAAGTTTGGATTGTCATATATATATATATATATATATATATATATATAGTGACAAAAGAAAAATAGCAAGTTTGGATTGTCACAATAATATATATACTTCTCAATAACACTAATTTTAAATAACATAGAATACTAATTTTTAGTTGTATAATAATATAATTTAGTAGCATCTTTGTATTTTTTTTTTTAAAGGAAATATACAGAAATATAATTTTTTTTTTTGACAAAATCTATAAGGTAGGAAATATAATTTCACTTAAATTTTCAACAACTTATTTTTACAAACAGCATATTAATAAACATAAAAATTTCAATGCAAACATAACAGAAAGTTATACATCTATTTTCCCTCTTATTTTCTAGCATACACTAAAGTTTTATCAACAACACATATATTTTTTTTTTGAAGTAAAAATTGACAGCAAATGTATTTTCTCTTGCATTCCTCCATTACTTATAAACTCAACAACATAGAGTAGTAAACAACCTTTTTTTTTAATAAACCATAAGAGTGCTCACAGTACATTCTCACACTACAACCAACATAATGGATAGTAATAAACTTGTCCAAATTTACAATAGGACCTCAAAGGCCATGGCTCAAACAGCCAACAAAATAATATTGCAAATGAGGTGAAAATGAGCTTCTCCAAGCTCCATTTCTCTCCAACTAAAATCCTGCAATAAGCAACACAACAAAAAGGGGAACCAAGCCACTACAAAATGCCCTCCTCCCTACCATAGACCCACAAGAGGGTCACCCCCAAGCTAGGGAGGTAGGAATCACCTGGTTGCACACACACACCACAACAATAAATACAAAAATAACTCAACAATAACCCAAGGATTAACACATAACAAAACTCACGAAAATGAGTTTGATGGGGGTATGGAATGGACCCCTCAACTCAAGAGGCCACTCCAAGATCTCAAATCACCAAGTCTCAAGGCCTCAAGCCAAAACCTCCAAAACACATATCTCCAAATAACTCAAAGCCTATCATGGCACTCTTGCCATCAAAATGATCTCAACACTAAGAAAAAGCCCTCAAGGCTATAAGTAGCACAAATATGGAGGTGACCTCAAGGAGGTTCACTCTCCCCTACCCTAAACAAGTTGGGATTTAACTCCAAATGGAGGTGCTCTCACCAAACTCCCAACCCACATAAAAATGAAAACAACAAACAACAAAAATCCACAAACACAACATAAAAGAAATATGCAAGGGTAAATGGCCATAGCCATGGAGCTTACCTTCAAAAGCCCTAAAAATGGAAGCATGTTTGGTGAAGAGCTCCAAGCTTCTCCGAATCTTCCAATCTCCAAATTTTTCTCTAACTCCTCAAAAAAATTCCAAGAATAGAAGGAAAAATCCCAAATGCAAGAACCCCACACTTCTCAACAAGAGCAGGTAATATAGGCCTTCTAAATTGGCCTTGAGGAATGAGAAGGTGACACTTGTCACCTTCTCCTTCCTCTTCCTATGCCACTTGCAAGGGAGAAAGTGTGAGGGTGACAAGTGTCACCCTCAAATTCCATCCCAATCCTCACCTTATCCACTTGTGCTCTCACACATGTGTGAGAGACCAAGTGGTGAGGTGGCAATTCCCTTCAAGCCTCCATGAGGATAAGGGATGCCATATGGCATCCTCTTATTCTCCAAGAGAGCCATCTCCCTCCAAGATGCTCTCACACATGTGTAAGAGTCTTGGAGGAAGATCCCACACACTTGGGAGTCTTTGAGACCTCCCAAGTCTTCTTGGTGAAGGGATCCCCAAACTTTGGGAAGGGAGATGAGTCTTTCCCAAAGTATGACTCATCTCCCACCCTTAGCCATTTCAAAATTCGTCACTTTGACTAAATCTCAGTTTAGATTGACCAAAAGTGAGTTACCCCTAGGTTTAGTTAGTCAAAATTGACCCTAGACCCATGGGTAACCACCTAGGGTAAGTTTTGGGACACTAAGGTTTACCTAGGGAGTCATAAATCCACTTTAAATGGCCCAAAAAATAAAAACAATACCAAGTGGTGTAAAACAATAAAAATTATACAACACATGATATAAATTAATTAAAAAAGGGGCTACTAGGCCAAAATAATAAAACCAGCAAGTACTTAAACAACATTCGAATCAAACGTGATCCCCATCCCTCTTGGGAATGTATCTGTTTCATAGGGAATAACATATGTGTGAATACTACCTCCAATTTCTCGTGGCCTGGGAATATAATCCTGCACATCTAGATCAAGTGTCAATCATATCATGAATAATCATAGCCGAAGCAAATTGGAATTAAATTCATGTCATTGAATACAACATTAAGCACCTACAAAATAATTCAAGATTAAACTACATTTTCTATCTAATGTCACATAATCATCATCACATAAAGAACTAGAAATCACATCAATAAACATCATCTAATATATCTCACATGTCTAGTATCAACATAGCATCAAAATATGATCAAATTGAATCACCATATGTCTAATCAATGTCAAATCAAAATTAGGAGATATAATCAATCCTATATAATGGAACAATAGTCTCTAAAATTATGATAACGTCGTCAATTGAAATGTAAAATGATCAAAATAAGAAAGGAAAAATAATCGGCCTCACATGGAAGAAGATTCATCATGGACTTCTCAGGCTGATGTGGACTATCTTGGTTCTCCCCTAGCCCCAGTAAAGTGAGGGATTCACTCTTTCAATAACCCCAGATGTCCAATGTAGGAGCATCCCTGGTTCAAGAGAAATCTTGCATAAACCAAAAACAGTTGCATTTCAGTTTATTTCTAGTTTAGTTTGTTCCTTTTCTAGTTTAGTTCAGACAATTTAGTTAGAAGCAGATTCTGTATTTCTGGTCCAGTTACATCTTAGACCTTGTGGAGATGGACTTAGCATCTACATTCATTCATCTACATCATATCCAGAATTCAGAGATCTATACTTCATTACTAGAAACATATCGCTATCAGAAGTTTGACTATTTCTCATAACAGAGCATCTAGATAATCATAGACAACCAGCTAAAGGAGAAACTCGTGGAAGCATTTCCCAATCTTTGAATCCTAATGACACATCATTCAATGATCTTTGGTTCATGGTCGACCTCCCCAGGAGATCCACACATCATTCCATTCATTTTATGGAAGTGTTCTATGCATTTAGGTCCGACCTATCCATCTACACACGTTACATCTCTTCTTTGGAAATTGTGATCTTCCTTGACCGACACGGAGGAATCTATTGATCTGGACTTGATATATATTGATGTAAAATATCCCTAGGAAAGCAGCTGTGAAGTTCATAAGTTCTAGATAGATAGATTATTCATATTTCTGGTAAAGGAGCTTCAAAGCTTTATCTTGCGCATGTATGTAATCGGGCCTGTGAGCCCTAATTGTAAGCCCGCATGTTTTTGACCGATCTCTATTTGAATTCTATGATATATTAAATGACTGAATTTGCATTTGCTTTATTTCTATAAGTTGTTTATGTTGTGTTTACTCTTGCTGCATTGTCTTGATACTTCATTCTATGAACCCTCCTACAATGATTGCACCACTAGATACTAATACTCTATATAATATTTCAATCTTCACACGTGTTACAAACTCATCACCTTCTTCAGGAATTGGACTAACAAAGGATTGAAATTGTAAAAGAATGATCAACCATCTAAATGGAAAGAAACCTTTCCTTTATAGAATTTGAAAAATTGTGCCCTAATCTTCCCATGGGAATTCATTGCTCAATTGGAAGTTCAAATAGCATTGAATGCAAACTAGAAGAAATCCCCAAAAATCTTCCTGAAAATGTGTGCTAGGTGAACTAGAAGAACCAAGGATGGTTTTCCCACCCAAAATGACTAGTTGTAGAGGTCAAGTTGAATGTTAATGATGACAATGAAATTGTTGATGTGTCCTAGAACATTTGATGGATTTTCAAGATTTTAGCATTCTTAGGGATCAAGGAACAATGGTTCATGGGAACTAGGTGCAATAGTGTGAAGACCCTTCAAAAACCCAAGCTTACACCTGATGTAGAGTGTTCTATGTAGTTCCTATTTTTCAAGTTCTGACAAAACCTTAAAACTTGTGGATACATTCCAATATGCCTCAAGAGTCCACAAATCCACTAAAAAAGAATTAGGAAAATCATGGTTCAATGTCCAGGGTTTGAAGTGAACCTTCAACCTTAGGACGTAATGTTGAGGCACCTAAGTCTCCCAAAAAAACAAAAACCCATAAGCTGAATAATTTGACCTACCTAGAAAAAAATTTATTAGATTTTGATGACATTAACACATGAGGGGCATGTGGGAAAAGTCTAAAATACAACAAGGAAAGAATAAGGAAATTTAACAAAAGAGGCAAGGACTTAGCTAAATCTTGAATTTTTTAGATTGGGTCCCAACATTGGCTCCAATTGGGTAAGTGTGCCTCATGTAGGCACAAATAGAGTTCATAAGAATTCTTTGAGAGTACCCCTTAAAGAGAGAATCAAATAATAAGGAGGGAATGGGAAAATAACACTTCATCATTGAAAACAAGGGTCACAATTGCACATAGACAAAAACATAAAAGGGAAATGTACAAGCCAAAATATCTCATTACTCAGGAAAAGTAATGCTTCAGATGTTGGCCATGAATTGATAGCTTCATAAATTCTCCACTCAAAAACTTGAGATGATACACATTGCAACCATACTCATATGCAACTTCATATGGGCCAAGCTATAAAGGATCAAACTTCCCATGTTTTCCTTTGTCCTCCAATCTAGCATTTCACATGAGAACCATATTTACAGCTTGAAAGTTCCTTGGAAATGCCCTCTTATTAGACATATGTTTCATTGTTTTCTTCTACGATAAGACTTTATCATGGGAAAATCTCCTACTTTCATCTAAATATTTCAACTCTAATACTCTTGGAGAGATTGCACCACCTTCTCCTTCTTGAATATCATACAACAACTTATACATTCATAATTCTAGCTTAATTGGCATTTTAGCTTCCAATCCATATACAAGTTCAAATGGACTCTTACCTATAGTATGTTTTTTAAGTTATCATATCAGCCCATACCAGTGCATACTTCAATTTATCATCCCACCTTTTTATATTCACATCCAAAGTTCTTCTTAAGATCTTCATGAGGCTCTTGCTATTGGATTCAACTTGTCCATTGCTTTAGGGATGGTAAGGAGATGAATGGATTAGATTAATTTCCTATTTAGAACACATATTTGAGATATCCTAGGGTCTGAAACACATAACATTATCAACAACAATCCTTATAGGCACATGTTGCTCATCAAGAATTCTACTACCACCTTAGATGTAGCATTGTAGGTTGGAATTGTCTCAACCCACTTGGTGAAGTAATTAGTTGCTATAAGGGTTCATTTATATCCATTACTATATTTATTACACCAAAAATTGTCTATGTCCTACAAGTGACATTTTGTCCTAATGCCATCCTAATCACCTAGACAATTAATTAAATAAATCCTATTTATTTAATTAATTTCCCTCTCCCATTTTCTAACTAATTCAAATAAAATATTTGAATTAGGCCCTCACCTTTCATCATAATCAAACACATGTCACATAGTACATTTTTCATTTAATACACTTCACAGGTCCCACTAATTTAAATAAAACATTATTTAAATTAGGTCTACCCTACACTTGTTACATAACTACAACTGCTCATGGAGTGGGAAACCCTATTCAGTCTCAACCATCCACATTGTTCAATTGAACTTTCAATCATAGCCCTTGATTCAAATCATTCACTTCCTATGAATCAACCCTCAAACAAGCCATTTGATCATTCAGTTTCCAAGTATCATTATATTGCTGGAATGAGCAACCAACATTCTTCCTTCAAAATAATGCATTTCTATGCAAGATTGAGAAGAGCAATGGAGGAGAGCCAAGCTTAGAATAGAGATTAGTTTTAGTTTTCTTTGTGATTTCAATTTCTATGCTATCTTGTACTTCATTGTGGTGTTAGGGTTTTGATTATTTGTTGTTCATGATCATAGCTCTGATTTTTACCCTAGCTACATTTGGTGAACCCAATGTGAATCTAACTTTTTTTGTTGATTTTGAGAAGTCAAGTTTTGCAGGTAACCTCCTGGCCTAAAATGGACCTCACCATTGTGTCTGGGAGGCCTTGTAGGTGAAAAAGTGACATAAAACTTGATATAGTTTGCTTCCAGAATTTTTTTTGAAAATTTTCTATATAGCAGTCCATACAATACGGATCCATATAGATCTATACCATATGGATCTTCCTTTAATCCTGTGATAGCCTTTGATCTGGTGGTTTTATGCCTGTGTTTATTTGAAAGTCAAGGTTTAATAGTTTTGTTGATTTAGGGCTTTTCTAGTTTTTGACTGGTATGATTTGTAAATCCTCCCATTACATTCAATGTCGACACTCTTTTAAACCCTACATTCATCGTAGAAATCCTGCATCACCACCAGCATCTCTTACCACTACTCACTGCGCATCCCTCTTCTCATCAAACTCTAGCTCCTTTTACATGCCACTGTGTAAAAACTTTAGCTTCTCAGCCCACTTCATAACCCTATCACTACCCATATACGCAGTAGCCACTCCTTAGCCAGCTATGTGAAAATCCCTAGTCACCACCACTGGTGGCGACTAGGCCTAACTCTGCCTAGGTTGTAGTCTCTTATCTCCCACTTGTCACAAAACTCTCCCATCACCTTTAATGTACAGTTCGTCACCGCCTTGTTTGGTCACCACTCCCCATAAATCCTATTGCCATCTTTGGAGCTCATTGCTACTGGTCCACCCACCTTCTACCATGGTCGCCACCTATAATGCATTCCTTCCATCGCCATTTTCAAACCCTAGTGGAGGCAAGCAGTGAGATCAATAGTCAGCTTTAAGCCATAACTGCCAAGGTCAACAATCAATGCCTCCCTAAGAATTTTTTCTTTTAATTGTTTGGTCATTTTAATGTACTTTGGTGTGCAGTCATATCAATGACCGTTCCTTTTTTTATTAGTTTATCCCTTGGTCACATAGGTGACTAGGGGCTCAATTAAACATTAACTGCCAAAGTTTCCTTAACCGCTGGATAACTACACATGTGACCACTTTAATGTTGACTGCTAGTGGTCAGTCAAACTGCCAAGACTGTCCACCCTTCTTCCTCAAGCCCTAATAGGGTAGTATTTTCTTTTCTTCATAACTTTGTCATACAGGGTTGAAATTTCACAAAAAGGAATCGTTGGAAAGGTGACTCAATGAGCTTCACAATGCTGTAGGTTTCATTGTTAGATTCTGCTAGATTTTCTTGTTATTCGTAGTCAAAGTCAACCCTAGTTTTAAACTTCAAGTGAGCATATCTTGAGAAATTTTTATTAGATTTCAATGCAATTCTTTTTAAAACAGCTTAGAATTTCCCAAATTTTTTGAATATGTAATCTATTTTTCTATAGCTATTCATCTCACATCAGATTTCATTAGATTGCTCATTTTTAACATAATGCTTAGGGCTTGCAAGTGTCTTGTTTGTTCTTGGTTTTGGTGACTTTTAGGTGATCCAAAGGAGCTGTAACAATATTCATATCAATCACAACAACAAATTGGAAAGAGAATTTATAAGTGCACTCATTTCATCTTTCATCTCTCATTTCATCAATCATCTTGCTTTTCTCACACTTCAGTTTGGGGCTTAAAATGAACATCTTGTTTGCATTCACATTTGGATTTGGGTTCTTAAAATGAATCATTACCTGCAATCACACATTCAAATTGGGCTTAAAATAGACTAGTGTCTTCCTTTACATTTTGTCTTTGGATTAAAAAGAACAAGTGCTTTCATTGCTTGGTGAACTTGAGTGTGGTAAAAGGTGTGTATGCTCTTCTCATGCGCTTCGGGCAATCTTGAGAATCTAAAACATCTCTCATCCATTCATTTTCACAACACACATTTCATTTTCTAAGGGGAAATTTACTTTGCTAGTGTGAATCTAGTGTGCATGTGTATGCTCTCTCCTCACACTATAAGGTAATCTTGGAGATCAAAATCACCCACTAGATTTGCTTTTGTCACCCTTCCTAGGAGGCCTGCTTGGAGACACACCACTCCAAGGGATGACCTCAAATCTAGCATTTTGAGGGAGTCTAAATAGAGAGGTGTGAATCAAAAGACACCCTCTTGGAAGTTGAAATCATGTCATTGGGCTAATTCCCCAAGAACTTTATACCTTGGGGAAGTGAAGGTGAAGGGTGGGTTACCCCTTTCTCCTGGTTGTTTGGCACTATTTTTCTTTCATTTTACATAATTGGGCCCCCCATACCTTGAGTATATTGGGAACATCTTTAGTCAAACTTGTGCAACCTAGATTAAGACCTATTTGGCCAAACCCACATGTCTAGTCTTAGGGTTGTTGATGTGTCTTTAAGTGCTTGCTTAATCATCACAACATTTAAATTTCAAAGTCAAACTTTATTATGTGTCTTGCATGCGTGATTCAAGTGTGTACATGTGAAATCATTTGTTTGCAGATTACTACATCAAGCTATAAACACAAACACATAAACACACCATCCTAAACATCCTCATCATCACATTCATTCTAAGCCAAGTCACCCTAATCAAACCCTAATAATTCTTGTCATTCAATATCATCCAATCACACCTAATCTTCCTAATCACCCTTCTTAATCACCTCATACCTAATCACATCTTATCATCCCTAATCATTCCACATCATCATCCTAGTCCTATTCAATCACTTGCCAAAATGGTCTTGATTCTTATCAAGCCTAATCATAATCATAATCCCAAACTCATACTTCAAGGAGGTCCTTCCTCCTATCCTAATGATGTGACCAATCTTAAGCCCAAAATCAAATACCTCGAGGATGCCCTTCCTCTAATCCTAATGATGAAACAAATGTAAAACCTAAACTCATACTTTGATGGGGCCCTCCTACTTCTAATGATGACAAGAATAATAATTCATACCTCAAGGAACAAACTAACATGCAAAGACTTAAACACATGTGCAAATCCATGCCAACACTATAAAATAAGATCCTAGCACCGCAACTACAAGACCTAATCCAAACACTTCACCAAATTCCACAACCCCTAGACCAACAAACCATACAATGATTCCAAGCCATCATCCAACAACTTCAAAAAGGCCAATCACCTCAAATACAACAAATCCTAGCACAAGCCCAACACTTCATAGCCACTTGTCAATCCCAAACCCAACAAACACATCCCCTATCCATTCAACAAATATGACCACAACCTCAACATATTCCACATCAATCCTATGTGTCATCTCCCTCCACTTCATACCAACCAAATCCATCCACCTATCATGTCAATCCTACATCTACCTATCAATTCATTCCACAACAATAACATGCAAACCTAAGTCATCCCTTGAAACAATATCAAGTGCCTTTAAATCCTCATGCGTTTGACAAGGGGAACAGAACTCTAGCTTGCAGAACCTATAAATATAATATACCACCATCCAATTGAATGCCTATCCTAAAGCCTACTAGTTATATACCAAAACCACCATATCCTAGTCCTAATCCATTGGTCCTTCTACCTACTAATCAATCAAAGCATTAATTATCCTCAACATCATCTAATCCTCCATCAACTTCACACCCTAAATTCAAACATTTCAAAAGTAAACCTATGGAGTTACCAAAATATGCCCATCCATTACTTCATTCATCTACCCATACACCTACAAAGGATGTGATCCAAGGGCTATTAACAAGGAATCAATCATCACCATGTCATCAAAGTCCCATCCTTGAGCCTACCAAGGAACCTTCCAACACCATGTCCATTCCTACAAGCCCTTCATATAATTCACAACCCCTTGAACCTATTCAAGAGTCTTCCCCCGTGAGTCCAAGTCAACCTCCTTCATGCTCCTATGCAACTGACCAACAAGAGCCTTCCACATTCACTCAAGAAAGTCAAGAGGTATGTCAAGGGTATAATCCTAAACATGTGGAAACATCAAGCCCTCATTCTAATGAAGATCAAATCACTTCCATTCAACCCATCCATAACATGTATCTTTTCCATGATCAAGACATTATTCATGATGAACCTATCCATGAGGAACTTGATCCTATTCATACCCCCACAACCATTCATGAGCAAGACACCCAAGATCCACATACTCCATCTAATGAAAGTCTTATTGATCAACTTAAGCATTCACCCCATTTCATGGCCTTCCTTCAAAGCAAAGAAACTCCTCCCTCACCCCATGATCCAACATCCACTTGTCATGATGAGACACATGCCTCCCAAGCAAACATAGAAGATAAAACCAATAGCTTGGATCTGAATGAACATAATCAAGATCCTAATGATCATTCCACATCCACCATCAATCCCATTTTAAGTCCACTATCATATTCCCTTGGCCTATCCACCTTAATCCATGAATGTTTCTCCTTAGGACAACAACAACCATTCTCCACTTTACCTTCTCCATCCAATCATGAGCTCAAGTCTGGTGTTCAAAACACACCTAGTCCCATTGTCCATTGCATCCTCCAAAAAATGAACTACCAAGATAAAGGCCTAGGCCTTCATGAACAAGGTATTTTGGAGCCTATCCATGTCAATGTTCCTCCATGCTCATATGGCCTTTGATAACACCCCAAGGTAAACAATCCTAGGATGTTGGTACTTCCTCCATTCCTCCTAAATCCACCACTTTCACAAATCTCATCATACCCCCAAAACATATGTTGTCATTCCACCTCCATCATCCTACAAATGTCAAAAGCATGTGACCATACACCTTCCACCATCCAATTTACCTCCACTACTTCCAACTCCTAATATCCCACCATCTACTTTACCTCCATTTCTACCAATGCCTAATACCCCTACCATCCAATCCCCTTATCCATTTATCCAAAAGTCCTCAAGAAATCCTAATCAAGATCAACAAATGCACACATCGTCTAATCATGAAGCTTCCACCATGTCCATGGAATTAAAACATAACAATTTGGATGCCTGTACAAGCATAAAATCAAAAATCCTAAGGGTCATGATGCCTTAGGGTACAAATACAAAGATTCAAAGAAAAGTACATCCAAAAAGCTATCCAAGCCCATACCTAAAAAAAAAAGGCCAAAAGCAAAATGGTCTGGTCAACTAAGAAAAAAGCAATCAAGTCAAATGAGGCATCCACATATCAAAAATCCCAACTATCCTCTTCCATTCAAAATTCCCATTCCACTCAAAAATCTCAAATTCCTTTATCCCACAAGTCAAGCAAAAATCATAAAACATACTAAGTCCATGTGGGCACCTAAATTCCTAAATCACCCATCCCATAGTCAAACATTGCCATTGCTTCCTACACCACGTTCCAATCAAAAGATTCAATGTTTATCATGGTGTGTACAACTATTGGTCATGATTCCTTTCCATACCTCCATTTCTCCATCTTTCATCCATTATCCTACACATTTCACCCATCCTATCCCTATGGTCCATGCTTTTGCATAAGCCTTTCATCCATCCTTTTGCATAAGCTTTTCATCCATCTTTTTGCATAAGTTCATCCATAATACAACTCATAATCCATTATCCTACCATCCATAATCTACATCATAATCCACTATCCACCTAATCCATCTCCCTTTCAAGCAGTCCATACCAACATCTATGAGCATAATGACATTTCACATGGTCCATGCAATGACATCCATCTCTAATGGGACAATATCACCTTTCATGGAACTAGATGCTTGAGTCCCTCTCATCCATATCCACCTATCCTATCCAAATATTCAAAAAAAGTAAAAATAAAATAAAATAAAAAAAATAAAATCAAAATAGTAAAGAGAAATCCCTTCGTCTGATAGTGAAAACCACCCTTGGTGACACCTTGGATAAGTACCATGATGAAAACCTGGCAAATAGGCGTTATGTGTAGGTTGATCTACTAAGTCACTTACACTTGGGGGCACATTGTCTCATCCCTACCATACTATCGTTTCCATCCTATCTATCTATCCCATCATACCATTTCCATACCATCCTCCCATCCTTATTCATTATACCATATACCTATCATATTGAATCCATTCATTCTCCCTTCCTCCTTTTGATCTTGATAAGGATATGGGGGCAAAATGTCAACAAATGTTTTAGATATCTCTTGATATACCTCATTCCTTTCCAGTTGATCCTATCACCATCCTGACTTGTCATAAGTTTTGTCATGTAAAATCCTAAGTATTACACCAAGAATGGGGCATGTTATTCCTACGTGACATAGTCTATGGTGATCACATCCTTGCTCTCTTATGCATACATTCATCCATTCCATCCCTTATCGCCCATCCTTTTATCCATTCATCCCACCTACCTCCTTGCACCTAGAATTGGTTTCCCATTATCATTGGTATCTAGCAGAAAGGATATCAAAATTGTCATCCAATGCCATCCCAAAAATTTCAAAACACAAAAAAATCAAAGCATCTCAAAAACACAAAAAAAATCAAAACATTTCAAAAATCCAAAAAAATTAAATATTCCCAAAAATACAGAAAAAAATCAAAATATTCCCAAAAATACAAAAAAAATCAAAATATTCCCAAAAACACAAAAAAATCACACAACATTTGAAAAATACCAAAAAAATCAAAATATGTCAAAAATCCAAAAAAATCAAATATTCCCCAAAAATACAAAAAATCAAAAAATTTCAAAAATCCAAAAAAAACAAAACATTCAAAAATCCAAAAAATCAAATATCCATAAAAAATCCAAGCAATAAAATCAATCCAATCATTAATTCATTTCTTCAATTTATCAAATCATATTCTTCAAGGCAATCATCAATTCAATTCTTCAATCAATCCATTCATCAAATCAATCAAGTCAATCACATCAATCTAATCACTCAATCAATTCATTCTAATTCAACCAAAGCAATTCTTCCAATCATCCAATCAAATAATCAATTCAATTCATCAAATCAAACCAAATCAATTCTTCAAATCAGTTCATCCAATTCAATCATCAATTCATTCCAAATCAATCAATTCAAATAATCATTCAATTCTTCCAATCATCCAATCAAATAATCAATTCAATTTATCAAATCAAACCTAATCAATTAATCCAATCAATAATCAATTCATTCCAAATCAATCAATTCAATTCTTTAATCTAATCATCAAAACCAAATCAATTCTTCTCATCAAATCATCAATTCAATTTTATCAATTCAACCATCAAGTCAATTGAATCACATTCATCAAATCAATCCAATCATCAAAATCAATCCATCAAATTCCATTTAATCAATCAACTAATTCTTCAATACAATTCATCAAATTCTTCCAAATCATTCAAATTAAATCACTTTGTCTAATCAATCCAATCATTGCATCATTCTAGTCAATCAAATCAATCCAAGCAATAAATCCAAATGCAAGTCATCATCAATCCATACCAATCAAGTCAATCGATTAAGTCAAATTCTCTAATCACATCAAGGGTCATGATCCTAGCCTTGTTGTGAACCAAATCAATCGATCAATCAATCATTAATCAAATCCTAGTGTTGATTCGCATGGCCAACAACACTAGTGTCAATCAATCAATTAATTGTCTAATATAGGATGTTACATTATCGAAACCAGACCAGGCGTCTTGTATGACATGTTTCATTTCCTGAAACAAGACATTAGCATTATCATCAATCAATCAATCAATCACTTAATCATTGGTTTACATCTTGACAGGGGCAATACCTTGCTTGTTTCTTTATCATTTGTCAATGCATGCTTGCTTGCTTGTGTGTGTCATCATTTTATCTTGCATTTGAATCACATCTCTCTCATTTTAGATAATATTCATATCTTGTGTATGTCAGAATAGCTTTTTGAATTATCCTTTGCATCTAAAGTCATATGATACCTTTTGTGCATTAGGACTTTAATGCTCTAAGTTTACTTCCTCATATGTCTAGACAAGATTGTATTACATTGGGTGCACAAGACACATTGTCACCTTGGTCCTTATACCTTGGTGCATAACGTCTAGTGCTATATAAAACTTCATGGTTGCTCACTTTCATTGCAGCATAACATATCATTCACTTCTTCTATCTATTTCCTTTTCTTTCTTGACCAATCCCTTTCATTTCGAGAGCCTATCCATGTTTGTCCAACCTACCTATCCTCTCAAGGGGGCATCATCATCCTTTTCCTATATCCATATCTTAGCTTCTTTGAAATGATGTTACTTCTAGTCACAATATCATCTCAAAGGGGCAAAATGTAAACACCCAAAATTGTCTGTCCTACAAGTGACATTTTGTCCTAATCCCATCCTAATCACCTAGACAATTAATTAAATAAATCCTATTTATTTAATTAATTTCCCTCTCCCATTTTCCAACTAATTCAAATAAAATATTTGAATTAGGCCATCACCTTTCATCACAATCAAACACATGTCACATGGTGCATTTTTTATTTAATACACTTCACATGTCCCACTAATTTAAATAAAACATTATTTAAAATTTTAGGTGTACCCTACACTTGTCACATAACTACAACTCCTCATGGAGTGGAAACCCATATTCAATCTCAACCATCCACATTGTTCAATTGAACTTTCAATCATAGCCCTTCATTCAAATCACTCACTTCCTATAAATCAACCGTCAACCAAGCCATTTGATCATTCATTTTCCAAGTATCGTTATGCTGTTGGAATGAGCAACCAACATTCATCCTTCAAAATCATGCATTCCTATGCAAGATTGAGAAGAGCAGTGGAGGAGAGCCAAACTTAGCATAGATATTAGTTTTAGTTTTCTTTGTGATTTTGATTTCTATGTTATCTTGTACTTCATTGTGTTGTTAGGTTTTTTAGGATTGTTGGTTTATGATTTAGCCCTAATTTTTACCCTAACTACATCTCCTATGAATTCAATCCTCCACTACTAAAAATGAACTTCAATTGTTACTATCATGAGGGTAAGGGAAAATGCAAACTTTAGCTTTCCTAAAAACCTTTAATAGACATCACAATTCCTTATAATTTTTGCAACATCTTTAAATAATGCTAAGCACCAATGTCCTACCCTAAGGATCTTGTGTACAATGATGCTAATCTTGAAGTGTCCTCCACAAATAGCTTGATGATACTCATTAATCCATCTTTTAGATTGTTCTCAATCTAGACATTTGAGAAGCAACCCATCATGATTTTTGCACTTTGAGTCATTTTGTATCAACATATACCTTTGAGAATATAGCTTGAGTTTTCCTTACTAATTTTCATTGATTTTAAAAGGATAACATATGTTTTTACTTAAAATATGACATCCTTATACCATGGGTTATTTTTAAACTAACAAGAGTTAGTGGCATAAAAGGAACTTGTCTCATTTACCTTTGTTAAATCTAGATTGACATCTACCATTAGTTAGGCTAGGCCTTGACCTCTAATCAACTTGGTAACATGCACCTCCATGTCATATTCTTGGATCTTATTGATCTGTATAAATCTATTACCTGACGTATCTTGTTGAATGAATATGTCCTTCATTGTTGTATGTGACACACAAGAAATAAATTTTTCACACATAAGGTATGATCTAAAATTCTTAATAGCCTTAAAAAGGGTGTAGGCATGTTTCTCTATGGTTGAATACTTTGTTTTTGTAGCTTGTACTAAAGAATGCAATAGGTTTCTCATACCCATCCTTTTTTCTGAAGTAGGATAGCTTCTATCATGTAAAAAGAAGCAAAGGAGAATAAGTAGAAAGGCTTGGAATAGTCTAGATTACCAAGATTAGTCCATTTTTGAGATATTCATTTATTTCCAAAAATTATTTGGTTTGTTCCTTACTACATGTGACTAAGTGTCCTCTCTTTAACATATTGGCAATGGGATTGGTCTTCTCAACAAATTTGCGGATAAAGCTTCTTACAAAATTTATTTACCCAAAGAAAGATTTGACACCTTTGATTGACTTAGGTTGAGGGATGAGGAAAATTTCTTTTACTCTTTCTAGATCTACCCTAACCCCATGTTTTGATATGATGTGTCCTAGCAATTTTCCTTCTTTAACTCTAAATATACTTTATTTGGGATTCAAAGAAAATTCATACTCAAGAAATCTCTTGAATATCATTTCTAAATGCTTACAATAATCTTTTATTTCCTTGGAAACTATAGTTAGATCATCTTGGTATGCTACAATGATCTCATCAATGAGGCTTGCAAAGGCAACATCTATTGCCCTTTGAAATGTTGAACCTACATTTTTTCAAGCCAAATGACATTCTTGTATAAACATATGGACCCCAAGGAGTAGTGAACATTATCCTGTGTTGCTCTAACTCCTTGACCATTATTTGGTTATATCTTGAGAATCCATCCATCATGGACATCAATTTTGATCCTATTATCTTCTACAACAAATGGTCCATGCTTGGGAGAGGATAATTGTTGTTGAGAGACTTGATGTTCAGGTTTCTAGACACACCTAACCTTATCTCTCAATTCTAATTTATAAATAGAATAAGATTAGAGACCCATTCAAAATATCTAATAGGATTGATGATACCTCCCTCCTTCAACTTAATTAATTCCTTTTACATTTGAAGGGCAAGAGTGGGATTATTAGGCTTTGCTTCTGTCTAAAAGGTTTTGCATCAGGCTATAGGGGAATTGTGTACTAAACTAAGTCCTCCCTATAAGATTTGATCTCATCATAAGACCATTCAAATAACTTCTTAAACCTTTTCAATAATACTATGAACAGTTTCTTTATAGTGGGCTTTAATTTCTTTCCAATGTAAATCATCCTATGTTCTACTTCAGTACCTATATTTAGACCTTCAACATTATCTTCTTCAATTGGCTTTCTTTTACTCTTATAGAAATTTGTATTATCAAATATTCTTTCCAATGCTACCAGCCCTTCAGTAATGGTATTAGTCTCTAACTACACCATTGCATTAATAAATAAATATTCTTTACCATCCTAAATTTCAACCATACTAATCATCAACCAACTAGTTGTCAAATTCATTAATTTAGTTCAAGAATCTATATATCTGCTAATTATCATCAAACACTTACCAATTGCAAATATTATTAGGTATAGTGGGCCTTGTAAGAATCTCTAGACAATATTGATAATGAGAAGAAACTAAGTGTAAATTAAGCCTCGATGCTATAATTGCTAAAGCATCAGCAATGTCAATTACATCAAATAACTTTATTGTGTTGCAAACTATGTTTTTGTATGTCTTCAATCTTTTGTCTTTGGCTACATAGACACCTTTAACTTGTTGTACAAGTAACTTTGAGTCTCCCTAAATTCTCAAGCACTTGATTCCATGCCTATGAGCAATGTTTAATCAATGTATGAGAGCTTCATGCTCAGAGATATTATTTGTGTACTAAAAATTTACCTTGAAAGGAAAGATGGAGTGTTTTCCATCAGGTGAAACTAAGACTACACCTGCACCTGAACCATCTCTAGAACATGCACCATTAAAGAGCATTTTCCAAAAATTATTTTTATTATGCTCAAGAGTAGGGATAAGAGGAGGATCAACAACCTCATGATCTTGTTCATCACGATACCCAATAAAATGACTAATAGATCGGTAAAAAATAAATAAACTTCCTTAGTAGTCTTAGAGCATATGATAGGTCCATTTGGGTATTGCCTCCAATATATTCTACCGACTTACTAGATAGCAACATACCTCACTTAATAGGAAAATCCACAATGATTATGTCCATTAAAAATGACATATCTGGGTATGCAATATGTTGAACATTAATGTTGTTAACAATTATAATTGCATTCACTTCTCTAGAGTCTATGGAAAATCACTTTCCATAGGACTTGAACTCTTGTAAACCTAAAAAATGCAAGACTTAAAGTGGCATGACATTACCAAAATCTCTAGAGTAGATAACATATAGTTATGGAGTAACCATCCATTGTTCATCAAAGTGGTGTAAAAAGGATAAACATTTAGTTGGTTGTTCACTAGTAAAACTCCTAGATAAATCTCTATAGTCTCTTCATTATTCTTTTCCTTTTCACTACCATTTGGAACAATGGAAGGTTGATCTAGTATATTTATAACAATGATGTAAGATAACACCCTCTCCCTATGTCGGAATTCTAAGGACTTCCCCTACTAGTACTGAAATCCTAGTTTGGCTTATGATTTGTGTGGCATCAATAGAGATATAACTATGATATTGAAAAAGGGAACTCTAATCTAATTCAATTCACTCTTATATTAATGTTGATTTATAAAATAGATTATTGTCTCTTAGGATTGATCTAAATCCTAGAAATATAGATTACATATTGTAGACACCTGCAATCGACCATGTCCTAGCGACATATCCCACATCAATTTTGACACCTTGTCTACATTGCCTTGCAACACTTTGTCAGCATTGCCTTGTATAACTTTCAATAGCTCCTAACCCACTTTCAACATTATTGACATCACTTTGCAACACCTTGTAGTACATTTGTCCTAGGTCTCCCTTTATCCCAAATTAATTAAATAAATCATATTTATTAATTAATTAATCAATTTTATCCTATTACCCAATTTTATTAAACAAATCATATTTTTTAATTAAATTTATCTATTATCCCTCTTAGCCAAAATTAATTAAATAAATATAATTTATTTAATTGATTTATTCTCTCATGTCACGTGTCTCTCATAATTGATTAAGTAATTTTATTATTTAATCAATTATCTCCTATCGTGTCCTCATCCTTATCCTTAAATCACAAAAGTCAAAGTAGCTTTTAATCTCAGCCATCTAATTTAAACTAAACCTCTTAATATCAATCATTCACTAAAGGATGCTCTATCCTTGCCCTAATCCTCCACCTCTTAATACTAGCCATCCATTGCAGCTCTTAATCATAACCATCCATCCTATCAATCAAACATATATAATTCAAGCCTCTATCAATCCATATCATATATGTAGGAATAGCCAAGGGTACTTTGCAACACTTGAGGTTCACTCTCACAATATAGAAATCGACAAATAGAGGTAACAAATCAGTGATATTAATGAACCTAATTTGAGCATAAACATATATTAATCTAACTTAATAATTTACATAGAAATTCCTTATTATTTAGGCATGGATGAGGCAATCCACCTTTCATGTGGATTTGCAAGTGCCTCATGATGTGGCACTTGCACAGAGACAAGTGTCCTATAGGTGTCAACCTTTGGATCAATTGGAATGTGCAAACTAGCAACCTTTAGACCAAGTTATCAACCTTGATGATAAGTGTTGACTAACTACAAATGTTCCTTTTGAGGTGAGATGGAAAGTCTTCCAACCTCAAAAGATATGTACATGAGGTTTACCAAACAACTAGGTAATCTCTAAGGTATAAAAGGTTGCACATTCATTTAGACAAGATGTTATCTAACCTCATCAACCTAAGGATCACAAAATTGCAACTGATATATAAATATGGGTCTCGGCTACTAGGCCATGTTAGGTACCCATGTACAAAATTTCTCATAAAGTGGAGTAAAGGAGAAAACCTTGTGGGAATAAAACTCCTCTCCAAAAGGAGAAACAAAATACATGAAAAAGAAAAGAAAGTTGAGAAGAATAAGGCATTATATCATGACCCCCCTAAGACAACTTCTATCACATGTGTACAATAAGTTTCCCCAAAATAGCAGATACAATATCCACATGTTCATAGTAACATCATGTTGTCAAAATCAACACATAAGCAATCCTCATGTAATTTTATGTTACAAGAATATTGAGAAATCAAATTATCAACCCATAGTATCACTGAGCATAACTAGGTAGTACTAGGGTGTTGAACACACCCAAATATTTATAGGAGGGGGTGAATCAATATCTAAACAAACTTCAAATCCTTTGGAGCAGATTAAAACTTAAACTCTACAACATTAACATAAACATGAAAGATCAACACAATGCATAACAACACATAACACCAGATATACGTGGAAAACCCCAAAAGGCGAAAAACCATTATGAAAATTAACTCACAATATATGAAGCTCACTGCAATAAAAGATTACAACTTTGTTTTAGGGCTACAACCCAAGGAAGTTACTACTCCCTAAAGAAAGTTTATAGGGTAACTCCTAAGGAAGCTACAACTCCTTGCTTACTTTGTTCTAGGGCTACAACCCAAGGAAGCAACTACTCCTTGAACTGAGAATAAACTCAAAAATATTATAGCATGATAATCCTTCTACTATCTAAAAACTGACATTGAAGCTCACTCCTTTTGATGATTGTACTTTTACCTCTTCACTCTTCTTTTGATGACTAAATCAATTAGGCATACTCTTCACTTCCCTTTTATCACAAAAATGTCTTCAAGATGAATCAAGATAGACCTTATTGCTTTTTCTCTTTCTCCTTTAGTCACACATCATAATGCATATCATATTCATATTCTTCTCTTCACATACTCATATTCGCAATCATACTTCACTTAGGTCAAATAGGTTTACAATTTATACATGATTTTACATTGATTTCAATACAAGTAACCCAATACAATAAGAATATTACAATTTACAAGTTGACCAGAGATCAAACAACATGAAACATGTAAAGGGCAAGCCCTAACATGAACTATATGCAACTCTAGGAAGAGAAACATGCCTTGCAGATATCAACACATGCTTAACCTAGTCCTAAACATTTTTCATAGCATCATCCTTCAAAGAATAACATCTACACATCACACTCATTTGAAATAGGTCACCCTTAAGCAGGAAAACATGAAACTTGTAGCATATTGGCCATTACAATCTAGTTGTACTCATGAAAGATTAAACATTACTTGCACTTCTCCCAAATGAGTCGGCATGACCCATACAACATCTTCAAACACTCCTTGATCTCCACACAATAAGAAATTTGTGACATACACCTCCAACATTCCCAAGTAGGCCTCAATAGTAATAACTCTTCACAAACTGATTAGATACTAGAAGCACAAAAAAATTAGATGTGTTTCAAAACTAAGAAACATAGAGACATCTATCTAATGTCCACATAAACTCATATATCTGATATGTACAATTTCCAACTGGAATAGGTACTCAAACATGTGTCCTGAGAACAATTAGGCATCTAGAACCATTTGTAGTGCACTATCATTTGAAAACTAAAAATTTGTGGACCTCAAAATCAACTAATACTACACAGTAGCATGCATTGAACATCTCTTATCATTTTCACAAAACCACATGAGAAAACCTTCACTTACAAAGGAATACAGAGTATTCCAATCAACGTTCATCATCACATTAATCTGCCAGAGCATAGACCATAACTCTTCCACTTGTAACTTTCACTGCTTAAGGTATAATGACTTGAACTCTTGGATATAACACCTTCAGAACATATTAAACTCAACTTCTAAAATTCATGCCCATAGCTTCAAATGCAAAGGAATGCAGAGCATTCTATGAACCATTCTATAAGGCAACTTCCTACATCAAAAACCTTCACCAACATTTGGAGACCAGAACCTTCTTGTAACAACACATACATCCTTGGGAACAACAAGAAGGATCATACAACATGTGATAGACCATCAAAAACATATTCTCAACCTCATCATTACTTCTAATCCTCATCTTGATGCTTCTAAATCCCATCTTAATGCTTCTAATTCCCATCTTAGTATATCATCATAATATCATATCTGCTGACCATAAACATCCTGAATACAACTTTACTTGACATTAATCAGGGCATGACATCCAACCATGAACATCAACAACACCATTGTAGTATATCAGGATAGTCCAAACTGAGTGTTCTAGACTAAGTGTTGACATCAATGATAACCATATGTGGCATATGTGCAACAATCTCCCCCTTTGGCATTGATGGCAATACACACCTTCTCATTTCCCCCCTTTGACATCAAGAACAAAGGGAAACTTATTATCCCCCTTAGGACACAAAACTCTCCTTTTCAACATTCTCCCCCTATCAGCAACAACCACTACCTACTCCTCTGAGAGGTATCAACCATTAGTCTAGGAAAAAGATATAGCATGAATTACTCCCCCTGGACAGATACACCAACTATGCATCTAGAGAGAAGGAGGGGCAATTACCCCTAACCTCTGCTAGTGATACTCAAAAGTATCCTTTGCAAGAGCCTTTTTGGAAATATTTGTAATCTAATCCTTTGTTGGAACATATTCCAACTTCACTTCTTTATCTGTAACCTTCTCCCTCAAAAAGTTATACCTGATTGATATATGCTTGGTTCTAGAGTGCATCATTGGATTCTTGGAAATATTGATAGCACTAGTATTGTCACACAAAATTGAAATAGGCTCATCATATTGTACCTTGATATCTTTTAATGTTTGTTTCATACACAATACATGTGTGTAGTAGGATGCTACAGTAATATATTCTACATTTACAGTTGATGAAGATATTGAATCTTGTTTCTTACTATGCCTTGAAACTAACCTACTACCTAAAGAAAAGAATACCACCACTTAGACGTATTCTATCATCAACACAACCAGCCCTATAAGCATCATTGCAAGCACTCAGATCAAAGTCACTACCTCTTGGATACCATAAGCCATAATCCAAAGTTCCCTTCAAGTATCTTAATATTATTTTCACTACCTTCTCATGAGTTTTCTTAGGATTAGATTGATATTTGGAAACCACAAATACTGCATGCATAATATCAGGTCTAGACCTTTTTGGTTGCTCAATGTAGACCTTTTTGGAAACCACAAATACCATTTGGTTTCTCAATGTAGACCTTTTTCTCTAGATCACCATTCAAGAATGTTGACTTGACATCCATCTATTAAACCTTGAAGTTCTTTTGAGCAGCAAGGGCAAGAAACATCTTGATTACCTCCATCTTGGCTAATGGAGAAAAAGTCTCCTCAAAATCAATGCCTTCAACTTGTGAATAACCTTTACACACCAATCTTGCTTTGTTCCTCACAATTTCACCATCTTCATTCAGTTTGTTCCAGAACAGCCACTTTGTTCTTATAACATTCTTATTGGCTAGTCTGGGAGCAAGTTCCCATGTCTAATTCTTTCCTATCTGATTCAATTCTTCCATTGCTTTCAACCATCCATCATCTTTGCTAGCATCAACAAAGGTTTTGGGCTCTACCTTTGATAGTAAACACAAGTTCACTTGCTCACTTGTTTTTGCAAGCCTTCTTTTGGTCTGTGCACCTTCATTCTTGCCCCCAATTATATGATTTGTTGAATGATTCCTCTGAACATACTTTCTTGGAGTCTTATGGATCCACTCTGGTTCTTGTTCCTTGTCTTCTTTCTCTTCTTCTTATTCTTCAATGTAGGGTGGTATATTAGATTCACAGTCCTTGGGATCTTGTGAGATCTGATACAAGTCTTCATGTACCTTGATATTTGTGCATTCAATCATCATTCCCAATCTCTTGTTGTAGCATCTATAGGCCTTTCTTCTGGTAGAGTAACCAAGAAATATTCCTTCATCACACCTTGAATCAAACTTTCCAAGTTTTTCTTCATCTCTCTTGATTTAACATTTGCTACCAAAGATCGTAACATATATAATAGTAGGACATCTTCCATACCATAGCTCATAAGGGTTCTTAGTTCTATTGACCCTCAATTGTACTCAATTGAGTAGATAGACAATAGTGTGAACTTCTTCCTTCCAATACATATCAGACATATCTACATCTTTCAACATTGCCCTAGCCATCTCTTACATAGTCCTATTCTTTATTTCCAATACCCATTCTGCTGAGGGGTCCTAGGAGTAGACAGATGTCTCTAATACCATGATCTTCACAAAACATTTTAAATTTATTTGAAGTAAACTCACCTCTTCTATCAAATCTTAAGCATTTGATCTTAGCATCCATTTCATTCTCAACTATTGCTTTGAAAATCTTAAACTTAGCAAAGGCTTCTAATTTTTCTCTTAAGAAGGTAACCCAAGTCATTCTAGAGTAATCATCAATAAGCAACATGAAATATCTTTCACCTTGTTGACTTTTGGTTCTTGTAGGACCATATAGGTTAGTGTGAATTGGCTCCAGAGGCACTGCAGAAGAGTACTCCTTGCTCTTGAAATTTGTCTTTTTCTTCTTTCCCATTTGACATAACTTGCATAATGTGTTTGTAGGCTTGGTTATCTTAGGCATATCTCTCACTGCATGAATAGAGCTAATCTTTACCATATTATCAAAGTTGATGTGTCCCATTTGCTTGTGCCACAACCAAAACTCACTAGATTGAGCCAATAAGCAAGTTCTTCCATTTGCCTCCTTTAGATGATAGATATCTCCAAATGTCTTGATACCTTTTGCAACTAATTTTTGGGACCCTACCTTCATAATTTCATAACCTTTGGCATAAAAGGTAAGATTATATCCTTTATTGCACATCTGATTAACACTAATAAGATTGTTCTTTAGCCCTTTGATATAGAGGACATCCTCAGTCATGATCTTCCAATCAATAGTTATAGCATCATTTCCATAGATTTGTGTTGACTCATCACCACCAAACATAAAAACTCCACCATTCCACTTCTTAAGACTGACAAACTTCTTGTCACCAGTCATGTGGTTAGAGAAACCACTGTCAATTAACCAACCATTTCCTTCTTTTGTATGAAAGGTAGTCCATACAACCATTGATTTTTCATTATCTTGATCATCCTACAAGGTATCAAAATTTTCATAATTCCCAATATCATCCTTTTTGTCACAAACATTCAAGGCCATAAAAAGTGTTTCATCATTTGAATCATCATGATCCTCATCTTCTAAAGAAAAAATGCTCTCCATGGAATACATACTTCTTTTTGGCTTTTGTCTTTTGTTGTTATGCTTTGAATCTTTAAAATGACATTTAGAAGAAAAATGACCAATTTCCCACAATTGAAGCATTTGAAAGGTAACTTACCTTTGTATTTGCTAGTGCCCTTCTTCAATCTTCTTACAAAGTTTGCCTCTACCTCATCAAGGTCATCATCTTGATTAGTTGCTTCATCTTATGTCTTCTTACCTGCTTAGACTGTTACTTCCTTCTTTGGAGCACCTTTGTCAAATCCTCTCATTTCAAAGGTTGTGAGAGAGCCAAATAATTGATCTACTATATATTGAGCCAAATTTTGAGTCTCCTCAATAGTAGACACCTTATGACTATAAGATTTAGGAAGAGATCTCAGAACCTTCTTCACAATCTCATCTTATTTCACTTTTCCACTAGGACCTTTGATGCCATTAACTATTTCATCCACCCGGAGCAAGTAACTAGCAATGTCTTCATCTTCTGTCATCCTCAAGGTCTGAAATTTGCTCTTGAAGATATACATTTTGGCTTGCTTCACTTTACTATCTCCTTCATAAATTTTGCTAAGTTTTACCCAGATATCCTTAGAAGAACTACAACTCATTACGTTTAGAATTTTTGAATTAGCTAGTGCACTCATTATAGCACTCTTTATCTTGGCATTGTTCTCATACAAATTAATCTCATCTACATCTATAGGATCACTAGTAGGAGAGGTATAACCATTCTTGACAAATTGCCAAATATCAAATCCTAAAGAAGATATATAGTTTTCCATCCTTAGTTTTGAAAAGGAATTATTTGTTCCATCAAATATAGGTGCCTTGTGAGATCTATTATGATCCATCTCAGACCTTCCTCAAGCAATTATGATTCTTCTGAGTAAATTGGCTCTAATACAAATTGTTGAACACACCCAGATACTCAAAGTGGGGTGAATCAATATCCAAACAAACTTCCAATCCTCCAGAGCAGATGAAAACTTAAACTTTATAGCATTAACATAAACATGAAATAACAACACAATGCATAACAACACATAACACTAGATATAGGTGGAAAACCCTAAAAGGGGAAAAACTACAGTGAGGATTAACTCACAATATATGAAGCTAACTACAATAAAAGATTACAACTCTGTTTTAGGGATACAACCCAAGGAAGCTACTACTCCATGCTGACTTTGTTTTAGGGCTACAACCTAAGGAGGCTACTACTCCCTGAAGAAAGGTTTTAGGGTCACTCCCAAGGAAGCTACAACTCCCTACTGACTTTGTTTTAGAGCTACAACCTATGGAAGCAACTACTCCTTGACTTGAGAATAAACACAGAAAAGATTACAACATGACAATCCATCTACTGTCTAAAAACTGACATTGAAGCTCACTCTTTTTGATGATTGCACATCAGCCTCTTCACTCTTCTTTTGATGATTGAATTGATTAGTCATACTCTTCACTTCCTTTTTGTCACAAAAATGTTTTCATGATGAATCAAGATTGTCCTTATTGTTTTTTTTCTTTCTCCTTTAATCTCACATCAAAATACATATCATATTCATATTTTGATCTTCACACACTCATATTCACAATCATACTTCACCTAGATCAACTAGGTTTACAATTTATACATGATATTACATTGATTTCATTATAAGTCAGCCAATACAAAAGAATATTACAATTTACAAGTCAGCCAGAGATCAAACGACATGAAAATGTAGAGGGCAAGCCCTAACATGAACTATACATAATTCCAGGAACATAAACGTGCCTTGCAGACCTCAACACATGCTTAACCTAGTCCTAAACATTCTTCATACAATCATCCTTCAAAGAATAACATCCGCATGTCACACTAGTTTGAAATAGGTCTCCCTTAAGCAACAAAATGTGAAACTTGTAGTATATCAACCATTACAACCTGGTGGTACTCATGAAAGATTGAACGTTGCTTTTGATTCTCCTAGATGATTTGTTATGACCCATACAACATCTCCAAATACTCCTTGATCTCCACACAATAAGAACTTTGTGGTGCACATCTCCAACATTCCCAAGTAGGCCTCAACAACAATAACTCTTCACAAACTGACTTGATACTAGAAACATGAAGAATCTGCATGTGCTTCAAACCCAAGAAACATAGAGACATGTAGAATGTTCACATAAACTCATATAACTGATCTTTATAATTTCCAACTGGAACAAGTAATCAAACATGTGTCCTGTGAACAATTAGGCATCCAGAACCATCTATAATGCACTTTCATTTGAAAATTGAAATTGTGGACCTCTAAATCACCTGATTCTACACAGTAGCATGCATTGAGCAGCTTTGATCATGTTTACAAAACTACATCAGTAAACCTTCACTTCTGGAGGAATGCGAAGCATTCCAATCATCCTTCATCATCACATTATTTTGCCAAAGCACAGACTAGAACTCTGCTGCTTGTAACTTTCAGTATTGAAGGTATAATGACTTGAACTCTTGGATATAACACCTTCAGAACATATTGAGCTCAACTTCTGAACCACATGACCATAGCTTCAAATGCAGACGAATGCAAAGCATTCTACCAACCAGTCTACAAGGCAGCTTCCTACATAAGAAACCTTCACCAACATCTGGAGAGGATATATCCTTAGGAATAGCAAGAAGGATCATACAACATGCCACAGACCATCAGCAACATCTTCTCAACCTCAACATTACTTCTAATCCTCATCTTGATGCTTCTAGTTCCCATCTTAATGCTTCTAATTCCAATCTTAATATATCATCATGATATCATCTCTGCTGACCATAAACATGCTCAATACAACTTTACTTGACATTAATCAAGGCATGACATCTAACCATGAACATCAGCAACACCATTGTAGCATATCAGGATAGTCCAAACTAAGTATTCCAAATTGAGTGTTGACATCAATGACAACCATAGTTGGCATATGTGAAACATAATGTGCATGCTACCTCCACTCTATTAAGGATAAAGGATGATTTGAGGTAAAGGTTGTGTGTATTTAATTGATCTCTATTGTATTTCATCATTCCATTTTATGTTCTTCATTTGGTGTAGCCGATGGGATGCTGTGTCCCTTTAATCTCTCTTTTGTAATCTTTGTTGTCCTCTTTTTGTAAGTTTTCCATTGATCTTTAAAAATTTTGGGACTGAGCTTTCATAGGAGGCCCCCTACACTGAAATAGACCTCACTGTTGCGTTTGGGAGGCCCAAAAAACTTAATAATCATATATAATTTGTTAATTTTTGTTACTAGAATTTTTTTGAAAATGTTTAGCCCCCATAGGTAGTAGATCCATACTACGGGGAGACAATTGTGTTGTTTACAAACTATCGGTGTTGTTTAATTGTTTCAAAAGTTGCATCTATTTTATTTTATTAACTTTATAAAGATTAATCACTTTTGATCAAGGTTAATTACCGATTTAATAAGCTTTAATTTGTGGGGATTCCAATGCTCTTATTTGAGGGTTTCTGCACACTTTTAGGGGTCAAAAGGCCATCCTTTATTTGCAGGTCCCCTATGGATTTAAAACCACATGTTAATTGTGCTTATCCATAGGTGCAGGTTTGAAGATTTTGTCCTCTAGTCATGCCCTTAGATCTGTGGGTTGGTCACATTTTAAATGGTGGATTACGAACTTCACACATGACCTAGAGCTTAACCCTTCACTTGGTCTGTGTAGTTCCAAATATTCATGCCTTGTTGTTTACCTAGCGGTTTGTAAAACCTTTTTCCATTGGACCCCCAGTTTAACCATTGGATTGCCTTTAACCAAAGGTCACAGAGTTTGCACATAGGTTTGAAAACTTTACCCTCTAATTTCATCAAATATTTATACTTAGGTTTCATCATATATCCTCATATTAGTTTCATTACCTATAGGTCTCCTTCCCACATAGGCTATAATCCCCAGACCACCCGCCAACAGTCACAATTCTACTACCTACCTAGGGTCTTTGGGAAACTACCACATCTGTAGCTACTTTCCAACATAGCATACCTTTATCCACCACCTGTAAGTACAAAGATTATGGGTGCATAACCATTGCACCTTATATTAAGGCTAGCAGTATAGTCCACCCTAACTCTTGGAAGCTAGCAGTAACATAAAAATTTATCACCAAACTCAAGTGTTTAATACCACCACCCAGTTTAACTGTCAATTTTCAAACTGTCACAAGTGAACAATCCCACATACTACTAGGCATAAACCACTAGCAGTCTTCCAGATAGAGTTGCTTTCTCCATAGTCCATTTCCTAGGCCCTTTTTTCATTTTCTCACAACTTTGTCAAATCATATCAGAATCTTGTAAATTTATAGTTTTTGGAAAGTTGATTTGACTAGCTTCATAGTGGAATGGACCTTATCAATAGATTCAACCTATATTTTAGGTATAACTAGTCAAAGATCATATTTTCTTACAAAACTAAAATCACTATATCTTTTGCAAATTTTATCAAAATTTGACATTTTTTTTTGAATTGTTTAAAACTTTAAAAACTATTTGATTTTCCCATCTAATATCTTTTTTTTTAGATTATAATCATTTTCAATTTAACACACTTGTTTTGTAGTACCTATTGTTAAAGGCCACATTTATCAAAACTACTAACAAGTTTGCTGTAGGTTCACATGTCAAATTTATCATTAAACCTATCTTTGTGTTTTCTTTGTTTGGTGGGCTTGATTGTGACTTGGTGTGTGTATGCTCTTCCCTTGCACCTATGTGAACTTGGGAATCAAAAATACCTTTGACCCACACACACACACACACACACATCTTTTTATCTAAGGGAATTAATCTTTGCTTGTGTCGATCAAGAGTGTGTGTATGCTCTCCTCTTTCACCTAGTGTGATCATGGGGATCAATAAAACCTCTTGTATTCACTTTTGTCACCCAAGGTGTGCTTCCACATGTATTTATGCTCTCCTCTCACACCACTTGGTCATCTTGAGGATCAAAAACACCTTGCAATATCTTTCCCTATAGTAGGCTTTTTTGGGGATTTCATCACCCCAAGGTATGACCTCAACCACACATTTGGTGGGGCACATCAAAGGGAGGAGAGAGAAGATGTACCTCAATATAGTCATGTAGTCATTCGCATAGCCTTGGGGTTCCAAGTAATTCTAGACACAAGGTGAAGTGACTTGTCAAATGCCTTCAATGGACTAGTGTTCACGAACGTGCGCTCCCCATACCTTGTGTATACTGGGGACTCCCTTAGCAAACTTGTACATCCTAGCAAAAGACCTTTCATCCATCTTCTTGTGTGGTGTAAGGTTCAACAACAAGCCTAAAGATACTCACCATGTGCCTCCTTGAGTAGAGATATAAGGCTTCTTTGGGCATGGTATCAAAACCTCTAAATAAAGGGATAGTAGGTACAACACCTTTATCCCTAGATATCCACACTTGGTGAAGTGTTCCTAGTTAGGTAGAAATATAGATAGGTATTCTATTATGTGGGCCCACACTACGGAGACACACCTACTTGAATAATCTAGGCTTTTATTGTGTTTTGTGTGTGTGATTCATTTATATTTTCATTAGCCCAATCCTCAATCCATATCTTTTAAAAACCTATGCATGTGTGTATGAACATTATTTTTGCAGTCTAGCCCAAGATCAAGCTTAAACCATCCATTACCACCTTCCACTCCAATCTAATTTCATCCTATCCTCATCTAATCAAATCCACATTATCCTAATCCTCATCCAATCCAATCCACATCATCCTAATCATCCAATCATATCCTAATCACCTTCTAATTATCCATTTTCACCCAATCCAATCCAAGTTCATCGTATTCTTCATCCTAATCATTCATCTCATTAATCATCCTAATATTTAGTCTAATAATCCTAGTTATACCTCTTATCCAGTTCATCCAATCACCCTATCCACATCATCCTAATATATCCTTAGTACGATCCAACTTCATCCTAATCATCCTACTTATCCATGTAATCATCCAATCCTATCATCCCTAATCATCTAATCCATATCATATCCTAAGCATCCTAATCTTCATCCTAATCATCCTATTATCCCTCTTCCCCACTTCATCCAATAACCCTATCCACTTCATCCTAATCTAGCCTTAATCCAATCCAACTTCATCCTAATCATCCTACTTATCCATCTAATCATATAAACCTATCATCCCTAATCATCCTAATCGATCTGATATCCTAATCATCCAACTTACCCATCTCATATCCGTAATCATTCCTAATCATCTTAATCCACCTCATCCTTACCACCTACCCTAATCATACCTAATCATCCTAATCATCTCTTTTATCCACTTCATTCACATCTAATCCAAATATCCTCCTAATCATCTTAGTCATCTCCAATCATCCCAATCACTATCCTAGTCACCCTAATCACCCAATCCTCTTCATCCTAACCACCCTATCAACATCATCTCAACCTATCCCCAATCCATCATTTAGGACCCCAATTCTAATGAACTTGTCCATGAGGTTATTGTTTGTGCTACAATTCACACTACAGTAGTAATAGAATAGTTCATTAGTGTTGTTATGGAAGAAATGGACATGGATATACAAGACGTGGATATGTTTACAAGGCTACAACAAAGGATGAAATTAAGAGTGAAGAACTTACTAGGAAAACACAATATAGTTATATCACATGTACCAATTAATGTAGTTTGAATTGGATCGCATGTATCAACATGTATGAATTCAATTGATGTATTGGCTCTTCATGATTTTCCAAATAGAAAGAAATCTCTATGTTGTTTTTTCTAAAATACAACCTTCACAAACTTGGTCTTACTACTCAATAATTAGATGTCCCTTCACCATATGTTCTTATTAAGTAGATGCAAGCCATGAAAACTCAAAAGTCTACCATGATTGATCTTCTATAACATATTTTAAAATAAGAGAAAGATCACTTTGAATATTTAAGGTAAAAACATGATTCTTTATCATGATTACGTATATAGTAAGCTTACTTCACAATTTCTATCACAAATTTTGCATGTGGGCCACTCCATAAGCAATTGTCTATCCTTTCTAAGTTAGTTGTCCAATGCGCAGTAGATTGAAGTATAAACTTGATGAAGGGAGTAAATCATAAAACACACAACAACAAAAATTGCACAAAGAAAATAGAACTTTATTTATTATTTTGGACAACTTATTACATTACAGAAGCTTAAATACAATCAGAGGTATCAACCCTCCACATGCTGCAACACATTACAGCTTCCTCTCACAAGACTCTAGAATCATCTGCCTTCTGTAACCCCAAATCTGCTAGGGTTTCTATTTTCCCGCCTATTCTTGACTCTACACTTTCCCCCTTAACTCTACTACTACCTAGGGTTCCCAAAAATAGTTATTAATAGCCTTTTTGGCGGCCAACAACCTAATTTCAAATTTTACATCTCCCTCCAAAAATAGGTCAACTTCCGGGACCCATAACTTTTGATCTGGGTGTCCGATTGACAACCGTTTTATGTGTCAGAAAGCTCACAGAGTGCTCTACATGCTAAGAACCAGATCTACCAGTTCTAGCTATTTTCGGTCTTGTACAGGGCCGTTTAGTGCCTCAAACCTCAATTTGAATAATTTTCAGGTTTTTTTTCAGGAAACAGAAACTTTAATATCTTTCAGCTCTCAAATGATCTTTATGTGATTCCTTCGCTAAAGGTCTTATTTTTCAGTTATATAGCTTCCTATAAATTTTCACTTCATTCCATGCCCAAATGCAAACTTTCTAAAAATAGCAGGTTGCTATTTTTAACAGTTTAAAAAAACTGAAAGTTCTACATCATTATTCAAGCGATTATGGAACTAGAACCACAAATTTTGAAAATAAATGGAAACAACATCAACAATTTTTAAACACATCTTTTTTTGGGGGGTGATGCAAGATTTCCCTTACACCACTAGATGCTCCTGCATCAGACACCCAGGGTAATTTGAGAAGTGACCCTATCACATCTCATGTGTTTGTGTGAGGAAAACCCAAATGATCAACCTCTGCCTTAGACAACCAAGAAGAATCTTCAATAGGCCTTCCTTTCCATTTCACCAAATATTCTTCATATTGCCTATTTCGAGTACTCCTTCCCACATGGCTATCCACGATCTCTTCTATCTCCTCGGTTGAAGTAGATGTCAGAATACTCCACTTTTCTTCTGTTGTTCCATCCTCTGTTCCACCTACATGATATTTTGATAAGTCAACAATGTTGAAAATAGGAGAAATGTTGATCCCACTCGGTAGCTTTACCTCATATGCATTTCCTGAATCATGTTTCTTCAAAATTCTGCATGGTCCAAATTTCTTCATTTTCAACTTATTGTATGTTCCAATTGGGAACCTTTCTTTTCTCAAGTGAACCATGACTTCATCTCCTACCTGGAATTCCTTCTATCTCCTCTTCTAATCTACCTTAGCCTTGTATTGAATAGTCATCTTATTAATGTACTTTCTCACCTCTTCATGCAAATTCTTCAGATGTTTTGCAAAGTCTTCAGCTTCAGCGCTTGTCTTTTCTCATTTGTCCAACTTTCTTAACTCAAAAGAATTTCTTGGGCTATTGCCATATACAATCTGGAATGGTGATTTCCCAGTACTCCTATTAACAGAATTGTTGTAAGCAAATTCAACATGTGGTAAAATCAAATCCCATCCCTTGGGCTTATCTCCTACTAAGCATCGTAGTAGGTTACCCAAACTCCTATTCACCACTTCAGTCTGTCCATTAGTCTATGGATGGTGTATAGAACTAAACTTCAAATCTATCTTCAATTTCTTCCACAATGTCCTCTAGAAATAACCAACAAACTTGGTATCTCGATCTGAAACTATGCTCTTTGGTAGACCATGTAATCTCACCACCTCCCTGAAAAATAATTCAGCAATATGAAATACATCATTAGTCTTCTTGCAAGGAATAAAATGTGCCATCTTTGAGAATTTGTCCACCACCACAAAAAATGGAATCATGTCCTCTTTGTGTCCTTAGTAAACCAAGAACAAAATCCATACTGATATCATCCCATGGCTTCTCTGGTATAGGTAATAGCTAATATAGCCCTATATTCTGACTTGTTCCTTTTGCCATATGACACACTCTACAACTTTGAACAAATTTCCTCACATCCTGCTGCAATTGTGGCCAATAATAATTTCCACCAACAATAGCAATGGTCTTATCTTGACCAAAGTGTCTAGCCAATCCTCCACTATGCTTCTCCTTAATCAGGTTCTCTCTCATGGAACTCCTTGGAATGCACAACTGGCTTCCTCTAAACAACATGCCATCTTGGATTGTGAAATCCAACCATTTTGTCCTCTCCAACGTAACAGGTTCCAAACAAGATTTCTAGGCCTTTACAAAATCTAGATCTTCAGGATACAAACTTTGAGCTCATTGAACCCAACAACCTCTATCTTCATTTCTATCAGCAAATTTTTCCTTCTGCTCAAGGCATCTGCAACTCTATTGGACTTCCCGCTCCTGTGCTTCAAAACAAAAGTATAACTCTACAAAAACTCAACCCATTTTAAGTGCCTTTGATTCAACTTTCCTTGACTATTAAGATATTGTAAAGCCTAATGATCAGTATATAAAACAAACTCTTTTGGTAACAAATAATGTCTCCATTTCTTCAAAGCCTGAACTATTGCATAAAATTCTTGATCATAAACAAAATACTTTTTTTTGGCATCATTATGCTTCTCACTAAAATAGGCAATGCGCTTACCTTCTTGACTCAGAAAAGCTCCTATAGCACTACCACTAGCATCATAATCTACTTGAAATACCTTATTGAAATATGGAAGTGCCAAAATAGGTTGCTCTGTAACTTTCTACTTCAATGTGTCAAAACTTTTGTCTACTCCTTTAGTCCATCTAAACTCTTTTCTATCCCCTCTCATTGTCTCAGTTAGGGGTACACAAATGCTACTAAAATTCCTGATAAACTTTTTGTTAAAACTTGCCAAACCATGAAAAGAGCGTACCTCCATTGCACTCCTTGGCATAGGCCATTCAATGATAGCCCTTACTTTTTCTGGGTCCATCTTAAGACCTTTGTCTGAGACAACAAATCCTAGGTATACCAACTCCTTTGCAAAACTACATTTCTTCAGATTAATCAATAACTTGTCCTCCCTTGACTTCTCTAAAACTCTTCTGATATGCATTAGATGCTCATCTGAAGTCTTACTGAAAATTAAAATATTATCTAAATAGACAATAACAAAACTTCCCAAAAAATCTTTCAATACCTTGTTCATGAGCCATGTGAATATGGTCGGTGCATTGGTTAGCCCAAATGGCATGACTAACCACTCATACAAACCCTCCTTTGTCTTGAAGGCTATCTTCCATTCATCTCCTTCTCTGATTCAGATCTAGTGATACCCACTCTTCAGATCAATCTTCGTGAAGTACTTGGCTCCACTCAAACAATCCATTATGTCATCCATTCTGGGTAATGGAAATCTGTACTTGATCATGATCTTGTTGATGGCTCAAGAATCTGTACACATTCTCCACTCTCCATCTTTCTTTGATGCTAGTACTATAGGTACCGCACATGGACTTAGGCTCTCTCTTATCAATCCCTTCCTCAACAACTCCTGAACTTGTCTATTTAACTCTTCACTCTCTGTTGGAGTCATTCGATGGGCTACCTTATTTGGCAAACTAGCTCCTGGTATCAAATCCATTTGATGACTTATCTTCCTCACTGGTGGTAAACTTTCTAGTACATTATCAGAGACAATGTTCTGAAATTCTTCCAACATATCTAAAACTTCTGCTGGTACATCTTCACATTTTTCTTGACTAATCTTAGGAATCAATGCAAAGCAATGATGCTCACGCTTCATACCCTCCAAAAATTTCCTACCATCTACCAAGAAAATTCTAGCAGTACTACATACCTTTTCTTCCACCTCCTTCAAGGGCTTCAACTTATGATGAACTCCATCCTTTGTTAGGGAATATGTGTTTGTACGACCATCATGGACAGTGCTCCTATAATATTGCCATGGCCTTCCCAACAACATATGACATGCATCCATCGGTATGATATCACACAGCACCTCGTCATGGTAGTCTCCAATCATGAACTTCACTAAACACTGCTCATTGACCAAAGCTCTATGGTCCTTCTGCAACCATGCAATCCGATATGGATGTGGATGCTTTCTTCTTATCAACTTCAACTTGTCAACCATCTCCTCTGAAACAAGATTATTAGTGCTCCCACTATCAATGATAATATCACAACACTTACCTTCACATTTGCATCTTGTGCAGAATAAACTCTTCCTCTGATTGGGTTCTTTCTCCTCATTCAACAAAGTTTTTCTGAAAACTAGGGTTTCTCCCCTTTTAGCATCTTCAGAGCGCTCAGATTGCACATCTTCATTGACATGTGTAACTCGTGCATTACCTTCAAGTCTTCTATTTGTCCTTCCTTGATGTTATGGACACTCGTATCCTTGATATCCTTCTTCTCCACATTGGAAACAGGTTCCTCTGAAACCTCCTCTTCCAGGTCCTTGCCCAGGTCAGCCTCTTCCTCTTCCTCTTTGCTCACCATTGTTTTGGTCACAAGGGTGGTAGGCATTATCTCCTCTTTGATTTTGACTGGTGCCAGCTTCTTCACTTTTCTTTGAATCTTCATTTCATTCCCCATAGGGTCTTCCACTAGTCCTTCTGCCTTGACCTCTTCCCCTTTGCTTGTTGTCAAATCTTTTATTCATCTTCTCTTCCACCTTCAAGGAAAACTGGTATGCATCTTCTATGGTGGTCATTCTGACCAGGCTCAGCTCCTCTTGAATACTTGGCCTCAACCCATTAATGTAATGGGCTATCTTCTACTTGCAATTGACATCCCGGATACAAGCAATTGATTAGGAACCCTCTTTTCTGGTATCTATCCCCTTCCTTCCCTGAACTACCTTACTTGCTTCAACCAAATACATTGGATACAGGGGTGGGACAGATGTATCGATTGGTCGAGTTGTTAATATGTTTGTAATAGGCAGATTCATCCCTGGTTCATCTCGGTGAATGGAATCACGTATCTGTTTCAATCCCGTTGAGTGGTGTGGATCCCGTTCTTCATTTCATCGAATCCTCTGTCTCGAATGCTGTTGATTGCTTTATTCACTCCTTCCATTTGTAATTTGGATCGCTCTGGTCTCTCGGATCCAGCCAGGTTGGGTGGGAATTGAAAATTGATCGACTAGAGATGAAATAGTTATTCCCTTATCTCCCCTGGGTTCAGTCCTTATTGTCGGTGGGTCTATCAGTGTGGTGGCCAACCCTAGATTGGGAAATGGTGAATATTTTTCCTCTCCCGGGTGATGGACCAACCACATAAACATACTTCTTCCTTCTTTGAATTGTCAGCTCGAAAGGCTTACCCACCATAGCCGGTTCTTGGTGGAGAAGTCATTCCCTCCCGACCTGGAAGGCCTTGAGATCCAACCTTGAATTCAGGGTTTCGGGGTTCAATGGCTATTGGCAGTTAAGGATCGATCCCTAACCCATAGAGTGGCCGATTGGATAAATGAGCTTCGTTCGTTCGGGTGGAAAGATTCGATTGAGAGGCAGGCGAGGAGTGACGTAACCATAGGTCGATGAGATTAGCTGGGACAATGAACTAGAACTCATGACTCGAGCACAAGGTATTGAATGTGCCAGGTGCTCGGAAGCTAGCTTTCTTAGCTCATTCTGACTTGGCAGGCCCCTCACGACTGACTGATAAACTGAATCCAATGCCATCTATCTCTGGGGGTTAACTGTGTGTGGGGATGGGGAGGGGGTAATGTTCCCCGAAAGGGCTGAAAATAGGGGATGGGTGGGCGGGTGCCCCATCACTTTCCACCCGGGGTGGGTGGGAGGATATAGTTGCCCCCAAGAATCTAAGTTGCATATTATTGTGGGTGGGTGGGTGCCCCGAACCTCCATTTCCCACCCAACCTATATCTCCCCCCCATAGGCCACCCACCCGGGTGGGGGGTTAAGGCATATTATTCGAAATAGGGACCGCCTTTCAATCCTCAAGAATTCCTCCCGTCCCCAAGCACTGCCAATGTGTCGAGGGGTTCAAGGATTCGAAATGAAGGAAAGCTGGTCCTACTACTGATGCTTCCATGAGTCGAAGACGAATGAATCAAGTTAGATGGTGAACTAGCTCAAGCTACTTGAGTCCCAACTCTCTCTATTCTTCAGTCACTCACTCGAGTCATTACTCCTTGAATCAAACAACTAGAATCTCGGGGCAGTCACTTGAGCAATTAGCTTTAACAGGATAGTCACTCGAGCAACTACTCGATCGATGGAGAAGTAGACTGACTCGAGCAACTGGTGACTCGATCCACTGAACTGAAAGAACGAGAAGAAGTACCATCTCCTCCTCCCCACCCACTAAAAGAGGGCGCTCCCAGATCATCGAACTCCTAGAGGCAGATCCCAAATCATTGAACTCCTGTCATCAGCCCTGTCGTTGGCAGATCAGGAAACTCGAATCCCATGGGAACTCAATCAGGAAACTTGGATCCTAGATCTGGGAACTCCTTTAATTGGCCAGATCCATTCGGTCCTCTCCCTCCCTTTAATTAGATGGATGGATGGATGGAGAGCACTCTGAACTGGAATTGGGGAGATAGAGACAGTACTGGAATGGAAGTAATCAAATGCTTTTATTACAAGTTATTTCTACTCAGCAACTTCTCCACGCTATTCTTAAATATCATCCATTTCAACAATCAAAGGTTAATTTGGACCAATAAAAATAGGACAAATATTTACCACTTTTTGTTGTGAATGAGGTGTAAAATTACTATTGAGTGTTTGACCATTGAAGTGGATGATATTTAAGTAGAGTGACTTCAACACGACCTACAAATTGGCCTCCACACTCTATGTTGTGTTGCAAGTCAAACAATACATACATGCACACGCATATACACTTTTCCAAACTCACAAGACTAGGAATCACTCACTAGCATGAGCTAGTAAATAACATTTAACAAGGGATTAGTTCCAAAAATACACACACTAGGATACACAACTCAAACACACATGTACCAATATTAAAATATGCATTTATTAATCATTATAATTTGAAAATAAAGTATTTACAATCAATATATTGTTGATAAGAACACATAGGCATAGATTTTGAGATCTCCCTATTTACTAGAAGCCCCAAGCCTTGATTTTGGTGATTTTCCTATTCCTTGATACCATACAACTCTCCCTTCTAACTCCTCCCATGACACATTCTTGTATCTTTTCTCTTGTTCATTGTTTTTCTATTTTTCTATGTAGTCCCATATTCAACACCTTCCTCTTCCATGTCCCCCTTGGTGCTACACATCCACACTCAAAAAAGATACCCACAAATCCCACCCAAATATTTAATTTGGGTGCCATGTTAATCGTAGAAATGGAGGGAAACGAACTCTATTTCGTTACACACTTGTCTCTCCTCTATTCTTCCCACATTTACCTACTCTCTTTTTCCCTCCGAAAATATTTTAAAAATCCAAGCCAAGTCTTTGTTTTAGCCTCAAAATGGAGTTGCATTTTACTAATATCAGCGGCTTGGGAAAATTTGAACTCACTTAACCAACATACCTATTCATGATGGACATAAATGGGATTGATTGGAGGTTAAATGGTCTACTAAAAATTGGTGACAATAGTTTTAAATTTTAAGTTATAGTACAAAATGGGGCTATGTGTCAATCCTTTGTGATGCCCTTGCATTAAATTCTCAAGGTAACAAAATTGTGAGCCCCTTTTCACTATCAAAATTGCATTATTGTAACTCATAGATTGTGTTGCTACAAGTAAACTTGTAGCTAGATTCCTGCACTCATTTCTCCACTTCTATGCCTTTAGCACAAGCCACTTTTGTTGTTTATTTCCATATACTCCAAGTTGTCCTATCTTCATGAAAATCCTCTTGCTATGTCCAATGTGCCACATATCATTCTGAGACCATAGTATGCTTCTCCTTGCAAAATTAGCATTGTTCGATGGCATATGAGGCATGAAATAAATTGCATCCATCAAAGCATAAGGTATCACTACAACTTGATGTATGACCACCTTGTAGCTACCAAATAAGATCTTTACTTCTAAATTCTCCTTCCTTTTTCTATATCCCTATACACATATCTACATCTTGTAGATCCACATCCATGTCTTCCTTGGCATCACCCATCAAATTATCTATTGTTTTTGTAATAGAAAATTTAGTAGAAATAATAGCTTCATGATGGACTACTAGGGAACTAATTTTCTTTACTTTGATTCCATCCTGCACCCCTTTGCTTGTGCATTTATCCTCTTCATTTCCATTTAGTATTTTGTATAGTAGCTCTTTGTCCTCAAGTGCAAAGCCATTTTCTTGACATATATTTGTATGCACTATGAACTTAAATGAACTTTTTTATTAACTCCCAGGTTCACCTTGATATCCATCTACCATAACATATACTTCAACTTGTTATTCATTCTATGGCACTTCTCAATGTCCTCTTCCTCTAGCTTGCTCTCTACACCAAAAGGTTCCTTATTGCTCTCACCTATTATGTCCACTTACAACATCATATTATTGTCAACAACTTGTGCTATCACTATAATTGTAGCATCTCTCTACTATTACTTGTTTCCACTACTTGTAGCATCTGCCTTGCACCACCCCATCCACTTTGTGTCTTCACTTGTGGCATTGTAGAGACTTCACTATCAACATATGTATTTGTACATTCAACTCCATTTGTTGCAAGTACTTGTAGCATCTTAGAAATTGCAATGTCACAACATGTAGCTTGATATTTATGTTCTCTTGTTGCATCTACTTGTAGCTCTTTAGAAGCCATCTCTTCAGCACATGTAGCTTCATAATCCTTCAAGAATTACTTTTTTGCAAGTAATAACATTCTTTAGCTATTTGTCACCTCTTGTTTGGTAGTTTCTATCATAGAAAGGGCATGTGTTGGTTCTTTTTCTTGCAATCCCTCAATTCTAAGGTATTTTCCACATTATCTAGACACAATGATCAAATTAATCTAGACAAAGAGAAGAAACCTATGGTGAAATCAAGGGTAAGGAAAAGCCATTTAATAGGAGGGTGGATAAACCTCCTCTACACTTTGAGCCTTTCCAAGCTCCAGAGGGTGTTCCTAGAGATCTTTGAAAGATGAAGAAAACAAATAGACAACAAGGAAAATCTCTAATTAAGTCAATTAGGTTAAATGATGTGTTATTATATGATAAACTAGTTAATAAGTTATTAGAAGTTATGTAAAAATATTCACAAATTATTTCTTAAATTTTTTTAAAAATTACATTTAGAATGTACACACAAAATATCAAAAACCACTAATTCATATCATCTTCAAATTCTTAATGATTTAGTTGCTATAGGTGTTAGAAAGTGAAAATTTGGTTAAAAATGATTATTTCAATGTCCTACTTTGGCCAAAAAGTGGAACACGATATTGTGAGATCACCCAAGGGGGATCCTAAAACTCCCCTGATCTAACTTCCATTACCATAATATGAGTAATGAAGCATTCATGCCTCCTTTTCCCTCATCATTCAACATCGAAAGTTTTAATCAAATATGTGGGCTTCTTATGATGTAAAATCAACCACAAATAATCCCACCTAATTTTTAAAATGTAAACATGACACCATCTAGTTATCCATCTCTTTTTGGATACCAACAATCAATCATACCCTTTCAACAAGCATGGAAAGCTCCACCTGTAGGGATAATGTTTTGAGGAACATGACCCTGTATACATAAACCCACCCATATTAGGAACATACCTTGAGTATTTAATGGGGCATCTTGACTACAACATTCATCATGTCATACTACCACATCCTCTCCTAGAGATTCCAAAATTCAAAGGAGAGTGTGACCCCAACTCACATATCTAGGCCTACATCATAGTAGCGTAGGAACTCCTCTCTTAGGATGAGGTGGTAGCCAAATTGTTTCCAAAGACTTTAGAGGGTATCACTTTGGATTGGTACTATCAACTTCCAAAAGCACCAATCCACTCTTTTAGGCAACTAATCAATCAATTTGTCCTTTCTTTGACATAAACAAACTAGTCAAGATAGGAATACACAAGTTTTTATTATCAAACAAGAAACTAATGAGTTGGTTGCATGTATTTTATCACATGATGGAGGTAAGTCCTCTACTCTTCAACTAGTGCACCAAACATGGATCATATGGAACTCTATCATCTCTTCTTAGATTCTCTCAAAAAGGACATATTAGAAGGGGTCCAAAAACTCCCTTATAAATCATATGAAGAAATGCTAAAAACTACCCTTAGAATAGACCAAGTTGCTAATGATAGTGAAAGAAGTGAGTATGATGCCAATGGAAGGTTGGCAAACCATAATAGCAATAAAAAATAATTGAAAAATAATCAAAACATAGATGGGTCAATAGACACCTCCTCATTATGAACAATAATAATTGTGATTACAATAGTTATATAAATATGGGGAATCAAAATGCCAACAACTATCTACCGAGAATCAACAAGCAATCATACAAACCTTATCAAAAACATTGAAACTACAACCATTATAAGTATTGTTTACTTCACAAGAGAAGGGGGCATGTTACTGAATCATGTCAAGAGTACCATCACTTCATATAAAACCTCCCAAAAAGATCAAACATTCATGGACACACTCCCACAAGATAAATGAAATAGTACCAAAAATTGTCACAATACCTTTGCTCAAAACACCTTAGGGCTTGTCAAATTAAACAAAGACCTAGACTTGTGTACTACCCAAGGACAAGAATGACTAGATGACACTCCTAGGAACTCAATCTTTTATGACATGATACAACTCCTCAAAAGTCATCCTACTCACAAGAATACCCTCTTCAATACCTTGGATTTAGGATATCTAATTCAAAACACTCCAAATGAAAAGTGTTATTTGTCCACATTCAATTTTAAAAAAGTACCCTCAGATGATGACATAGCTAAATCAAATGATCTCCCCCTCTACTTCATAGTTCGAGTTCAATACTAGATTCCATCGAACATGTAATGATCGATGATGGGTATGCAATCAACATAAGCTCATTCTCTCTCCAAGTATGAGTTATGATGAAACTCACATCACATGAGAAACTTCAATCCTCATAATTCATGAAAACCCAAATATCTAAACCATGGGTAAGGTCAATTTTTGAATTACATTAGATACCAAAACTCTCCCAACTAAATTTTATGTCATCAATGAAGAAACCACCTATAACAAATCCTACGAAGACCTTGGATTGATAGAATGACAACAATTCCCTCCAGCCTGTTTTAAGAAATCTAGTTCTTATACATGGGTCAAACCCATATCATTAAAGGAGACCTCGATCCTTTCAACATTTACAAATTTGAACAATCCAAAAAAGAGGGAAGGGCCACAAAAACCACCAATGAAATAAATTCACATGAGACTTTGCCAATTCTCTGGCAAAAGCCCCTTGCCTTAGAAAATTTATTTCACTTTTCCTTTGTCAGTAAAAATGAGTTTTGCCGAACTCTTACCTTTTCTTTACCTTGTTTTTTTTTCTCTCCCTTTTCCCCTTACTCCTTGCCGCAGTTGTCCTCCATCCTGCCTCGGCCATTAGTCAGTGAATATAGCTGTAGGCAAATCAGTGGGTTCACTAACCTCAAAAATCTTTGACAAAAGACTTTGTAAACCTTCCGTCTGCCTTAGGAAATTTCAATTGCCGCCATTCCTTCCTCTTCATTTTGTCAGAAAACTATGCCATTGACGAACTATTGAGATCACAAACTCGACAAATCGCCAACCCAAGCACTTGTAACTTCATAAATCTTCTATCTTAGAAATATTTATCACCTGCCAGTCACCTTATTAGTGAATTGGTGAACTTTCAAACTTGTGAACTAGTTCGCTAGTTTGAGATTTCACTAATTTACCGATAAGGCCTCTAAATGAGCCATTTTTTCTAAGGAAAAAAACCAAAGCAAAGTGAAGGATTAAACTTAGTATATTTTAGAAGGGGACCCATGTAAAATATCTTAGATCAGGTATAACTGATGGGCTTTGATTGAAAGGCAAAATCTGGGGACTTTGATGGACTTTGTGGGTTTTTTAGGGTTGAAAGAAGCATTTTGGATACTGGTTTTTTTGGGCACCAACAAATAAGATTAGTTTTGATTTCATTTGATTAGCATTATTTGGATTATATTTATTACAACTCATAGATTAAATTTTCATTCAAGTAATTTCAATTTATAGATTAGACTCAAAAATCATCTCACAAAATACCAAAAACATAGGTTTAATTACATTTGGAAAAACTCATATTAATTGCATTCATATTTTAGTTTTTAGCTAATTATATCACTTTTGTTATTCAATTTAGAAAAAGAACTAAAAGTTGTTTTGCATTCATATTAGTTACATTTCGTAGAAAAACATAAAATTATTAGGAAACTTAGAAAACCAAACCCTCAATTTCATCACGAGGTACATTTCAAGTCAAAACAAGGGCAAATCCTTGATTCCATCACAAGGTACATTTCACATTCGAACAAGTGAAATAAAAATTAAAATAAACCTTTCACCTCAAGTCAAAGTCAACTCAAGTCAACAAAAGTCAATAGAAAGTCAAACTATGTCAACACTTAGTCAACAACACTCTTTCACAAGCATTTGATGTGGTTAGGGATTAGAGGAAATCAGATCAAGGCTATTCGTGAAGAGATAGACAAAATCCACCCAGGACCACAACATGCACAAAAAATAGTAGAATAGCTAGAATATACTCTAAGGACCATCCAATAAAGAAACATCATACAAAAACACTTTCAAGTGAAGAAGGATAGGTTACAACCCTCTAGACTCATCAACAAGCAAAACAATCTACCCACTAGGCATTGGAACTTGAGAAATCATATTAGAAGACATAGGACTAGTGACCCTTTGGGTTATATAATTATCTCCACCATAATAGTACTAGAACAAGCTCGTCAAATATTAATCCATACTCATCCCATAGATTGACCAACTACCCTCCATGAAGTCTTTCTTGCCCATGAATAGAACCACCATTGGGTCTTGCCTCCACTTGACTAGCTTCTGCCACAGGAGCGAGAGTAACTTGGAGGTCACCCTAGCAAGGAGGCAATTCATGTGTAACATCAAGTCAGACTCATTCACGTGCTAAAGTCACATTTTTGAGACTACATGAACATTAATAATGTGATATAAATTTCACACAAGTGAAATGATATGAGAGGAGAGAGTATTGATATAGAGATTTTTTACATTTGTTAGTAAATTTAATAATAATGTTTAATTACAGTCTAGAAATTCCATGATGGGGAAAAATAATCCCATGTATTGTTATATTTTTGAAGGAAATAATTTTTACACCATGGACAAGATTATAATAGAACATGTATATTGACTTAAATCATTGTTTTTTACTATGTAGTTAACAAAACATAGTATATTGTGAAATATAATTAGAAATTTGGGTCAACATGATGAGGTGAGACCTTGATGTCTTTCATCATCATAAAATTCATATAAATAAATTGAAAAAGAGAGAAACACAAAATATAGAAGCTTTGACATAAGAGAAAATAAGGACAAATGGTCGCAATAGAAAGGGAAAGTAATATAAATTTATAGTCATAACCCTAGATGTTACCATGTAGATATACAAGTGTGAAATTCTATCATTGATGAAGAGTAAGGAAGAAGCATAAAATAACACTAAAATAGATATATAGAGGGCTCACTTAAAGGATATTAACCAATTTATGTAATTAGTCTAGGCCTCCACATCAAGGAAATCATCATGCTTGATATCATCTAAAGATAATCCATCGCAATGAGCCATGATGAAGTTATCAATAGTAGGAAGGATAGGATAATCAAGAACAAGATATCCTAATGTGAATATGGATGATAATGGGGAAAGTTAAAACTGAACTTTGGAATCCAACCGTGTGTAGGTAGAGCCTACACATCCACATTCCTAAGGTGATTTACTCAAATTGGTAGAATATGTACGGTGTAATTATGTAAGAAGTAATTTGCTGTGGAAAGTTAGATGGAGACACTTTTAATGTTCCTACACTTTCACTTACTATGATTCCTAGGACTTAAGTTAGTCAATTATGTGAGAAAGTGGGAGCATGACACATTGAACTCCTATAACTTGAATCCACACCAATGATTCTAAAGGATTTTATAAAGGCATTCCAACCCTAAACAATCTCATTTAATTAGTTGCATGATAGTTATAAAAGGGTCTTACACATGTACCTATTTGCACATTCTAGACCTTAAGGAAAAATTCCCGAAGTGATTTAGGATAATACCTTGAATTTTGCATCTAATTTGTGTAATGTTTAACTAATAAAATGTACTAGTGTGTGGCTCCCAAGTAGTACAAATATGCTGGTTGAGAAAGGTGTGAAGAGGAAAGTTGATTTGTTACTCTAAATATTTTCTTGTAAGGTGTATGTTGGTTTTGGAATGTTTTTGTTGTGTATATATGCAATTTGAATGTTTTAAATGCAATAATGTGGTTGTTTGTGTGAGTGTAAGATTCACCAAAATGTTGTGTTTTCAATTCACATTAGCTTCACCAAATGTAAATAAAATAAACTCTCTAAACTAAAAATGTTATGTTTAATTACTAAAATTGCATTTCTCTATTTGCTAAATTTGGTTTTAGTAAAAATAGTAACTAAAAATACTTTCAAATTCTACAAAAAAAACTAAATTCTAAAGTTGAGGTTATAATCAAGATTTATAAAAAGAAATGAGATAGGGTTGCAGAATATATATTTGACTTGGTGATCATAACAACTCAAGATGGTTGAAAGTTGATTGGAAGAGTTCTTGGATTATGAAAAATACATTCTGGAAGGTTATATATTTGACAATAGTTGGTGGTGTCCCAAGACACACAATCTTGTCTTGTGTGGCATGTTTATCTCCACTAGATGTGCTAGTGTCACATTCTCAAGTAGTTCTATACTTGTCATTAAAAATTGCTTGTACATGCCAACACATCTCCCTTTTTTTATAGAAAATGTTTCTAGTGTTGTAGGACTTAAATCTAGTCTAAGAAGGGGAAATATTGTGCCTAGGAAAAGTTTATGACCTTTCCTCAACCAAGGCCATATTTTGACATTTTAACATAGAAGTAGTTGTTAGAGTTGCAGTGTATAATACTATGAGTGCTAGTGTATGGAGCTATAACAATGGAAGTGATGTATGTAGTGATGCCTTGGATTACTAAAAGAGGAAAGTTTGTGATGTGCTAGAGGATGAAGAGGACAGGTGAAGTAGTTGGAGTGTTTTCATTTTTAAGTTCAAGCCTCTTTACTCATGCATGTTTAAGTCAAATTGACTATTGGAAATGCACTAGGGTAAGGGGTTCTTAAAGGAAGTGATTGTTTAGTTGGAAAAAATCACCATATAATACATGGGACATGAGCACACCTGACCCTATCTAGAGGATAGCCTGCATGCCACGCTAGTGCCAATGGAGTTGGGATAGTGAAAAGAAATGGTAAATAGGGTCTAAGCATCTCAAGGGGTCTTGTTTAGATGGGATGAAGTGTTTTTAGATTCATTTGAGATTGGATGGGGTTGAAAATAATAAGAAACATGCTTATCATTAGTGAGCACTTAAACTAGTGCAAAACAAGGCGGGAAATACAAATTATGTAGTTTTTTATCTACAAATCCTTACTAATTAAAAATTTTGAATGGAATATAAAATCATATTCAATTATATTAGTGAAGTAATATTTTATATTTTATTTAAGAACAAGCATGAGTTTTCCAAAATCCATAACAATAATAGATAGCACTTTTAGATTAAATTATGTAAGTTTTTGTATCAACATTTTGAATTAGACTCAATGATCCATCATCCTAATGAGGAGAACAATAGCAAGATGGATTTTACACAATAAACTAAGTTATAAATAAGAATCAGAGGGGGAAAGGTACATAGAGAAAGTAACCAATGTAAAAAAGTTCTAAAAAGTTTAAAAAAAGAGAGTAAAGCTACTCATATTAATATTAAAGATGTAATAAGTTTAAATTATTAAATTATTATAGTGCTTATAATAGCAATCACAAGCATAAATGAATTATTTTTTACATTAAAAAATATAATTCTTAAAAAAAACAAGAAATGTTGTAAAATTACAAATATTATAGATCTCCAATCATTAGAAATTGAGAAATTATAATAATTAATAAATAAAAAAACTGTAGTTTTATATGTAGTATTATTATAAAAGTGAAAATAACAAAAAGGATAGAATATTATACAAGAGATATTATAAGACTAGTGAATTATTTTATGAGTTTTAATTATTTTAAAAATTATATAATAATGTTATTTATAATTATTCTTGAAAATAAGATAATTAAAATTATTATAAATATATAAGTGAAGAGTAAATATGATAAAAATGATTTGAAATGTTAACCTAAAAAAATATTTGAAGGAGTTCACTAATAAACTAATGACATAATACATGTGTTTGTAAGGTACTAATAAACACTTTTAAGTTTATTTCTATCTTTCAAATTTATGTTTCTGACACCCTTTTTGCATAAACTAGTATGATTCAAATATTTCTCTATTTTCACTGGGTATGCTATGTACTTTTTTTGTTACAATTTTATATCCCTTTGTTATTTCTACTATCCCTTTATGATTTCTACCCTATCAACAAACAACACTACCCACACATACATCTGATTCAAAACTAGTTTTAGTTTATATCCCATGTTAAAGTCTTGATATAGAAAATTTAGATGAGTTATAACAAACATGTGATCCTATAGAAATCTTTGATTTAAAATTATTTATAAATCCCAATCTTTGAACTCTTACTACACAAAATCTACTAGTCAATCCCCCTAGTAATAGATTTCTCAATTATAATATACATATTATTCTAAATTATAATAGAAGGGTTTTAGAGATACCAGATGATTCTTCTAGATAGGGTTATGGTGTTAATAAAAGGTGTCTAATGATTACTTTTAGGAAACTTGGGTAGGGTTGTACTAGACTTGCATGACCTTGGTGTGACCATTTTCTTTCCTTTGTTAATTACATTAGAGTTGGAATTAAGCAAGTGATGTTGGGATTATGAGCATAATAGAAGACTATGCCATGTAGAAAAATATAGCTTCACAACCTTGACAAGACCAACATAGTGAATGACATTTCCTCTAATTGAACTACACAAATTGATCTATGGAGAACTTGGAATGCCACTTACAAATACTACACCTCTCTTTTGTGCATGCTTCCCAAGCCCAAATACCTATCCATATCACATAATTAAACTATCCCATTTCCCACTGATACTAAAGTGATATATTGAATCATTTTTGAATTATTTGAAAACTCAAATAGACATGTACATGAAAAGGTGTTACTTTAGAAGTGAATCCCTTAGATTATTATTATATATGAAACTAACAATACTAGTTATAATTTTACTAATAATTATAAAAGATAATGAAATAGAATTAATATAAAGAAGGGAAAAAATGGAAAGATGGGTACAAAGAGAAGAAATAATAAAATTAGAGGGAATATTGATAGATTATAAAAATAGATAAAAAGAGAAGGAATCCAAAAATGAAAAAATAATAAAGGTAAAGTACTAAAGCAACATAATAAAAAGTGAATAATAAACATCAAAATAATTAAAATAATTATAAAAATAACATAAAATAAATAAAAACGAATAAAATGTTAAAAAAATAACATTAACTAGAGAGATATTCAATCTAAAATGTTTTAAAATTTGAAAAAGAAACAAATAACAAACAATATATTAAGATTGAAATGAAAAAGGAAGAATAAAAAATGTTAACATTATTATATTGATATAAAATTTATATTGGTGACAATTATTAAAATATTATTAATATAAAAATAATATTTTCATGTTTTTAAACAATTAAAAAGTTTAAGAAAGAGTATATTGATTTTTTATGACAATACAAGATAGAAGAATCAAAATGGTAACAAACATTTAAATAAAATAAATAAAAGAGATGAAAAAAGGATAAGATATTTACAAGAAGTAAATGATAATGAAGGTTAAATATGTGAAAAAAGAAAACAAATTAAGAACATGATAATATTTTAGACAATAAATTATGGAAGGAGTTAAAGTGTGGAGCGGATGGAGGAAATAAATGATAAAAGAAATGAAAAAGTACTATATAATAAAAACATCAAATATAATAAGTTTAAATTGGGGTTAAGAGATAAAAGTACTATATTTTTTATTTAAGAAAATTTATATCATGTGATAGTAGTTCTAGTTTTATTAGTGCACCTACTTGTTCTATTTTTTGGTTTAAAACTATAATCAATAATACATGTGATAATGATTGTTAATGTTATAAATGTGAATTTTTATTTATTAATTCACCACACATTCAATTAGGTGGATCTACATAGTGAAAATGTTGTGTTTGTACATTGCAAAAGAGATTAGTTCAAGAATAGAGTATTCTCAAAAAATTGGATCTCATTTTCAAAATGCATAGTTAAAAAGTATTAGTATTTCTATGAGATCTTACTTACAAATGTATTGTTGAAATGTGTTAGTACATAACATGAAGGGCTAGTCTAATCTAAATTATAGAAGACTTTAATTCATGCAACATTTCAAGACATTGATAATTATATGAGGAATTGATAGTTATCTAGGGAAAAATGTTTGGATGCAGTTATAATATAGATAGGACCAAACCCTGTGTTGCCTAGAAAATGGCAAGTGCTAAAATCAAATCTTACTTTACTTGACAAATACTTATTAGAAATAAAAAATAAAATACATTATTTATTAAAAAGTGAATATGTGACCAAATTATTTCTGGCCTTCCATCTCAAAACAAAATTACAAATATATATAAGTTCACAACTGATAAATAATCAGTTAGAAAAACTATTAAATTCTGTCTTGATTTAACACCACTTGCAATTGGATGTACTTACTATTTAAATTAATAGTAAGTATAGTAGTATGTCTTTTACATGAAAAGAGTGAATATAATAACATAATTTGTCTACTAAATGCATCTACAACTTTTATTAACTCAGAAATAAAGAGAATGGAGAGATTTACTGAATATTCCTTGCAAGCAGAAGCATCACATTTTTTGTGATCAGTGACGTCATCGAGGTCTTACTGTAACGGACAGCCCTCCTTTCATGCGCATGGTCAGTGACATTACATAGTCTGGACACCTAATCCCATCTTCTACCTTAAAACTGAAACCATGAATAACAGAAGCCACAATTGATTTCATCTGTATGAATGCCATCTCTTTACCAAGACATATTCGAGGTCCCGCGTGGAATACTGGAAACTTATACGGCTTCTCTCCCACAAACTCCCCTTCTTTTAACCATCTCTCAGGCTTAAACTGCAAACAATCACTACCCCAAATATTTTCCATCCTGCCCATCGAATAGCTACTGTAACACAAATGACATCCCTTGCCCACACAAGTCCCGTCTGGTAAAACATCATCTTTGGAGACAAATTTAACGTCCACAGGCACAGGAGGATAGAGGCGCATTGACTCACATAGAGCAGCATGCAGATATTACATATCCTTCAATTCTTCAAAGCTGAAAGCAATCCCTTCTTCATCAACTGCTGGGGGTCGTGGTCTCTTGGCCAAGATGTGTAAGATTTCAGTGTGAATGGCTTCCTCCACCCCCTGGTGGGAAGAGAGCACCCAGAAAAACCATGTGAGAGCAGCGGACGTGGTATCTCTGCCTGCCAACATAAAGCTCACCACCATCTCTTTCAGAAACATATCACTGGATTGCTCATCACTTTCTGAATGACCTTCTCTCTCTAATTGATCTGTATCATTTAAAACAGCTGCTATGAACCTAGAAAGCAGATCCTCTTTTTCTGGAAGTCCCCTGTTCGCCGAAATCTCCTTCCTTCTACAACTCACCACATCCATAGCAAATTTGTCCACTACTCTAATCGCTTCGCGCAAGCGCTTTTCAGAACCAATGTTAAGCATGAAGCTTCTCAGAGACTTGGTTTTAAACTCATAGCTCGCGCTCTTTCTCTGCATCTTCCACAGCTCCCCGTCGACATTGAAAATCCCTCGGCCCAAGAAATCGTGGAGAACATTTGTAAACGGTTCTCCCGTTGGGTAATTTTCAAACTGGGTTTTCAGCATATGCTCTACATTTGCAGGATTTGCAGTTATCATAGTTCTGATTCCGCCGGGCCGTTCGAGCTTGAAAGTATTGGTTGGCATCTTGTCCAGTGTTTCTGTGAACCATTGCAGAATCCTGCGACGATTTCTAAAGAATTCGAAAGCACAGCCGATTATCGGATAGATAGGAGGGTCCTCGTGGGATTTTTTTACAAACTTTTTTATTAGAAAAGACAGCGAAAAATACCCAACTAAAACAACGAGAATGCCAAGGAAAAACTGGTCCGTAGCCATTTTCTTCTTGGTATTAAGGCGAGATGCTCAGTATGATAATTTCGAGCACTCAACTTGGGTATTCTTAAATATTATCGGTTTCAATTGTTAAAGCAAACTTTTCGTAAAAAAATATAATTATTATTTATGAAAATAATAGTATAATTATTTATTATTTTTGAATAATTTAGGTGGAAAATTATTTTACATTATTTAATCATTAAATTTGATAATGTTTGAAAAGAACTTTCAATTAAACCAAAAGAAGAATTGAATTGTTTACTTGGTAAGAAAAATGTGAACAATCAACAATGACCACAGCTCTATGTGTTTGGTTAGGAACGATCATTAAGAGGTAAGTAGCTTGAACAACTTTATAAGGCATTTTAAATTTTGATCAATAAAAGTATAAGTAATTATTTAGCATTTGTTTTGGTGAGAATGAGGTGTAAATTATTATTCAATATTTAAGTATTAAATTTGGTAGTATTCAAAACAGAACTCTCAATCACTATATAATATAGAGCATTAAACAATCTGAAAAGATTTATTGAATTGTTTACTTTGTGATGACAATGACCCACTACTTTATTTTCTTGTTTGGGAAACAATTATTGATTCTAATAAGAGTTTAGTAGTTTATATTTTCCTTACCTTTGTCTTCTTTTAATACAAAAATGTCCTTTCAGCTATTCTATAAGACATATAATCCCCTAGGCATAAGCCCAACTTCATCCCTTATTCTACTTTCGGAGTATTTGAATCTGGTAGATGGCATAGTTAAGAAACTTCCAATTAAACTATGATCCTTATTTATTGTAGCTTAAGAGGATTTAGATCTGGGTGGATAGTTTAATTAAAGAACATATCATTACCCTTACCAATTATATTCAACCAATTAAACTATAACCTAATAATTGTATTTTTAATAAAAATAAAATATAAAAATATTAATGATTATTTAAACAAAATTGTCCACCACTATGTAAAGCACTAAACAATCCAGAAAGACTTATTGAATTGTTTAATTTATTTTAGTTTTGATAATTTCCTTTCAACGGCTGTATAAGAAATTTACACTTATTTTATTATTTATTCCCATTTCACACGAGGAGCGCGTGATTAAAGGGTTAATAAGATAAGTTTTGATGCAATAACTGTATGCTTTCTCATGCGCCTTGATTAGATGGATAGGCTTATATTTTAACAACATACTATTTTGGTCAAATATTTCATGTTAATATAGTGAGTAGGACTTAAGATTTTTTATTAGTATGTATAAAAAAATTAAATGTGGCGATTAAGTGTTTAATAATCTATTTGAAAATTAGTTTATTTTATTAAATTATGAGAATAGTTTTTATTAAATTATACATTTTTAAGATTTTAATTTTTCAATTTAATTATTGTATGTTGAAATTTTTTTTTTGCAATGATTATTAAATTGTACAATTTTTAATATAATATATTTTTAATAACAATTATTATCATAAAATTATTTCAAATTTAAATAAATATATATTTCATAAATGATTTATATTTATAAAATAAATATTATTATTAAATATAAATATTAAATAATAGTTTGAAAACAGGAGACCCTATAGTGTGATGGTGGGGTTTCTTGTCTGTAGCATTATCAACCAAGGTTCAAACCTCGCGGGGTTGCTCTCTACCACATCAACAATTGAGGGGCCCCTAGGATCTTGCATCTTGCTTTACCCATGGCATGTGGCGTGGGCATTTGCATGTCGTCTAGGGGGCACATCCCTAATTTAAATTTCAATAAGAAAATATCTTCTAGTAAAAAGAAATATGGTTCATAGCTAAATTTCATTTGAAGAAGGAAAATACGACAAGATAGACTGTGAAAGGGAAAGGATGGGAGGAGCAGGAAGAGGATCGAGACCATGGAAGAATTTTAGGCTGGAGGTTGAGTATATCTTATGGCAGGCATCGGTGTTCCAGAATAGGTGGATGGTGAGGCAATAACCCTAGCATTCAATGGGCATAAATCTTTTCAAAGATAGTCGATGGCTTAGAGGGGAGAATATATGGAGATTGAACAAAACAAATTTGATGAAATTAGGAGACATAGATCTAAGGGAGAACAAGGCACCAAGCTAGAAGATATGGATACTAAAAGGATGTTGGCACAAAGCCATAGAGATCAGTAGTAGAGCCCATGAAGTTCTCGCTGATGAAATGGAAGTTTTGGAGGAGATAACAGGCCAAATGGTAGATGAGAAAGAGATATATGAGGAACAAGCCTTAGTTGCAAGCTTCAAGGCCAAGTATGGCCTAGTTTTGGAGGATCCAGTAGGCCATTTCTCGGAGGATGTGATCAATGAGGTAATGGACCTATACATAAAGATAAAGGGATATAAAGGTAGGATGGATGCCCGTACAAATAAATGGATAACGTTGAGCGATCAACTCCAAATGCAAGAATACGCTAAGGTTAAAGCTCAATCTTTTGATAGAGATGGCATCATGAAGACAATTACATCTCATGATGCATACAGGGCTAAGGAGTTGAGGCAGATGTTTGTCAGAGATGACGTAGGTTTTGATACAAAGTAGCGGAGCTCTCCAACGTTATGTATTTTGAGACAACCGAATATGCATGCTAGATATTCTGATTAGTGGGATATCTAGATGGTTAACCGGATATGAAGAATTTTGAAGTATGGTGAACCACTAAGTTGATGCCTCCCTAACCAAATATATAAAAGGATAGGGTGACAGTGGTAGTGGAAGTGGATATCCAATTGGGGTACACTTTCACAAGGTGCAGTGTGATGGACATCTAGATGAAAATTGTAGAGGGGCTTCTAGAAAGTGAAGAATAGCTGAGAGGTATAGTGTTTGAAGGGGATATTCAAGAATATTCCTAGATCTTGATATAATAGAAAGAACATTCTTTGGAGCCAACTTTCATCCACATTAAATTCTAGCTGGCATTCACATGCTTCATTTCTTAACCGTTGTTTTGAAAAGTGAAATCTGAATGGTTGGTTGTAATAATTCATTATGGATCCTTCTCTTATAAAATGCATCTGAATCATTATAAATAGGGGGGATGGAATTGATGAAATTTGCTAAGAAATAAGTTAGCTACACTTGTAACTTTTTGACTTACCTCATGGTTTTATCTCACATTCACTTAGATCATTTGTATATTTTGTGCATGTGAATGGATTGAAGGAGATGTATTACTACCTCAATGTAAATCATAAGTGGTCTTCATATTGGATTTTAGTAATGAAATATCAAATTGTTGCATCCCTTAGAGTGCATTTGAATCATTTCTTACCGTCATCAATTATCCTTTGAATATTTGCATTTGTTATGTGTAGCTATGGAACACCTGGTTAAGTATAACTAGATTTTAATTTCAATTCATGAATTTGTTAGAATATATGTGTGAAATTGTTGGAAATTCAAATTTCTTAGGACCTTTTCCCTCTCAAACTTTACCTATAGTCTTTTATTTCTAAAATTGTCCTAAATAATTGCAACCAATGATAAATCTTGGAGAAATAACCAACAATATGATTGAATTTGATGCCTTAAGGAAGATCTTTAAGTAAATACAGAGAAATTATGCAAAGTTTAGTTAATCAGAGCTAATTTAGAAGAAATGATTAAAGTTAAGTAAATGTAGAGAAATAGACCAAAATTTCGCTAATTAAAGATAATTCAGAAGAATTGATCAAATTTATGTTGAATACAAAAGAACCTGCCCAAAGCTTAGTTGTTAATTGACAAATTTGACAAGAATTGTGTAGGATACATGTAAATCATACAGGATAATAAAGATATTTGCAAGAATTTGCCTAGATTTGGAAGATTAAATGCAATATTTGTAAGTCCCCCAAGTAAAAAAGCCTCCAACAAACCCTAAGTGAATACATGTGAAGTCAAGACCTGACTAACAGAACCTTTGGAATTACAAATTCATCTTGAATTTATCATATCTTTCAAGAGAGATAGGTGTTCAAGTGTAGAATTTCTATCTGTCCCTGATTGTGAGTAAAATCATCATCAACAGAAGTGGCACTAGGAGGGCTCGATGCTTTGAACTTAGAGTTGATTTTCCTTTAAGGATCCTATTTAAGTAGTTTACAACAAATACCCTCATCACTGTACTATTCGAATGTGATAATGCAAAGATCTTGTCCTAAACTTTAAAGATCAAATTATTTAGAGTAAAATTGGGATTGTTTAATGTTTGAGTGTTTAGATGTTTGAATCCTCCTTTCACCCTTAACATTCAAGGATCTAGGGTCGAATGGCAATGCACTATCATACCCTAGGTTATTATGAGATGTAGGGAAACTTGGATTAGGGTGTTTAATTATCAATTTTCCTTCTCTTATGCTTAATTGACCATTAAAACCCTAATTATGCAAATAGGGCAATAAACAGATGAATTATAGAAAAAGCTCTTGCAGAGAGATGTAAAATACCAAATCACAGAGTACCTATTTTTGGGGTTTTGAGGCAGAAAAGGCGGGGACTAAGGAGTGGGTGCCCAAGTCCAAGGTACTAGTTTCTTTGCGGGATCCTGACCTCCTTCTGACACTGATCTGCATTGTAACTTCTATTTCTGGAAATTTAACTGCAAAGAACACAGGGACTAGTGCCCAAGTCCCTAAAAGGTTCCAATGTCCTGCTTCTCTTCAGATTTTGAATCCTTAGTGTCTGTTGATCCTTCCTATAATTCCACTCTTTACAGATGTGACACCTGTAACTTGCAATCACAAAACTTTGGAAGGGGGTTGTGGTGTTTAGAGGCTTGCCTCAGTCAAACCCTGAAGGACATTTAAGTCTCTGAACACCATTGTCAGATAGAGAGTGCATGCCCTTGTGAGGCAGAGGCAAAAACTAAAGGAAATGATGATGAAAACATAATATAATGTCACCTTGTAGTGAAGATCTCATGGGAGGAAGATGCTCTTCATTCCATGAGGAAATAGATGCTCAAATCTGTAAACACAAACACATAAACCACACAAGTTTGCTCTTGCAACACAATGAAAGCCTTGAATCACCTTGAGAATGCATGATCATCACAATTGCAATCTAGTTTCTAAATGAATGCCTAAACATGCTTTTATATGCAACTACAAACACTCTCGCCAAGATTTTTCTAATTCAAACTTACCGTGTCAGCATAGGACCCAAATAATGGTCACAAGCTGACACCCAAAAATTAGGACTACCCCAAAATAGGGCAGGACTAGAGCGCAAATGCCCAAGTCCTCCCCCTTTTTTGGGTAGGGTCAAGCTCTAGGGGTCCTCCTAGGTCCCATTTGTCATATTACCTAGGGCTCATTTCATCAGGATGCCAAATTATGAAGTAAGATGTCCTAAATGCATGCAAAAGACCTGGGAGCTAAACCTTATGAGGGAAAAGCCCCCAAGGGGACATTTTCTAACGTTACATTTAGCCCCCACTTTAATGTATATATAAACACAAGGCCAATATATGCATTAAAGTATGATCACAAACACAACAAACACACCAAGCATGGAGAAGACACGCCAATCACATAGAAGATAGTAATAGACACGCAAAACACGGAGAAGATGTTACAATCACGCAGAACATGAAGAAGACAACAAATGCATAGAAGACATATTAATGCATAGAAGACAGGCATGATTTCTTTTCTTTTCTTTTTCTCATTTATGAAATGCAGATGCAAGTACTAGAAAGTAAACAAACCTCCCATAATGTAGGAAGCACTCATCGCACTGGTCTTTATATTGCATATATGGGGCAACACAGATGCAAGACATGCAAAACCTCGTAGGAAGTACTCATCGAGCTAGTCTTTAGACTACATATGGGGCAACAAACACGCTAAATAGAACAAGCACACCAAACACACACACTTGAAAACATGGAGAAAACATGGTAGACAAGCGATGGAGTGTACCTATTTCTAGGTCTAACACCATCTCAGGCACATTACAGGCACACACCGACGATTGGGCTTTGCCACAACAATTGCTGAAGACACACTTAAGGGTTGAGTTATTCATGGAACCGCTCCTTACCTCCACAAAGGACTTTTGAAAATGCAACCCCACCCATGACACGAAGACACCTTACAGTGAAAAGGAAGCATGACATACCACCCCACCTGCATCATGGAGACACCTTACGGTGAAAAGGAGGTATGAGCTCAAAAGTATACAACCCCACCCACATCACGGAGATGCCTTATGGTGAAAAGGAGGTATACGCAATAGATTTTTAGATTGTAAGATTGTTCAAACACACTTTACTAGAATCCAGAACAGATAGCTTACCTTATATATGCCCCCACCTTCAGGTGGTTGATATCAGGTATCAATATCAAGCACGTTAAGGTAGAAAGAAAACACACAAGGGAACACAAGCTCTCACAAAAGCACATGGCCCCCAGAAGTGACATGTACTTCACGATCGGCAAATGTTCCCACAAACACATCCCTGGAAGAAACATGTTAGTGTCTACAAAATCATGATAAACAACAACATCGATGCATATGATTAACCACACAAAGAGCCAAGGTTATACAATGAATTCAGAGTTCAAGGATAACCATGGGGTTATATCACGAAGCTCTCCGAATCGAGTACCACCAAGACTAGATTCAAAGACAAACAAAGGTGCACAGAGCAGCAGTATTGTTAAGGTTTGTAAATGCGATAAAAATATCATCAAATTCACTATGCAGAAAGTATGAGTGCTTCCACTAGCCAAGTGTTGGATAAAATATACAACCCCATCGTCATATTAGAAACTAAGTCTATTTTTTGATTACTTTCGAAAGGGAAACTAGGTCCGCATCAATATAAATGTTTTTCATCATCCGCTAGCTAGATAGAAACACTAGAGGAACATAAATAATAAATAAGAGAGGAGAAACAAGTGTCTTAGGGATAGTCACATAGGAGGGTGTCCCCAAGTCACCAACTGCAATGCTATGTCCATAAGACACAACACACAACAATGAAATCAGAGAGAGAGGCAATATAGAAGAATGATGATACAAATAGAAGAAGGTCACAATAGAGGCAGTCTCTTGGTATCCCAGACCTTACAAGAGAATTAGGGGTCATCCCAGGAGGCCTAAACAACACATAACACATCACGGGTGAAGCACATCATGAGAGAGATAAAGGGTTAGAGATACTTACCTGTAGGGTCATGTCGGGCTAGCAGGTATCTATTGATAACTGAGAGGGGGGGGGGTGAATCAGTTATCTAAATTATTTCATCTTTCTGAACTTTCTTAATAATTAGTGCAGCATTAATTCAAACAAGCAAACATAACCATGAAATGGAAATACACATGACATAATATTTTTGACATGAAACCCTTGTTAAGGGAGAAAACCACGAGGTGATTAACCCAAGATTGTATTCTCTATTAGAAGAATAGAATTGCAAAAATGGCACTTGCCAATTAGGGCTCACTGCCCGAGCACACTGCTCACAAGAGGCCCACTGCCTACAAGAGACTCACTGTCTACAATTTACAAAGAGTGTAATACAATACTTGAACTGATAAGGAGCATCTACATATGCTAGAGTTCAGTTCTGATTAAACTCAGTACACTGATCTGTTGCACTTCATCCTTTCTCTTCCTTAGTGCTGCTGTCCCTTCACATACCGAACTTGCCTTACTGCTTTCACTCTACTCTATTGCTTTTCTTCGCACTTCCCACAAACCATGACACTCCTCACAACTAAATTCATCTTGTATATATATATGCACAAGTGATTTCATCACCTTTCTAGTCGGCATCTGGAATAGTTAATATTTTCCATGAACTCTGAACTGTCGACTGAATCCTTGCTTACCGTAATGCGAATCAAGGATATACTTGTAGAAGTCATCAATCATGTCGGCCAATTATAACTTATGCCTTAAGAATCTTTACCATCATCAGTAACACATCCGAAATAATGTCTGATGTTCTGCCAGTCAGTTCTTCCTCTGTGCACACTGCTAATTAGGAACCTGACACTCAAGTATTCATATCTTTTTCTTCATCTATCACCAGAGGCTAAATCCTTGGAATCTATCAGTCAAGGTAGTCCTCTTAACTTCCCCAAATCTGTACTTCACCAAGGTACTTCCTCTGAGAGATCTGGAGCTAACTGTCAGACCTCACCACATGCTCTGTTCTTGCTTACCGGATCACAATACTCTGCAATTTGCCTTCCGGTAGAGACTCATCATGTCTTGCGGATGTGTGGGTTAACCTTTGTTGCCATCAATGACAACAATCATGAAGTTCCAATGTGTCTCTTGCCAACAATCTCCCCCTTTGGCATTGATGGCAACACTTAGTGAAAAATGACTAAGTGTTATACTATACTCCCCCTTAGCTGATGCTCTGTCTCTATGTACATTTTCCTGAGCTCCCTCATAGCTGCCTACAACATTTTTGACTACTCATCACTCCCCCTTTGACATCAATGGCAAAGGGTGGGGTCTGCACACAAAAAAAAATTCTCAAAAACACTTCTATACGTAGCCGCATAAGTATTTATACATGCTATACTTTACATAAACTGAAGGATATCTGCAAAAGATGTCTTCAACTGGACAAATTATGTTGCCCAACTCTGCTTCATTCTGTCCAAAATTGATATATGACTGCTTAACAGGAATGCAAATGCATCTGCCCTTTTTAGATTTGTTAGATCACTGGTCCAGGTTGTGATCTGGGCTTCTTTTAAGGCCTCATGCATGGCCTCTAACTTAGGGATAATTATCCCTCTGAGTACACCCAACCTGCTTATTCTATTTTTCTTTTCCTTCTCCAGCTTCTTGATTTCATTCAAGACTGCAATAGTCTGACATTCTTGATTTATTATGGAGGATGAGAGAGGATCAAAATTCTTTGATAGATTTGTCAGTTTGTCCTCCTGTTCTTTTACTTTCTTGTCAATGTCCAATGTTGCTTTGGACCATGATAAACAAAATTTGTACATTTCTCTGCCATCTTTAAGAGCATTTTCTAAGCTCTTTATCCCTATACTCATATTCCTCCTATCATTAGTTATTAACCCTTGTACCTCTGATAATCTTTTTACCAAGAATTCCTTCCGGACCTTATCTTTTGCTGACTTCTGTAGGGAATCAAAATGTGTGCTAACACTATTGACTAGAGATTTGAGATTACCGGATGAGGAGGCTGAGGAATCTTTCTGAAAAGATGGCATAATCTTTTCTAACACTCCAGATGCAGCTGTTATAAGCTCACAATCTTCCATGTGAGACTTCAGAAGTTTTTCTTTGGCCTTTGCATTAGCAAACGAAGCTATCTTCATTGTTTGTACCAGAGATAGAGAGTCAAAATCAAATGGCCCTTTTAGTAGTTCTGGTTCATCAATCTCCATAGTTTCTTTTGTCAAAAAGTCCTTGACTGATTCTACAGTATCTCTTGCTGGAGACAGATTCTTCTTTTCTTTTGCAGTCACAGAACTGTCTTTTGGAGCTTTCTCTCCTTCCACAACCTTTGTACTGTTATCTTCTTTTTCCTTCACCTCTGCTTCTTTCTCCTTTATTCTTTCTTCTCCTTTGGATTCAGAGTCAGCAGGGGAAACCAGAGGAGTGATACCAATGTTTGTCTGTTCATGCACTTCCTTTTCTAGAATAGAGGATTCCAAGTCCTTATCCTTTTCTGTGCTGGTGTCCATGATTTGCTCAGTGGATTCTTTTTCAACACCTGTGACCGAAGGATCAACACCTAAGTCCTCTATAATAGGAAGATTGAATCTTTTGAATGCCTTCCTGAGGATCTCTTCTATTTCCTTGGCTATCTTGTCAATCTCACCAAGCATAAACTGATTCATTCTGGCTTTGCTCCAAAATTCATCCTTGCAATCCTTGAAGATCATGTTCATTTGCTTTGAAGTGATTGAAGGATATAGTTGAATGGCTATATGTTCCCATATCTCAAGATCTTTTGCCATGGCAGTATTCTTTCTTATTTCTAACTCTTTTTCTAGGCTTTTGGGAATAAGAGATATAATTTCAATAAAAACCTTGTTATATATGTTCAGATATTTAATTGCTACTTCCTGCAAGATCTTTTGGTCTGCTTCATTGTAATCATCATAGAATTCAGCCATTGGCTGAAGGTTTCCATCCATAGTGACTGATTTGATGACATTATCTAAAGATAGAGTGGTCTTTTCTACAAAGCCTTCTGCCTTTTCTTCTTCACCTTGACTGGTAGAAGGTTTACTGGATGTTTTCTTCTTCTCCTTCTTCATTTTCTTTATCTCCTCATCTGATTTAGTTTCTTTATCATCCTTCTGACTAACATAAGACCTTGTGGCCTTTGTTTTAGTTCTTTTCTCTCCTCTGTCAGATGATTTTGCTTCCGGTTTTGATGTCCTTGAGCTTTTAACAGTGGCAGGTATAGGTCTCTTGGATGATCTTGTCCGGGTGGAAGATTTTACCAGAGCACTTTCCTTACTAACCTTTTCTGCCTCTTTCTTCTCTTCCTCAGCCCTTTCCATCTTTTCCCTGTTGGCATCAAGTGCCTCCTTTGAGATGTCTGAGCCTTTGGCAACTTCTTCAACTTCTTTTCTCACATTCCTCTTTATTTCCAGTTGTCTGAGTTCCACATGAACTTTTACACTTAGCTCTTCAAAGGTTCCAAACCTTTCTACTTTTGGATCCTTTGGCTGACTTAGCATGTGTTGAACATGCAACTCCACAATTTGTTCATCAACTTCATACTCCATAGGCATGATCCAGGCTGTCCTTGGCTCTACTGCCTCCATTAGGCATTGATCAGTGTCTACCATGAAGCACACTGTATCTTTATATTTTTCAACCAATGATTTTGGGATTCTTTCTCTGATTTGTATAGTGTTTTGGAAGTCCTTAAAGTACCTGCATAAAGCTATATTCCTTGCCTTGGCATCCCCAAGTTCATGCAAGTAATCTCTGATTTGAATTGCTACCAGTTTGTTATTTTGCCATGCCCATCCATTGAATCCGGGCAGCTCATTCATGAAGTAGAAAAATAAACACAATATCAGTCCACCATATTTAAGGAAGTTTTTATTGTCCTTTTTGATCTTTTGTATGTTCTCCATCAATTGACTTAGAAGAAGTTCATAGAGATCATACTCTACATTCTTTCTCAGCATCTCATAGGCAGTATACACTGCAGTTCTAGACACTAAATTCTCCCTACTGGAATGATATATCTTATACCCTATTATCATATATGCAAACTTGATATCTAGGTCCATGATATCTTCAATGGTAATTGCCCTCTTATCAAATTTTGATCCAGTGGCCTTAGTTACAGTTTGGTTTTTAATAGATTTGAGGAGAGTTATCCCTTTGGAAGAGTATAAGCCGGTTACTGCCCTAATTGCCTCCTTAGTGATTTTGCAAGGTCTGTTCAGCCATAGGAAGTTATCATGCATCCTACTCAATATATACCAGACCCATTCATCTTCTTCAAAGTAGGGGAAATGAATGAACTGATCAAAATGTTTCTCCTAGATGCCCTTATATTGAGGTTTAAGTTCAAAAGCATCATCTATCAATTGTCTATGATAGATATCACTTAGTTTGGATCCCCCAAACTCTTCAATATTCACGTGAATGTAAACCCTAATATTTTCTGTATGCAACACACCATGCGAAACACTGGAAAATGTTCCTAGGGGATCTACTTCCAAAGATTTGTATGGATGTTTCTTGAATTTGGGGCAAGGCCTATCAGAGATCTTCACAATATTTGGAGTACCCATCATTCAAAGATTTAGAGAGAGATATTTGATAACGGAGAATACCTTTCGCACCTTTCGGTTTCATAGAGTTAGCCGAATCAATTACTGGATGAATCGAATTCTATAGATGATCTTTGATGGGCTTGAGGAATTTCTTTTGCAGAACTTCTTTTTGTTTCTGCTTGAATGTAGAATGAACAAATGCTTAATGAGAAAACCCTTATATTGCTCCGCAAACCGTAATATCAGGTTACAATAAATGCTTGACCTAAGTCATTCCGGTTTGCCTTATTCAGATGACTTGAAGAACTGGATCAATCTTGATCTTAAACATCTTGCTGATAATCCAAATCTTAACCATAGTCTACTTAGATGTTTCGCTTATGAGCCCTTTAATCCGCAACTCTCCTTGCGCTAGTTCTGGCACCAATTGACTGGCTGGGGGAAGAAGGTTTTCTTTGTGTCTCCCCTTGAGCCAGAGCTCACTTTTTAATTTTCAGAAGGAATATCAGCACCAGAGTCTGGTGCGGATCCATCCCTTACATTCTTTGTACTTTTCTTCACCCAAATCTTGTTCATCTCACTTTGAACTTCATCCGCATTCACTTTTTGTTTTCCCTTATCTTGATTCTGATTATAATATACTGGACCTCTTTTGTCCTGATTCTTGCTTCCACAGAATTTTGCAATATGACCGGATCTATTGCAAATTTGGCAAACAACATTTCTTTGCATATTTGATTGATATCCTATTGATCTAGATTGATTAGCCATATGACCCATTCTATTGCATGCAAAGCATCTACCATTGAATGAATTGTTCATTTGCATATTTCTGCATTCATGAGATTTGTGACCATACCTTTTGCGATTGAAGCACTTTTCGAAGAAGGATGTATTAGTCTGATTCATTCTCTTTTTGCACTGATTAGCTTTATGACCAAAGTTATTGTAGTTGTGGCAGTATCCATTGAAGGATGGATATCTTTGAGCATTAGGCTATCTTACTGGAGGTCTTCTAGGCCTATTCCTTGGATTTTCTGATCTAAGATTCTTCTGACCGGATCCAGAGATTTCTCCTTTCTCATATCCCAAACCACACTTGTCATCTACCCTCTTTTGACTTTCAAGAACTTCAAGTTGAGCAGAAATTATCTTGAATTTCTCTTTATATTCATTTGTTGTTTGAAGATCCCTTTTAAGAGAGACAATTTGATCCTCAAGTTTTTCTTCATTATCTTTAGCATCTTCAAGATTAGATTCAAGATGTTTGATAATTCTATCCATCTTGTGGCAATCTTCTGATTTCTCCTTGAGTGATTGTCTTAGATCATCTTCAGTTTTTCTTTTCTCTTCAACCTCTTGGGTAAACTTCATAACTCCTGATTCCATTTCATGTCATACCATAATGATTTCTTTTGATAACTTTTCACATAACTTGGTTTTCTCCTTTAGATCTTCATTTGTATCATTGGCTTCACCTTGACTTGCCAATTGTTGAAGTAGCTCCTTTCTCTTTTTCATAGAGAGACTTAATTTGTCTTTTAGTTCTTTCATGAAATCATCAGCCTGTTTGAGTCTTTCCTTTAATTCATTGACTTCAGAGTTTGACTGCTCAAGACCATCAAGGGCAGTCTTGAGTTGCTCCCTTAAGCCATATACATCCATTTGAATTCCCAGATCTTCCTCAAGCTGTTAGACTTTGTTAAGAGGAACTTGACTCTGATACCAATTGTTGATAACTGAGAGGGGGGTGAATTAGTTATCTTAATTATTTCAGCTTTTTGAACTTTCTTAATAATTAGTGCAGCATCAATTCAAACAAGAAAACATAACCATGAAATGGAAATACACATGACACAATATTTTTGATGTGGAAACCCTGTTAAGGGAGAAAACCACCAGGTGATTAACCCAAGATTGTATTCTCTCTTAGAAGACTAGAATTGCAAAAATGGCACTTGCCAATTAGGGCTCACTGCCTGAGCACACTGCTCACAAGAGGCCCACTGCCTATAAGAGACTCACTGTCTACAATTTACAAAGAGTGTAATACAATACTTAAACTGATAATGAGCATCTACATATGCTGGAGTTCAGTTCTGGTTAAACTCAGTACACTGATCTGCTACACTTCATCCTTTCTCTTCCTTAGTGCTGCTGTCCCTTCACATACCAAACCTGCCTTACTGCTTTCACTTTGCTCTATTGCTTTTCTTCGCACTTCCCACAAACCATGACACTCCTCATAACTAAATCCATCTTGTATATATATACGCACAAGTGATTTCATCACCTTTCTAGTCAGCATCCGGAATAGTCAATATTTTCCATGAACTCTGATATGTCGGCTGAATCCTTGCTTATCGTAATGCGGATCAAGGATATACTTGTAGAAGTCATCAATCATGTCGGCCAATTATAACTTATGCCTTAAGAATCTTTACCATAATCAGTAACGCATCTGGAATAATGTTTGATGTTCTGCCAGTTAGTTCTTCCTCTATCCACACTACCAATCAGGAACCTGACACTCAAGTATTCATATCTTTTTCTTCATCTATCAACAGAGGCTAAATCCTTGGAATCTATTAGTCAAGGTAGTCCTCTTGACTTCCCCAAATCTGCACTTCACCAAGATACTTCCTCTGAGAGATCCTGAGCTGCCTGTTGGACATCGCCACATGCTCTGTTCTTGCTTACCAGATCACAATACTCTGCAATCTGCCTTCCGGTAGAGACTCATCATGTCCTGCGGATGTGTGGGTTAACCTTTGTTGCCATCAATGACAACAATCATGAAGTTCCAATGTGTCTCTTGCCAACACTATCATCAAGCAAATCATCGTCATCCTACCACTCCCTAATGTTGGAGGAAAGTGGGACATAGGGTATCATAGCCAAATTCATGTCTTGCTCATCATGTTGTTCAGTGTTAGGATCATTTTTGAATGTTTCAATGTTAGGATCAATGTTTCCTTGTTGAGATGCAAGGTAAGCTTGTCACCTTCTCTTTCTCCTTTTTGCATCTTAAATTTGTTGTACTTTACAACTTAGTTTTTGTAACATAGGGCTTTGCTTTGTCATGGATTTTTGTGTTGTAGAGGAGGAAGCACTAGGATCAAAGGTCATTTGTCTAGGTGGAATGTTTTGTTGTTGAAGCTTACTAACATACTTATTCTCTATCCTCTCAGTGATGTCCAAATGACTTGAATATTCAAACAATGGAGGGACATTAAAGGTCTTCTCTTCCTTAGTGAAATCCAAGGTGTGTGAACAATCAACTAAATGAAGAAGGTTGGTGGGATGATCCACAGAGGTAGGAATTTGATTATTGTTAAATGAATTCTCATTTTCTACCCATGGAATGTTCTTTGTTAAAGGGAGCTCTTCATTCACTAATGCTTCATCTTGGCCAGGAAGAGTAGTGGAATTGCTAAATCTATCCCTAGTCTTCTCATTTGAGTATTCAGTTATAGGGGAAGTAGGATAACTTATGGGATCATCATCATCTTTTTCTTTGCTCATGGAGAAGAACTTAGTTAAGCTTTCTAATATCGTAGGATGTTCACTCATGAGGGTTAAAAGTTGGTCAAAATCAAGATCTTTGATAAATGCATGTAAAGATACCATTGAGAAATGACATGAAGGTGCCATTCCAATGCAAGATCAGATTTTTGAAAAGCTTTTCCAACTTTATGGAAAAGTCAAGTACAAAACTATATGCAAAAATGACCTAGATGCTTGATTTTTTGTACTTTTTTTTCAATGCAAATGAATGAAAGCAAAGGTGTTGTAAGAAAATTGATCAGGGGCAGAAATTTATATGTCTTATATCAATCCAAAACAGTAATAAGATCCTTCACAATACACTCTTGATGTGAATTTAAGATAATGTCAAGCAAAATATAGTGAAAATATGTCAAAATAGGCAATTTTTTCACCAAATCTTGATGCAAAAGAGCATGACAAAGGGTGTTGTGAGGAAAATAATGATGGAAAGAGAAGTATATTAGTAATAACAGCCACTTAATGATAAGATATCCATCAGAACATGCTTTTAGTGCCACTTAAGGTCAAACCCTAGTGAAAATATAGCAAAAATAGATAATTTTTCATGGTTTTTCAATTCCAAGACCTAGCCAAAGGGGTGTTGTAATGAATTTTAGGAGGTACAAAAAATAAAAGAAATGAAATCAGTCACCTAAATCCATAAATTTGTTACAACACACTTGGAGTGCAAACTAGGCCAAACCCTAGGGCAAAAATAGCAAAAATGTGTAGTTTTTCACCAAATTTTCAATGCAAGAGCCCATTAAAAAGGCTGTTGTGAAGAATTTTAGGAGGGGAAGAAAATAAATACCCTAATAACAACCAAGTAATACAACAATACCCTTCACAACATGCCTATGGTGCAAATTTAGAGAGTCGATAAGGCCAAATCTAGTGAAAATTATTCTTTTTGAAGCCCTAGGTTTAAGATCTTGACATAGAATGTTATGTGAATGATTTGAAGTCTGATTTATGATAAAAATGAAATAGTCTAAGATCTGAAAATGAATTCCAAGCTTTAATATGCAAAATACCAATGCAAATCTAATGAAAATGTATGAAAATTGCTAGTTTTTTGTTGAAATTTCTTATGCAAAAATGCAAATATTTGAAATCTAAATGTAATTTTATACTTAAATGCAAGACTACAGTCAAATGCAAGTTTGAATGAGTCTCAAAAATTAGTAGAAAAATCTGAAAGAAGATTTTGCCTACTAACCCTAGATTTTGGAATTACTAGGTTTAATGAAAATTGTCAAAATTTCTACAAAACCCTAGCAAATTAATGATGCAAATGTAATGAAAAATATTGAATTTTTGTATTTTTCTATATTTTATATCATATATGATGCAAAAATCATAAATTAGTGAAATTTATAAAGAATTGATACAATTTAGTAAGCCTAACAATGTAATTTTTTTAAATTTTTCTCAATGCTCTAAAATGAATGACTATATTATTGAATGAAATCAATCCAAATATGAAGACAAACACTCAGCAAGGTGAAAACCAAAATGTTTAGAGTAAAATTGGGATTGTTTAATGATTGAGTGTTTAGATGTTTGAATCCTCCTTTCACCCTTAACATTCAAGGATCCAGGGTCGAGTGGCAATGCACTATCGTACCCTAGGTCGCTGTGAGATGTAGAGAAACTTGCATTAGGGTGTTTAATTATCAATTTTCCTTCTCTTATGCTTAATTGACCATTAAAACCCTAATTATGCAAATAGGGCAATAAATAGATGAATTACAGAAAAAGCTCTTGCAGAGAGATGTAAAATCCCAAATCATAGAGTACCTATTTTTGGGGGTTTTGAGGCAAAAAAGTCAGGGACTAAGGAGTGGGCGCCCAAGTCCCAGGTACTAGTTTCTTTGCGGGATCCTGATCTCCTTCCGACATTGATCTGCACTGTAACTTCTGTTTCTAGAAATTCAACTATGGAGGACACAAGGACTAGTGCCCAAGTCCTAAAATGGCTCCAGTGTCCTAATTCTCTTCGGATCCTAAATCCTTAGTGTCTATTGATCCTTCCTACAATTCCACTCTTTCCATATGCGAGACTTGTAACCTACAATCACAAAACTTTGGGAGGGGATTGTGGTGTTTAGAGCCTTGCCTCAGTCAAGCCTCGGAGGACATTTAAGTTTGAACACTGTTGTCAGATAGAGAGTGCATGCCCTTGTGAGGCAAAGGCAAAAACTAAATGAAATGATGATGAAAACACAATATAATGTCACCTTGTAGTGAATATCTCATAGGAGGAAGATGCTCTTCATTCCATGAGGAAATGGATGCTCAAATCTGCAAACACAAACACATAAAGCACATAAGTCTACTCTTGCAACACAATGAAAGCCTCGAATCACCTTGAAAATGCATGAACATCACAATTACCATCTAGTTGCTAAATGTATGTCTAAACATGCTTTTATATGCAACTACAAACACTCCCACCAAGACTTTCATAATTCAAACTTACTATGTTGACATAGGACCCAAATAACAGTCACAAGCTGACACCCAAAAATTGGGACTGCCCCAAAATATGGCAGGACTAGGGAGTGGGTGCCCAAGTCCTCCCCCCTTTTTTTGGGTAGAGTCAAGCTCAAGGGGTACTCCTAGGTCCCATTTGTCATGTTACCTAGGGCTCATTCCATTAGGATGCCAAATTATGAAGTAAGATGTCCTAAATGCATGCAAAAGACCCGGGAGCTAAACCTTATGAGGGAAAAGCCCCCAAGGGGACATTTTTTGATGTTACACAACTTGACTTCATAAATTGTCTCGTCAACCTACCACAAGGTATAGATTTAGTGGTCCCTTGAGTGAATTGCCTAACGTGAGGTGAAAAAATTGTTTAGTTACTACACAACCAATAAATGATGCCCCAATTGTTCTGGTAGTGTCATTATGGGTCCACTTGGCCTTCTTTAACATTGAGTTTCCTATCAATTTTGCCACATACAATGACATGCCAAAGAATCTAGACAAACTATGTCTTAAGTATCATTTACATCAGGATGCTAAAGACCATCTTAGAACTTTTAAGGAGGCTTTCTTTAGAGCAAGGATTCAACATGAGGATGTCGTATGTCAGTTGTTCCCATATACTCTCAGAGAAGAAGCTTACAGATGGTACGTCAACTTAGCACAAAATATAATAACAACTTGGTTCCTAATGGAACAAGATTTCCTAGCTAGATTTAGAGTTCGTGTTGATGTAGTAACAATGTAACATCAATTTGCTGAGATTAAGCAAGCTAAAGGTGAATTTATAACAACTTTTAATGATAGATTTTAAAAGGCTTACTCAAGGTTAATGGATCCTTATAACATTGTCGAACCTATGTCCTTGCTAGTGTACTACTCATCTCTAGATCCTTTGACCACAATTTTTGTAAGGAAGGTGAATCCTCCCATAACAAGTTTGATCAGTGCTTATGCTGAAGCAATGAAGGTAAATACTGAGATGAAGCAAGTATGATATGGTCCATTGCAAAGCATGGGAAATCCTACTATCTCCAAAAAGATGCAATAGATCAATGGAGCTCTAACCAATCATACACCCCTAATGAATCCTCTACCCATGCCACCATCTGATGTGTTCCAACCTCAAGGGAACAATCAACTAGTGCTACATCTTGGACCTACTTTTACTGATGTCCAACCATATGGATATGGTAATTTGTTCTACCTTTTTGCTTAAGATAATGTAGTAGCTAAAGTCAAGGAAGAAAAGGAAGATATTAGAGAGATCACAACTTAGTTAAAAAGACTAATGACTGAAGTAACACAACTAAGAAATTAAAACTTCTATGCTCAAAGTAACAACCAAAATCAACAAAATAGAGGTTACAATGCACTTAGGCCTCCAAAAGTCTAGAACACAAGGCCAAACAATGGAAGTATTCCACCACCTTTGTATAATCTTGTTCATGCAAAATTGAAATAGACAACGAGAGTCAACCTAGCAAAAGATGTACTGAAAAATTGGTGTAGGATACATAACAGAAGTGCACATGCCAACCTGGACTATCCATAGTTCAGAATTGCCGCAAGTATCTTCCAAGAAGTGAATAGTACTGAAAGAGAATTAAATGTTCGAAAATGAAATGAAATCGTTCCTCTTGAATATGAATTACCTATGATGTTTGAAAGCTTCATGTTTCCAAAAGAGAGAATGAACATAGTTCATGAGAGTTACACCATTGTGTGTGAAGAGTCAGCTCTAGCATTAGAGACTTATACTTTCCCTTGAAAGGAAGCTAGGTGTGCGGAAATCACTTCCTACACTAATCTAATGAGGAGAGATTGTTGGGAATTAAGGTGTCTCAACCTTTGAAAATTCCTAATGTTGTATTTATTTATCCCATGTTGAGTTGGCATAGTCAGCACCTTGTGTATATGCAGCAGGATAAATTTTGGTGACTTTGGCAGTTGTGGTTTCCCCCTTGAATATTTAACAGGGGTTTGGGGGCAGCGCCCCCAAGATAGGGTCAAGGGTCATAGCCCCTTGCGGGGTCTAGGGGCAGTGCCCCTGGTGCATTCCCTGTCGCGGTACAGGGCGGAGTCGAGGGGTAGCGCCCTCGTGGGGGCTCAGGGGCAATGCCCCCGAAACCTCAACTGGTTTTTAATTAATGACAAGTGTCAGTGAGTATCTTTGCACAGAGAAAGGTATCTTTGGGTGGTCAAGGGAGGTTATGACATGTAAGAGGAATATGATATTTTTAGTCAGTGTATGACAGATTCTATGACAGCTATAAGGTGCATAAGAGCATCTGTCGTAACCTATCTTGGGACCAGGTGCCCACTTCGGGATGGGATGTTGGACAAGTGTCCTTAGGTGTGGGTTTTGGGGCATGAGTCCAAGATGGATGCCCATCTCTAGAAGGTTCCATATTTGCCTTGTAAACTTTATATAAATAGGTGCTTGGATGGGAGATAGATAACTTTGGTATGAGTACTGTTATACTGCCAGAATATCTCCAGATTTGACATTCGAAGACTCTTGAAAGAGCATTAGCTCTGAAACTATATTGTAATCTATTATTGTTTACTATAATACATTTGAGCTATGTTTTGGACTATGGGGTTTTTCACCCGTAAGGGTTTTCCCCATGTATATTTTGTCTCTCTCTTTTCTGTCTACTTTCTGTGTGTATGTGTATTACTGCTATATCTCATGTTAATGGTTTAACATTGCTGTAATAGTTAGGATAAAGTTGAATTTGCATAGCCCTCTCCTCAACAGATTACTGTAGGAAGCGATTTCTGCACACCGAGCTTCCTTTCAGAGATGAGTGCAAATTCTTTTTAATCCTCACAATTACAAATTATGTTAACCCACTAATAGAGATATTGCAGCAAACACATACACAAGAATGTAAGACAGAAGAAGAGAGACACAATATATACGTGGTGAAAACCCTTATGGGTGAAACACCCCACACTGCAAAACATAGCTCAAATATATTCTATAAACAATGAAGGTTACAATACAGTCACAGAGCCAATGCTCTTGTAGGAGTCTTCGACACTCATATCTAGAGACAAACTGGTAGCATAATAGTACTTGTCAATCACATAATACATCACCTCTCCAAAGCACCTATTTATATAGAATATACAATGCAAAAATGGCTCCACATTGAGATGGGCATCCAACATGGCCTCATGGCCCAAAACCCATGCCTATGGACACTTGTCCAATACTGTAGGATGTTCCTGACACTTGTCAAGTCACCCCATCCCAAAGAGGTTGCCTATTCCCAAAATGGGTAATGACAGATGCTCCTACGACTCTTACAACCATCATAGAATTTGTCATAGCTGTCATAACTTATAGCTATAAGAGAATCTATCATACACAGGCTATAAATAGCATATTCTCTTACAACATGTCATAACCCACTTTGGGGCACCCAAAGATGCATTTTTCAAAGATGCTTCTCGACACATGTCCATACCTATCATATGATCTTCTATTTCTGACTCTTACATGTCATAACTTTGTCATAGGAATCTGTCATGACCGTTTCAGTCAATATTCCCTTACACACATTCCAAGATACTGACACATGGAAAAATATGAGGACAAATTTATATGTGGTCATATGCCATGTAGGATGACACATTGTTGTGCCAATTCCCACAAGATGAAAACATAGGATTTGCATCCTAATTATACAATAGACAATAAATAAATAAATACAATGAAATAATACAAGGAATTATCAAGGTTGAGACACCTTAATTACCAACATTTTCCCACTTGTCAAACATCTTGTAAGAGCCAATAGAATTAACAGGATTTAACTGCTATAGGCCAAAAGGCCCATAGACTCTGAACACCATCTAAACTTCTCTGTGCCCACTGGCTAAACATTCTTCAAAGTATCTACCTTCTCCAAATTTACCTTCCCATCCTCTACCATGTCTCACACAAAGTGAAACTATACATCAATATGCTTTGTTCTGGCATGGAAAGTTAGATTCTTTGCTAGGAAAATCACACTCTGATTGTCACAACAGATTGTAATCTGTCCTGCATCAACACCAACATATGAACACAATCTCTTAAGCCAAATGGATTCCTTGCAAGCATGAGTTTCTTCCATATACTCAGCTTCTATCATGGACAAAGTAACCATAGGTTGTCACTTACTCATCCAACTAATTGAACCACCAAACATAGTGAACACATAGGCATTGGTAGATCTTCTACTGTCAATGTCACCTGCCTAATCAGAATCCACAAATCCACAAATACAAACTAAATGCGGAGGTCCTGTAACATTACCATGATAGCATATGGAATACTCAAAAGTACCCCTCAAATATCTGAACACTCGCTTAATTGCATCCCAATGTACCCATCCAGGATTAGCCATAAATTGACTAAGGACTCCCACTGCTTGGGCAATGTTTGGTCTTGTGCAGACCATAGTATACATCAAATTACCAACAACATTAGCATAAGGTACTCTGCTCATTTCCACCTCACTAGGAGATTTTGGACAATCATTAACAAACAACTTTGTCCCCAAAGAAACATGAACACACAATGGTCTACAATCTGCCATGTTGAACCTATCCAACACGGTCTTCACATACTTACTCTGGCTTAATCAAAGTTTTCTATTAGCTCTATCTCTTCTAATTTCCATTCCCAGAATGTACTTGGCTACCCCTAGATTTTTCATCTCAAATTGTGCTGACAACTGTGACTTCAAATCAGAAATCATAGTCTTACCATTCCCAATCAACAACATATCATCAACATACAATACAATAATGAGAATGTGATCATTGTCAAATTTGTAATACACATAATGATCTGATTTTGATCTCAGATATCCAATCAACAACACAAAGGCATCAAACTTCAAGTACCACATCCTAGGAGACTACTTCAAACCATACAAAGACTTCATTAACTTGCAAACAAAATTTTCTTTACCTTTCTCTATGTAATGCTTTGGATGTGACATGTAGATTTCTTCCTCCAAATCACAATGAAGGAATGTTGTCTTCACATCCATCTGTTCTACCTCTAAGTCATAAGCAACTGCAAGAGATAACAAGAACCGAATGGATGTCATCTTTGCAATAGGAGAGAAAATTTCACCATAATCAATTCCCTCCACTTGTGAGTACCCCTTCGTAACTAATCTAACCTTGTACTTTTCAACACTACCATCTGCACTGAATTTCTTCTAGAAAACCCATTTGCATCCAATGGGTTTCTGTCCTTCAGGCAAAGGCACCAAGTCCCATGTTTTATTCTTGTCCAAAGAAGCCATCTCATCTTCCATAGCCTCCTTCCAAGAACCTCCATCTTTCAGGCCCATAGCCTCTTTTATAGTTCTAGGCTCATCAGTGTTAGTAAGTAAAGCAAAAGTACAACTAGAATCAATTAATGAATAACCAAACCTATCAGGTTGCTTCCTTGTTTGTGTAGACCTCCTCAATGACTGAGGTTGAGGTTCTACTTCTTCTTCTAAGCTTTCAGAGCTGCTAGAGCTCTCCTCATCATCAGGTCTCATAAGGTTTGTCGATTCGGTCTTCTCAGGGGTAGAGGGAAACTGAACCATATCTTCTTTCTTTTCTATCTATTCTGGTTGTAGAACAATGGAAGAAGGTATTAGCTCTCTGAAGATAACACTTCTACTATACAACACTTTTTCAGCCACAGGATCCCAAAGCTTGTATCTTTTCACACTAACACCATAGCCAATGAAAATACATTTAACAACCTTGTTCTCCAATTTAAACCATTTCTCCCTAGGCACATGTGCATATGCCTCACAACCAAAAACACAAAGATGCCTAACTGAAGGCTTCTTACCAAACCACACCTCCATAGGTGTCTTACCAACAAGAACTAATGTAGGAGACCTGTTTACCAGGTAGCAAGCAGTGGCAATAGCTTTAGTCCAAAACTTTTGTTCGAGGCTTTCTCCACTAAGCATACTCCTAGCCTTCTCCATTAGTGTCTTGTTCATCCTCTCTACAACTCTATTTTGCTGCAGGGTGTATGGAGATGTCTTATGTCTTTCAATCACTTGCTCTTTACAGAAGTTATCGAACTCTGTCAAACAAAACTCACCACCGTTGTTAGTTCTCAAACACTTAATCTTTTTACTAGTCTAATTTTTAGCAAAGTCTTTAAACTCTTTAAACTGACTAAAGACTTCAGTCTTGCTTCTAATAAAATAAAGCCATGTCCTTCTACTATAATCATCTATGAAAGACACAAAATATATAGATTTGGAAATCGAAGAAACATTAACAAGACCAAACACGTTAGAATGACTAAGATCCAATACACTAGAAGACTTGTGAGAACTAAAGTAAAACTAAACACAGTTTTGCTTCCCATATACACAATGTTCACAAAAGTGAAACTCAAGATTACAATCATTTAACCCCTCAATGATGTTTTTTATTTTTCAGCATTCTAAGACCCTTCTCACCAATGTGGCCATATCTCAAATGCCATAACATAGTCTTTTCAATAGGAAGTTTAACTTCCAAAGCATGTGCACTACCATCATAATGTGTTACAATAGATTTCTTCACTGCTCATTCAGATGGTGGGGATGAAGTAACTGTAGCTCTTTTCTTTGAGTCAGAAGAACTATTACACTGTGTAGTGCATGGCTCTAGCTAAAACAAAGTACCTCTCCGAGTACCCTTCGCAAGCACCATAGATACTCTAGTCATCTTGCATCCATCCTTCCAAAAGACAACCTACACACCTGCATCATTCAACATACTTACAGAGAGCAGGTTCCATGCCAAGCCTAGGATGTGCATAACCCTAGTGATCCCCTTCACTCGTCCATTAGGGAATTAGATTGAGACTCTTCCATGACCAACAATCTTTAGATGAGAGTCATCACCCAGGTACACTCTTCCACCATCAAATTCTTCATAATTCATGAACCAACTTCGATGTGAGGTCATGTAGAATGATGCACTAGAATCTATCAACCACATATCATCAGATATATGGGTGGCTAGGGCTGTGATGAAAGCATCACCATCATCTTGTGACTTGTCAGAATCTAAATCTGGGGCAGTCTTCTTTTTTATTTTTCTTTTGTTCTTTGCATTCCTTTGGAAGATGCCCAGATTTGTCACAGTTCCAATAGAAAGCCTTAGACTTTCTAGGAGATTTGGATCTACCCTTTTCACCTTTCTTGTCCTTCTTCTTCCCTTTCTCTTTGGGTCTTCCACGAACCACAAGAGCTTCTTTGGCCAACTTGGATGTCTTTCCCCACATTTCTTCAGATAATAGTGAAGACACCACATCTTCCATATTGAAGGTGGTAGTGGTGCTTCCAATGGCCATGACAAGATGATCCCACAAATTTGGTAAAGAACAAAGTAGGGTCATACACCAATCCTCTGCCTCCATTTTCACACCCATAGATGTCAATTGTGCAACAATCATGCAGAAAGCATTCATATGGTCTGCAACAAATCCTCCATCTTCCATCTTCAAAGCAAACAACTTCTTTTTTAGAAAAAGCTTGTTCACCAAGGACTTAGCCTGATAAACATCACCCAGCTTCTTCCAAAGGTCTTTCGTGCTCTTCTCCTCATGGATTCAATAGGATAGAGTCTTATGAGACTCTTAGCCTTCCAATCTCTGAGGTCCCAATCAGCTTGTGACATTATCGTAGGTTTTACACCGGATATGGTTTCCCATAGGTCACAATCAACAAGTAGATCTTCCATCTTGAGTTTCCACAACTCAAAATTAGTGCCATTAAATTTCTCCACCTCTAATCTTTCGGATGTGGTTACCATCTCCTACCTTCAACAAGATACAAAATACTCTGGAGAAACTCCCACTCAACCTAAGATTAGCTCAAAAAACCCCTACCCAGTAGCTAGAAGCAAAACTGGCCAGGCTCTAATACCAATTGAAAGGAAGCTAGGTGTGCAAAAATCGCTTCCTACACTAATCTAATACTAATAGAGATATTGCAGCAAACACATACACAAGAATGTAAGACAGAAGAAGAGAGACACAAGATATACATGGAGAAAACCCTTACGGGTGAAAAACCCCACACTCCAAAACATAGCTCAAATGTAGTCTGTAAACAATGAAGGTTACAATATAGTCACAGAGCCAATGCTCTTGTAGGAGTCTTCGACACTCGTATCTAGAGACAAATTGGTAGCATAACAGTACCTATCAATCACATAATGCATCACCTCTCCAAAGCTCCTGTTTATATAGAATATACAAGGCAAAATTGGCACCACATTGAGATGGGCATCCAACATGGCCTCATAGCCCAAAACCCACACCTATTGACACTTGTCCAATACTATAGGATGTTCTTAACACTTGTCAAGTCACCCCATCCCAGAAAGGTCACCTATTCCCAAAATGGGTAATGACAAATGCTCCTACGACTCTTACAACCATCATAGAATCTATCATAGCTGTCATAACTTACAGTTGTAAGAGAATATGTCATACACAGGCTATAAATAGCATATTCTCTTACAACATGTCATAGCCCACCTTGGGGCACCCAAAGATGCCTTTTTCAAAGATGCTTCCTGACACATGTCCATACCTATCATAGGATCTTCTATTTCTGACTCATACATGTCATAAGTTTGTCATAGGAATTTGTCATGACCATTTTGGTCAATAATCCCTTACACACATTCCAAGATGCCAACACATGGAAAAATATTCCTACCACTAAGTGGGATGCCTGTCTCCTCATGTGAGGACAAATTTACATCTAGTCATATGCCATGTAGGATGACACATCACTGTGCCAACTCCCACAAGATGACAACATAGGATTTGCATCCTAATTATACAATAGGCAATAAATAAATAAATACAATGAAATCATACAAGAAATTACCAAGGTTGAGACACCTTAATTCCCAACATCCCTTTTGAGGAGGATACTGAGCTAGAATAGCAGGTAGGTGAGGTCCACACCTTTCAATAATCTCAAAGAGTTCATAAATATAACTTACAAAACAACAATAATTGACCTTCAGGACCTTTGACAATTTCCATTCCAACAAACAACTTCAATACACCTTTGGATGCATCATTGAGTAACAATCCTCCACTCCTGAAGGTACATCAACATTATGCAGGTTCATTTTCCACTACAACTATAGGTATGTCTTAATTCTTTGAATTGGATAAATTAGTCAAATATTTAGTAGAGAAGATCAAGAAGATGAAGATAAGCTTGTCTTTATCTTAATTGCTTAATACCCATGTCATGAAGAAAGCCTTCCTCAAATCCTTAGAAGAAACCACACCTAAGGAAGGTGTTATAACCTTTACCTTGTCCACTACTATTTCCTCTATTGAAATTGGTTTTTCATCCTCTTCCTCTGAACCTTCCCATTGACTAATAAGATCCCTCTTTTAATCCTTTACCCTTGTTTTTTGAGATATTTATCTTTGTTCGAAAGGCTTGTTCTATTCAAAAGCATAAGACAACTAAGAGGGGGGGTGAATTAGTTGTAACCAAAGCTTCAAAACCATTAACACATCAACCACTTAATCATTGTTATTGTATTTTAACCATGAAAGCATGAAATCAAAAACTTAAACACATTTACATAGTCAACACATGAGACACCAGATTTTTACATGGAAAACCCAATAAGGGAAAAACCATGGTGAGTGTTAGCTCACAATATAATATGTAATAACAATACAAAAAATCAAAGGCTCACTGCATTAGGGCTCACTACCCAAAATGCTAACTAAAAAAGAAGAGGCTCACTGCCAATGGGTTGTCTCACTGCCGGTGGGTGGCTCACTGCCAGAGTTTGTGAACTGAGATAGTAGCATCTACTTCAAGCTAGGGTTCATTTCCATTGAAGTGCACTGATTCTTCTTATTTTTTACCTTCTTCACTTACACAGTTATATTCACATTTTCACTCACAGATGCCTAATTCACAACTTCATTACATTTTTTTATACAATTCATCAACCTTGGAATTAACATCAAGGTCGGCATTACAATCATCAACCATTGGAACAATCTCCAAGGTCGACATACATACATTAAGATAGGTCTAGACCTAAACAAATTTGAGAGAGAAAAGAGTGAATGCAGACCACACTACACGTTAGCTGGTACTTAATTGCAATCTTCCATGCAACAACATGCTTCCACAATCTTCAAAGCATAACCACAAGTAGTGAGAACAACCAGGTTAGCCAAGACTAGAGTTAACACTAAGACCTTTAGGAACATGCTTCAACCACAATCTAAATTACACTCTATGGACCAATCAAAAGGTAGGAACATGATCTAGAGACATCCACAAGAACATTACAATCACCAAGAATATCTGCAAAACCTCTATACACTTTATCCATGAGGTACTTCAAACCGGAGCACTTGAACATTACTGTCAGCTATTGTCATAAAGGAAAGATCACTTGTGGAGCACCAAATCATAAACCATTTTAACTGAAGGTACATAACATCATTACAAGCTTAATTCTAGAACCGCAGACTACAAAACTTGAATGCAGATAAATGCAAAGTAGAATACATTCTCCCTGTCACCATTAAATACTTAGAAAAATAGTTTTTACTCTGGTGAACAGAACTTGCTCAAATCTTCACACCGGAGGCTCAAACTTGAAAGATAGCAACTACAAACATCCCTTAACATAACTACAAAACCACAAACAAGGATATTCGATTTACAAAATATGTGGAGCAAAATACTATATTGTTCTTCTGAGATACTTGCTCAAACTTATCCAAATAACTTCCTTAGATGTTGACCTTAGGTTTTGACATCAATGACAACACTTACTGCTCATACTTGCAACAATCTCCCCATTTGTCATTGATGGCAGCACAGGATATGAAAAACTATCAAGACATACAAACTTTCTTTGCTTCTTTTCTCCTCCTTACTTTATGCTTTCTCTGACTACAAGTTTCTCCTTAGGTTTTTCACATGAACTTCTCTCCCCCTTTGACATCAATGGCAAAGGGCACTAGACCTTTTTCTTTTTCTTTACTGCACAACTCCCCCTGTCATTAGTACTACAACACTTACTTCTCTTAATCATAAACTCATATCAGCAACATCTACTAGCTCCCCTTGAGAGGTTGCCTACAAAACATCAATCCAGATCAAAGAATGAGACTTTGAGCACCACTGGACTGATGCATTTCCTATGCATCTTAGTTTAGATCAGGAGGGGTAATAACCCCTAACTTCTCCCTAAGATACTGAAAAGTATCCTTAGGTAGAGGCTTTTTAAAAATATCTGCAATCTGATTCTTTGTAGACACATATTACATCATTACTTCATTCTCTGTTACCTTTTCTCTTAGAAAGTGATACCTTATTGATATATGCTTTGTCCTTGAGTGCATCACTAGATTCTTTGAAATGTTTATAGCACTTGTATTGTCACAAAAGATTGAAATAGGTTCTTCATACACAACTCTTATGTCCTTCAATGTTTGCTTCATACAAAGCACTTCAATGCAACAACATGCTACAACAATATATTCTGCTTCTGCAGTAGACAAAGAAACTAAATCTTTCTTCTTGTTCAACCATGAAATCGGTCTGTTACCTAAGAGGAAAGCACCTCCACTTGTACTTTTCCTGTCATCACTATCTCCAACCCAATCTGCATCTGTATAAGTAGTAAGAGTGAAATCAGTATCTTTGGGATACCACAATCCATAGTTTGAAGTGTCTGTTAAATACCTCATGATCCTCTTGACTACCATCACATGTGACTCTTTTTGATCTTCTTGAAATCTTTCCATAAGACAGATTGCATGCATTATGCCTAGTCAGGTATGGGTTAGATAAAGTCTAGTCCACCAATCATAGACCTATACTTTTTATGATCAATCTTAGGTGATTCATCATTCTTGCTTAGCTTGCAACTAGTTACCATAGGAGTACAAACTGGCTTAGAATCCTCCATTCCAAACCTCTTCAACAACTCTTTCTACTTGGATTGAGAAATTAAAATTTCTTTTTTTGATTGGGTAATTTGTAGTCCTAGAAAGAAATTCATTTCACCAAACATAAAAATCTCAAACCCCTTTTGCACTTCCTCTATAAATTTCTTACAAATACCTTCATTGCCTCCAAAGATAATATCATCAACAAAGACCACAACAATTAGAATTTGATCATCATTAATTTTGAAGTAGAGATTATTGTCTATGGTGCTTTTACTGAACACTAATTGCAACAAATACTTGTCTAACCTTCCATACCAGGCTCTAGGAGCTTTCTTGAGTCCATACAGGGCCTTCTTCAATCTACACACCATGTAACCTTGGTCTGATGATTGAAATCCTTCCGGTTGCTCAATGTAAACCTCTTCTTCCAACTCTCCATTCAAGAATGCAAACTCCACATCCATCTTATACACCTTAAAATCTTTGTGAGCTACAAATGCCAAAAAAATACTTATTGCTTCAATCCTTACCGTGAGAGCATAAGTCTCCACAAAGTGTATTCCTTCAACCTGAGTATATCCTTTGTATACCAGTCTTGCTTTGTTTCTTACTACTTCTCCATTTTCATTCATCTTATTTTTGAAAACCCATTTAGTTCCACTCACATTCTTATCAACAGGTCTAGGAACCAATTCCCAAGTTTGACTCTTTTCTATTTGCATCAGTTCTTCTTCCATGGATTTTACCCAACTTGTATCTTGGTAGGCTTCATTTACAATTTTAGGTTCAATTTGTGAAAGCAAATAGTAGTTCTCCTGTTCCTCTGTAGCTCTTTTCCTTGTTAATACCCCTTTGCTTTTGTCACCAATTATCTGATCTTCAGAATGATTAATCCTTACATACCTAGGAGTCTTAACAGCACTTTCTAGGTCCTTTTCTTCTTCAACTTGACTATCCTTTTGTTCCACCTTCTCTTCATTGACTATCCATTTGTTCCACCTTTTCTTCATTGACTATAATAGTAGGTTCATCTGATTCATAGCCACTCATATCTGATGTTATTTCCCTCTCTTCATCAACCTTTACATTAGCACTCTTAATGACCTTTATCAATCTCTTATTGTAGCACTGGTAGGCCTTACTCTTAGTAGAGTATCTAAGGAAGATTCCTTCATCACATCTAGCATCAAACTTTTCTAGCTCTTCTTCTCTTTTGATATAACATTTGCTTCCAAAAATTTTTGAAATATTTCTATGATAGGTGAAAAATGGATATGGAAACATAAACCAAAGAGTAACATAAAACAAATACAAATAACCTCCTTTGCACAAACGAAGTCCCTACACCGATCGAGCGAATTGAAATGCACCCTATTCCAATTGATTGCTCCTTGCTTTTTGATGTGGATTGCTCTATAATTATAATGCAAATTTGATCTCCCAAGGAATGATTGCAACAACATAAGTTCACTTGAATGCGAGATCATTGAAATGGAGAAAGAGGCTTCTTTTATAGACCTGTGAGATAACAGATCTACGGTTGAGGATGGTTGAGAGAATGTGCACAAATTAGAAGAGGACAAGTGTCTTTCCCTTCTCATGCATCAAGGGAGTTAATAGATCTCATTAGGGAGTTGACTAAATAGATTGATCAGTGAACTGAATTGATTGCTTCATTGAGTAAGTTGATTGATTAGTTAACTAGATTGACTAATTAGTTAACTGATTTGATTGCTTAGTTGACTGAGATGATTGATTAGTTAACTCTTTTGATTGTTTGTTAACTAATTTTGATTGGACGAATTTATGGTGGGTGAGGATAAATAGTAAATTAAATAAATAATTATTTAATTTCATGTACACATGGGATAATTGAATTAGATATTAATTTTAATTAAATTTGGAGGAAATAGATTAATTAAATAAATAATTTGAATTTATTTATTTGAATTAGAGGGAAATTGATTTAATTAAATAATCAGAATTATTTAATCAAATATAGAGGAATAAATTGAATTAATTAAATAATTGGAATCATTTAATTAAATAAGGAGGAATACATTGAATTAATTAAATAATTGGAATCATTTAATTAAATAAGGAGGAATAAATTAAATTAATTAAATAATTGGGGTTATTTAATAAATATAGAAGATAAAATTGATTTAATTAAATAAATAGAATTATTTAATCAAATAATAAGGATAAATTGGATTAATTAAATAATTGGGGTTATTTAATTAATGTGGAAGATAAAATTGAATTCATTAAATAATTAGAATTATTTAATCAAATAAGGAGGATAAGTTGGTAGATGAACTTAATCAAATAATTAAGAATTATTTAATTGATCTAAAGTATGGCAGGTGTATGCATGATCTAGAAATAGGTCAAATTTAGGTGTCTACATTTGACCCCTCTTTGAGATGGTGTTGCAAAGTAATATCATTGCAAAGAAGTTTAAAACATAGTGCTATGTTGGATAGAGGAAGATAGTGGTTTAGAAGAACAATATGATTGGATTAGAAATGATGATGCCCCTAGTTGGATAGAAGAAGTACCTAGTAGATTAATTAATAGGTTGAATGATGCCCCCTTGAGAGGACATACGAATTGGAAGAATACGAGTGTGCTCTTGAAATGAATGGATACAAAGAAAATAAGGAGATAGAAGATGGAGAACACCATAGAGAATGGTGGAGAAGATAAAAGGATAGATGATGGACAAATGATTAACACATGATTGATAATCAAATGATGAGGATAGAATAAATAAATGAATGGAAGAAGTTACACTAATATGTATAATAGAGAGATCCTTTATTTTGATATAGCATAAGGATATTATGCACCAAGGTATAAGAACTAGGGTGACCATGTATCCAATGCATAAGAAAGTTGAATCTACAAGCAAATGATTTGAATTTATTACTACTAGGTATAATAGAACCTTGTCGGATAAGTGAATGGAAAATAGTCTTAGCATAGAATAGTCTTAATACAAAAAAGGTCTTTGCAGAGCCTCAGATGTAAAAGATATTGATATGCAAGATGCTAATCCCATCACACACAAGATAGATATTAGACCTAATAGGAGAATAAAATCATCCCTCAAACATGACATACAAAAGCAATGACTATGCCCCAATTTATACAGTATTGCCACATACCAAGATATAGAAAGATCAAAGTAGTTTTGAATGTGCATTTTAAAAGGGACACAAGATAAAATGAAAAGAAAATTGACTGACTTACAAAGTAAACATATAACCAACCTATTCTCTTGCCAAAGAGGTTGCTCAAGGTTGATAGGGTAGATAAATCCTTATTGTAGGAAAGATATATCTGTTAAAGGCTGTTGATCTAATCTAGGATAAAAGGATTGTTTGTAGAAGATGTGGCAAGCGGTATGTAGGACAACATATGGCTTCATGAGTAGTCATTTTTGCTTCGGGTGTGATAAAAGTACTTGAGATTTCAAAGGATGCATAGTTTGTTTTCTGCTTGAGTTAGTCAAGTTCGGGTGATAGGATGGATTGTGATAGATGGAAGATGAGAACGATGGAAGTGTTAGATGGATTGGAATGGAGATTATGATTTATGATTGTTTTTGAAAATTTTCTAAATTTTTTTGAATGTTTTTGGGATTTTCTAGATTTTTGAATGTTTTTGGAATTTTCTAGATTTTTGAATGTTTTGGGATGACATTGGATAACAATTTGGATAGCCTTAGTACTAGATACCAATGAAAAGGGAAAACTAGGTCTAGATGCAAGGAAGAAGATGGGATTATATAAGTGGACACAAGGATGGGAGATAAGAAATGGGATGGCTAAAAGGGTAGGTGATAGTGTATGAGATGGAAATCTCATGATAGAGGTATGGATACAAGGATAGGTAATAGGGGATGGAATGGATTTATGTTACATAAGTGAGCTAGGATGTGATCTCCAAAGATTTTGTTGCATAGGAATAGTATGCCCCATTCTAGGTAGTATGTATAGGATTTTCATGAAAAAACTTAGGACGAGAGGATGATTAGATTGGTTGGCTTAGGATGAGAGGATGATTGGATTGGTTTAAAAGGATGAGGTATATCGAGAGATTTTCTAAAGCATGTTTCAACATTTTGCCCCTATGTCTTTATCAAGATCAAAAGGAGGAAGGGAGTATGGATGGATAGATGGGATAGATATGTGGATATAATGGCTAAGGATGGTAAGATAGGATTATGATAGGAGGAAAGGATAGGTTGGATGAGACAACATGCCCCCAAGTGTAAGACACATAGATAGTCAAACTACACATGACACATGTTTGTCAGGTTTTCATCATGGTACTTATACAAGGCACCTGTTTACCAAGTTTTCACCATTAGACGAAGGAATTTCTCTATACTATTTTGATTATTTTCTTTTTCATTATTGTTTTGATTTTTTCATTGAAATATTTAGATGGAAATGGTCGATAAAGACAAGAAGGACTCAAGCATTGAGTTCCATGAAAGGTGATAGTTCCATTTAAAGATGGATGATGCACATTGACCATGTCAAATGTCATTATGCTCATAGATGTTGGTAGGGGATTGCATGAGAGGGAGATGGAGTAGGTGGATAATGGCTTGTGATGTGGATTATGTATGGAAGGATTATGCAAGGGTGAATGGGAGAGAGTGTATTATGATGTGGATTATGGATGGAACGATAGTGGATTATAATATGGATATGGAAAAGCATGGACCATAGGGATATGATGGGTGAAGTATGTAGGATAATGGATGAAAGATGGGGAGATGGAGGTATGTGGAAATGTTATGGAATGGAAAGGAACTGAGACCAACAGTTACACACACTGTGATAAACATTGAAGGCTTTGATTAGGAGGAGGTGTAGGAAGTAATGGACTTGTTTGTTTAGGCGATGCTCTATGTAGGATTTTAAGTACCCACACAAACTTAGGATTTTTATGATATTCATATTGTGATTTATGGGATGGAGGAAGTTGGCATTTTTGGATGAAGTGAGATTTTTAGGATGTTTGGGATAAAGGAACTTGAGATATTTGGATGAAATGGGATATGTGGGATATTTGGGATGTGCATGCATCACTTGATTTGATTGTTTTTTTCTTAGAGACCCAAACCATTTTATTTTTGGACTTTTCTTGACAAAGTAAGGGCTTGGGTATCCTTTTGGTTAGATTTATCTTGGACCCTTTGCCTTGATGCCCTAAGGCATAAGTATCTTTAGGATTTTTGGCTTTATGGGTAGAGACATCCAAATATTTCTTTGTGAATCCCATGGACTTGGTGGAAGATTCATGTTTGGTCAATGTGTGCAGTTGTTGATCATGGTTAGGAATGTGAGGGGATTTATGGATGGAGGGATTAAAAGTGGATTTGTGGATAAATGGATAAGGGGATTGGATGATAGGGATATTATGCGTTGAGATAAGTGGAGGTAGAGTGGAAGGAGGGCTATTAGGAGTTGGAAGTAATGGAGGTAAAGTGGATGAAGGAAGGTGTATGGTCACATGCTTTTGCAATTTGTAGGATAATGGGGGAGGAATGGAAACATATGTTTTAGGGATATGATGTGGTTTATGATGGAAAGGAGTGGATTTAGAAGGCATGGAGGTAGTACCAACATCTTGAGATTGTTGTTCTTGGGGAATATAACCAAGGCCATATGATTTTGGAGGGACTTTGACATGGATGGGGTCCAAAAGACCTTGTTCATGAAGGCCTAAGCCTTTACCTTGATACTTCATATTGTTGAGTATGTAGTGGACAATGGGATTATGGGTGATTTGGACACTAGATGCAAGCTCATTATTTGATGGGGAAGGTGAGGTGGTAGATAATGGTTGTTGCTCTCCTAAGGAGGAACATTCATGGATGAAGGTGCTAAGACCAAGGGTATATGTTGGATTTGCAATATGGTCAATTTTGAAGGACAAAGTATCAATAAGATCATTATCATCATTATGCTCATTACTTGAACCATGTTATTTGTTTGATCATCTATATTTAGTTGGGAGCCAAGTGTCTTATCAATGGAAGTAGATGGTGTTGGATCATGGATAGCACTAGGTGGAGGATGTATAGGAGTAGTGTGGATAGATTGTTCATGGATGGTCATGGGATTATGGATATGATCAATTTGCTCCTGCATAGGCTCATAATCATGGATAATATCTTGATCATAGAAAACATAAAGGTTATGGATGGGTTGAACTTCGCTTGCTTGCTCATGGTTTGGAACTTGATCATGGATATTATCTTGACCATACAAAAGATATAGATTATGGATGGGTTGGATGGAGGTGCTTTGACCTTGATTTAGATAAAGGGTTGATGTTTCCACATGCTCTAGATTATACTCTTGACATAGCTCTTGATGTTCTTGAATAGAAGTGGAAGTGGGAGACTCTTGAGTAGGCTTGATAGGCTCTTGATGGTCAACAACATGAGGGTAGAATGAATCTTGACTTAAGTGGACTCATGGTAGAAGACTCTTCAATAGGCTTGATGGGTTGTGGATTACATGATGGGGTGGAAGGAATGTACATGATATTTGTAGGCTCTTTGATAGGCTCTTGGAGAGGTGTGTGATAACATGGAGATGGTTGATTCCTTGCTAATAGCCAGTGGATTACATCCTTCATGAGTGTATGGGTGGATGCAGGACAATATAGTGGATGGATAATAATGGTGGATGGTGTTGTAGGCTTAGGATGAGGATTAGGAGTAGGGATAATAGGGGTGGATGTTGTAGGCTTATGATGAGTATGTGGATTGGATGGTTTTCTTGGGGGTAGCTCAAGCAATGCTTTTTGAATCAATTATTATTGGGTCATTTCTGAGGGAACCTTTGGTGGAAGAGTGGAGGAACATGGGGATGAAGGTAATGAAGAGCTCTATGGATTAGAAGGTTGATGGACCGAAGGACTATGATAGGGACTACATGGCAGTGTTAGGATTGGACTAGTAGGCTCTTGTATGGGTATTTGATTGGATGAGGATGTAAGGTACCCATAGGATGCATAAGCTAGAGTGGTCTTTCCCTTGTCAAAGGTACTATGAGGACTTAAAGACACTTGATTTTGTTGTAAAGGGTAACTTGGGTTTGTGTGTTCATTTTGTGAAGGAATGTGAGAGCTTGGTGAATGAATTTGGTGTTGAGGTGAAATGTTTAGACAAGGAGTTGGATGTTCTTGGGGTTGATGTTGTCGAGTATGAATGAGATAGGTTGATGTGGAATTGTCATGATATGTGGGTAGGCTAGATTGGTATGGTGACGGGGATGACACATGGTATTGAGGTGTAATTTGTTGAGCTTGTGGTTGGAATTGTTGTTGTTGCGGTTAGAATTTTTGTTTTTGTTGGAATTGTTGTTGTTGTTGTTGGGGTTTGAATTGTTGTTGTTACAGTTAGAAATGTTGTTGTTGCAGTTAGAATTGTTGTTTTGGGGGTTGGAATTCTTGTTGTTGGGGTTGGATTGTTGGGTTAGATGTTCTTGAGGTATGGATTGATATATATAGGGGTTAGTTGTGTAAGAAGTTGGATAGGTTGATGTAGGGGTAACGTGATGTGTGGTTGGTTGGTATGAAGTTAAGGGGGATGACACATAGGATGGAGATGAAATTTGTTGATATTGTGTTTGTGTTTGTTGGATTTTTGACTGGTGGGTGGCTAGGAGTTGTTGGGTTTCGACTAGGAGTGGTTGTAGTAGAGGTGATGGGTTTTGTTGAAGTTGTTGGATGATGGATTATAGTCATTGTAGATGTTGTTGGTCAAGGGGTGATGGCATTTGGGGAAGTGTTTGGATGATGTATTGTAGGTGTGGTGCTAGGGAGTTGCCCATGTGTGTATGTCTTCGTATTTCAGCTTGTTCCTCAAGATATGCATCATAATCTACAAGGTTCTCATGATCATTATTAGAGTTAGAAGGATATCCTCCTAGGATGTGGATTCTGGGTTTTTAATTTAACCTAGGTTTGTTGATGATCATAACCATTTTGACAAGTGACACTTAGAATGATGTGATTTGGATGAATGATGGGTTTGGTTAAAAGTTATAAAATCTAGATCAACAGATTTTGGCATGTTGATTATCTACCTCAAAATAGACTAATGACTATGAAGGGAGACAAGAGAAGGCTATAGTGAATTTGGCTATTCTTAAAATGAGATCCCCTTTTGAAGGTAGGTTTGTTCACTAGTTGGTTTGATACTAATTGGTCGAGAAGACAAATTAGGAGATTGTATGATCTAGATTTTGGGATGCAATAACCAAGTCAAAGGAATGATTTGATGTTTTGGGGTAGGTTTGGAAATGATTTGTGAATGAAGATGGGGTGATGTTGTTTGTTTTTTTTAATTTTGGATTTTTTAATTTTTTTCACTTCTGTTGGGTTTTGGATTTTTTGACAAAGATGAGGATGCGAAAGGGGAAAGTTTATGGTAGGTTTGTGGATTTTTTATTTCTTGACAATGAAAAGGGAAGTTCTAAATCACTATGTTTTTGGGTTTTTTTGATTTTATAAGGAAAATGTGAGGAAGGGAAAGCCTAATCACTATGTTTTTAGGTTTTTGTTTTTTTGACAAAGAAAAGGAAAGTCCTAATCACTATGTTTTTGAGATTTTTTTTAATTTTTTGAGAAGGAAAAGGAAAGTCCTAATCACTATGTTTTTGAGTTTTTTTGAGTTTTGACAAGGAAAATGTGAGGAAGGGAAAGTTCTAATCACTATGTGTTTGGGTTGTTGATTTTGACAAGGAAAACACAAGAGACAATAAACACAAATGACTGTTTCAACAAAGGTGTGTATGTTTGAGGATCCTAAAAGCCCAAGTTTTCACAGGTATAAACACAATTGCATAGACATCAAGCACTCTTTATCCCTAAAGACAAGGCTTCACTGCGATAATATCAGCTCACAACTTAGATCTTTGTTGACTCAAATGTAAACACATTGATTACTAAGTATATCCATTATATTGTCTTTACAAGAGAGGATAGATAGGGGCCTCCTGCACTTGAAGGATGACGCAATTACCCTTTCCCTAGAAATCTACAAGTAGCTTATTTAATATCAGGGATTTCTATCTCATCTCAAGGGAGGCAATGATGAGTAATCTTGAGGGCTTGTAACGATTCCCCTTGCACTGATAATTACCACAACATTCGGAGGTGAGTTAGGTGGACACTAACTACAAGGTTGCTAGTAACTTCGGGGGACCAATGCCTTGCGAGCATGTGGCAAGCTACTAAAAGCTTTAACCAATTCTACTAAGAGTATCATATACCTCACACAATGCAAAAAATATTTTCACAAAGTGTTGGTACGCCTCTTTTTGATTTGGGAACATAAGGCAAGGCTAACGCTGGTTAAGATTTGGCTTTCACCCTATCCAATTTATATAGTGGTCTGAAGGAAAGATCTACTTAGGGTCATCCCTTTTGGATGAAGCACAATCTAAAAGTAGACCCTTATAAAGGTTGATAGCATACATGGAAAGTGATAAAATGAATAACTTAAATGTTTTTGATTCCCAAGATCACATTGTCATGTGAAGGAAGAGCATACACATTCAAGAAATTCCAAACATGGAAGACACACGTAAATTCCCTTAAGTAAAATTGAAATGTGAGTTCTAAGATTGAATCAATTCCAAGTACGGAAAACACATGTAAATTATCTTAAGCAAAATTTAAATGTGTATTAATATTTGGTGATAATCAAGTTTTGCCATACATGTCAATTCCCTTAAGTAAAAATGAAGTGTGAATCAAGATTTTCCATACATGTCAATTCCCTTAAGCAAAAATGAAGTGTGAATCAAGATTTGTCATACATGTCAATTCCCTTAAAAAAATTATGCATGAATCCTAAGAGTTGGTGATAATCAAGATTTGTCTTTGGCATATGTCCTGTATCAAATCACATTAGTAGTCTCAAGAAAAAGTTTGGTCTTTGTCAAATGATGAGAGGCAGCTCTTGTATTCCACCAAAACAAAAAAAGAGTAATCTGAAAGATTTATAATAAATATGATGAGCAACAAAAAAATAGATAGCATCAACAAAATCTGCATGAAATTCTATGCAATTTTTAAAAAAAATTCACAAAATTTCATTAAGAAATGCACAAGTTATAGTGATTTGAAGATTCCAAAGTAAGGGGAGGTTTGACTGATAATACCTAATAAATTCTATCAAATTGGCTAAAGATACCTTTATTTCTGTGAAGGAGAGAAAACTAGCTTTCCAACGCAACTAGTTTCACAAAAATCTGATATACCTGCAAAAAGTTATGCCAAAAAGAAAAAAAAGCCTATTTGGGCATGTAGGAGCAAGTCTGGTAGTCACTTAACCTTTAGTGGTTAGGGCAATTGTTGGTCACATGGGATAGTTGTAAACTGCTAGGGGTTATGTTTGTTGTCAAGGTCTATTTAAGGCCCCTGGTCCCCCATGTGACCAGTGGCTGGGCGTTTGTAAAAAAAAGTTAAAAAATTAAAAAAATTTGGAATTGAAAAATTAATCCTAAAAACTAGAGTTAACATTAGGGTTTTTTTTTTTTTGGTTTATGTTATTCTTTTGATTTGTTTTTTTAATTACTGTGATATATTTTTGTTTTGTATCCTGCATTGGTTTTCTTTATTTTTTATAAATGTTATGTCGCAGGATGTTTATGGGTTATAGGTTGAAGGGGCAGGGAGGTGGTGAGTGTTTGGGGGTGGTGGACAAGGCGGCGCGTAGAGTGGCTGCAGAGGGAGGCACAGAGGGTTTAGAGGAGGGGTGAGTGGTGGATGCATGGGTGTGGGAGAGAGGAGGAGGGGAGGCTAGGAGACTATGTGTAGGGGACGGGGGGAAGCGGCGGGAAGGGACCAGGTTCAGCAGGGCACGGGGGTAGGTGTGAGGGACGTGCAGCTGGTGGTGCCAAAATGTGATAGGTGAAAAATAGATATGTAAACATAAACCAAATAGGAACATAAAACTAATACAAATCACCTGCTTTGGACAAATGAAGTCCCTACACTAATCAAGCGAATTGAAATGTACCCTATTCCAATTGTATGCTCCTTTCTTTTTGGTGTGGATTGCTCTATAATTATAATACAAATTTGATCTCCCAAGGAATGCGATAGCATAAGTTTACTTGAACAAGAGATCACTGAAAATGGAGAAAGAGGCTTCTTTTATAGACCTATGAGATAATAGATCTATGGTTGAATATGATTAGAAAGATCAACGGTTGAGGATGGTTGACAAAATGTGTGCGAATCAGAAGAAGACAAGTGTCTTGCCCTTCTCATGCATCAAGGGAGTTAACATATCTAATTAAGGAGTTGACTGAATAGATTGATCAGTGAACTAAGTTGATTAATCAGTGAACTAAATTGATTGCTTTATTGACTAAGTTGATTGATTAGTTAACTAGACTGCCTAATTAGTTAACTGATTTGATTGCTTAGTTGACTGAGCTGATTGATTAGTTAACTCTTCGGATTGTCTATAAACTAATTTTGATTCAAGGAATTTATGGTGGGTGAGGATAAATAGGAAATTAAATAAATAATTATTTAATTTCATGTGCCAATGGGATAATTGAATTAAATATTAATTTTAATTCAATTTGGAGGAAATAGATTAATTAAATAAATAATTTGAATTTATTTATTTGATTTGGAGGGAAAATGATTTAATTAAATAATCAAAATTATTTAATCAAATATAGAGGAATAAATTCAATTAATTAAATAATTAGAATCATTTAATTAAATAAGGAGGAATAAATTGAATTAATTAAATAATTGGGGTTATTTAACCAATATAGAAGATAAAATTAGAAATCCCGAAGGAGACTAGAAGCTTAAATCACGTAGTTGTAGCAAGCAGTCAAGAAGATAAATCACAAGGTAGGAATCTAAAGTAGGGTTCAGCAAGAGAGAGCCAACATAAGAGGGGCAAAAGATGAAGCCTTAGCAACAATGGCGGGCAGTAAACTTTTTGGTGTTTGCAGTGAGTGCTTGGATGAGTCTGTGGACCAACAAGAGAACAAATTTGGAAAGCATTAATGGCGATCTGTTCTCAGCAGAATTGCTGAAATGGATCAGCTCCCTTGCAGATGGAATAAACTACATCTTAGAGGCAATGTAATCATTTTGATATATGAATATAATAAATGGGATCTACCCCCACTGGTAGAACTTACCAAATATATATATATATATATATATAGAAGATAAAATTGATTTAATTAAATAATTAGAGTTATTTAATCAAATAAGAAGGATAAATTGGATTAATTAAATAGTTGGGGTTATTTAATTAATGTGGAAGATAAAATTGAATTAATTAAATAATTAGAATTATTTAATTAATCTAAAGTATGATAGGTGTATGTATGATCTTTAAACAGGTCAAATTTAGGTGTCTACAATTTCAATGTAGGAACTCTTATTGTAGTGCCCCTCCATTTTTATTTTAGTTGCGGGGGTAGTCTGGCTAAGCAACCTGAAGATGAAGATGGAACATGAGCTTCTATTAGTACTTTTGTTTGTATGATGCATATTGTTATGTTGTTATTATTATGTAGAGATTTATTTGGATAGTCAGGTGATGCAGTAGTATGTTGTTAGGATAGGAAGAAAGGATGGCATTGTACCATTGAATGTATGGGGGACATATGGGAATGAGATACCAATGTTTGAGTTCCTTTCCAAGTGTTTCAGCTATTAAGAATATGTGCTCAAATTGGCATGCTTGAGTGAACAGGTACTAGGCTATGTCTCCACCTGAATTGATAGGTCTGAGTGTGCCTTAAAACCAATGGAAACTATTAGACAGAGATAACATATGGTCCCCTAGCTAGCCAACATCCTTGAAAAGGATGAGTATCCAGTTTTACACCCAGTTAGTGTTGTCTGTATGGGCGTGATAGTCAATCCCTATCATTGTGGTTATGCTTTTCGATTATGTATGGTCGTCAGGTATTGTTCAGTACTGGATTAAATTTATGTTATAATTGTTTGATTAATATTTTGGTTAATTGCCTCATTAAAATAAAATTATTAAGTCAAGACGGCACTTTGATAAATAAATATAGATGCTTTTATGTAAATTTAAGTTTATAGGAAATTATATTATATTGTAATCTAAGGTCAATAAATAATAATAACTATAATGAGGAAAATAAAGTGTTATTAAAATAGGAATTTAATTGATAAAATGAAAATATTATAAGCAAGTAACTGTTTTGTTAGTGGCAATAAAAATAAATTTATAATATTTATGAGTTGTCATAAAAACTTTTATATATATACCAAATTCTAAAATAAATAAAATCAGAGAGAAATTATTGTCTAGTTAAAATAGCAAATTGTAAGAAAGTAATAAAAGTGGAATTTATTGCCTTTAGTAAGGAGAATCTTCTGGAAGAAATTATGCGGGTGGTTATGCATTCTCAACTTTATTTTGGAAATCTCAAGACATAATTTGGGAGAGGACCATGCATTTCAAAGAGCAAAATATGTTTTATGTTTTCAGGATCTCCCTCTCTCTCAGGAAGTTTTCATTTTTCTTTTGGCACCATAAACCATAGCTTTGAAAAGAAGAGACTTGGGGGAAAATGGATGCAAGCTGGGAAATTTTGTGAAGATGTGATAGAAGTAATATTCCAGGTATGGATTGAGATATGAAACTGATTTATTGTTCAATTAGATTTAGTAATATGCAAGCTTTATATTATTCTGTGAATTCTCTTCTACATATTCTGAACCTAGTCTATTGCATTAGCCATAACTTTATTTTACAAACTAGGTTCCTCTAGAATTTTTATATATGGTGCATGACCTAGTTATCTAAATCATATCTGAAAAGCAGCCTTACCCAGTTTATCATTTGGGAGATATGAATATTTTGTGACTTTTTTATCTCACCTATTTCATCTCTGTTCTAATAGTCTGTTGCATTAGCCATAACTTTACTTTTACGAACTGGGTTCCTCTAAAATTTTTATATATGGTCCATGACCTAGTTATCCAAATCATATCTGAAAATTAGCCTTACCTAGTTTGTCATTTTGGAGATATGAATATTTTGTGACTATTTATCTCTCACCCATTTCGTCTCTGTATTAATAGTCTGTTACATTAGCCATAACTTTATTTTTATGAACTGAGTTCCTCTAGAATATTTACATATGGTGAATGACCTAGTTATCCAAATCATATTTGAAAATTGGCCTTACCCAATTTATCATTTTGGAGTTATGAATATTTTGTGACTGTCTACCTCTCACCCATTTCGTCTCTGTTAAAACAGTTAGTTGTGTCACCAATAACTCTATATTTTCAAACTGGGTTTCTCTAAAATTTTTATATAAGATTCAACTCTTACCTATGAAAATCATATCTAAAAAATTAGCATTACCCAGTTTGCCAATTCAAAGATATGTATCAATTAGCAGCAGACATTCCTATGCCATCTTGGTTGTTGTTATTAAATCTACAAATCCATTATGTGCATATCCTACAATCATTTCGATCCAAGTGATTACGTCTCTTTGAGACCACTATCAAATTGTTCATAGACCTTGTCTATGCCTCAGTTTTTTGCATAACCATCTACCAAAGTATTTTCAACTATATAAGTTATCACTTGCATATTAGTGGCATCAACATAAAGAAAAATTGTGAATGGTTGTTCATCTAATGAGGAGTCGAAAGCTTTATCTTGATCTCTTCCTAATATGAACTGAAGTAAGTTTAGAAGGACATAAAACCTTTATTAGAACTTTTATTGAATCTATTTGGCATTAAAGATATTGGTTATATTTTCTAATTTAATTGTATCTTCGAATCAGAATTTTAGGATGTGTTTTGGAAAGTTTTGTAAATAGTATAGAAATGTGTTAGTGTATCAATAGCTAGGATCCATATTTATGGTTCAATATATTATCAAGATTTAGAACAATATTATAGAAAAGATCATTCTTAGGCTTTATCTATATTGCATGTGTAATTATCCTAAATTTAGGGATGAGTGAGTCTACTTTTAGTTTTTTGATTGGAGGAGATAATTGGTTTGACAAGTATGTCTTGGTTAGAGTCCTTTCTTAGGGTCCTCTTAAGTAAACTATTTAATTATTTTCACATATTATTTTGTCTGGTGTAATAATTGCAAAGTCTTTTGATAAGGACCATACAGGTAAGTATCAAGTAAATACCTTAATTATTATATAATACCTTAGGGATGACTTTGATAACCTTTAGAATGGCTAGACCATTAATTTTTATTTCTAATTGTAAACCTTGTAGTTAGTCTAATAAAGGTTTGTGATATTATCTCATGGCATTAACGTAGTAGACGTAGTATTAGTACTAGTTTATGAGTAATGCTTATGATTAATTATATTGTTGTTATCTTTTAACAAAGGTTAGATAAATCCCTAGCATTTAGGTTATGTTTATATCAAGTATATAGATACCAAGATCAGTATAATATTTGAGTCTAAAAAGTAGAGAGAATGTTTTTCTGATTTATGGGTAGCTTATGATTAATGTTACCTTCTTAAAGACCCATTTTTAGTGCATCGTATCATATGTTGCATTTGTGGTAATGTAATTGAAATATTATTGAAGGATCTTAGTTTATGATGTACATTTGAGAGTGGATGTGATGTGAGACCATTGTGTTTTAGTGTTGTCAAGTGTTTGTGTCATTTGAGAAGTTGATTCTAGAGGCCTAGGATGTTATGTTTTGTTTTCATGTAACTGTGTTGTTAGCTGTCCTGAGATAATGATGTCTCTTGTTTACGTATGTGGGTTTTGGTAAATGATAATGTGAGATGATGTACATTCTATGTTGTAAATGCATCATGATGAGGTAATAATATCCTTCAAGGATGTATTGATATCAAACTTGTGTTAAGTATAGTGTTTGATAATGGGGAGATCTCGGTAATTGTAAAGAGGAAGTATTTTGTTTATGTTTGAGATTTGGGAACAAGATGGCCCATGTCTTTCTCTAGATAAGTGTTGTTTGAGTTGCTTGTAATGTTTATATTAACCAGTGGTGTACTAGAGTCATGTGTAGTCCTTTACTTATAAGCCTATTGTCTTCTTGACTATTTGCTTAGTGGGACCTTATTGTTATCTCCTAGTACGGGGGGTGGACCTTAGGGTTCCACATGCTTGGGTGGTTGTGCTTTATCTCCATTGGTTTCCCATGTTGTTGTTCATCTGTGAGAAGGATGTACCTCTTATATCAGATTTTAGATCTTGGTCTAGCTTGAGGAGACATATACTTATGTTCATATTCTAGTTTTGTATATCAGTTAAATCATGTACTGTTATCTTGATGTATGTACTCTAATGTAACTAGGAAAGTGATATTGTAAACAAAGTAATGGTGTACTCTCTTGTAAAGGAAATTGTATATGTACTTGTAACCCTATATGCATGATCTTGATGATTACTTATCTGATGATATAATATGAAAATGTATGTGTTTATTCATTTGATGCAATTAGATTTATAATGAACCATGGTTGTTAGTTAATTCATAATGTTGGTTAGATCATGTTAATAGTTGTTAGTAATGCTGTCGTGGAATCCCTAGAGGATAAATCTTAATTAGATGTTTGAATAAATATGATTTACATTTCTTCATTATTTCTTTCTTTAAAAAAAAATTACCTTTTTGGTTAGCATAGTTGAGCTGTTCTCTAGGGTTTCTTGGCAGGGCGTTACACTTATATACCACAATTCATAACGAGTTTTAGTCCCATTACCTTTGACATGAATTATGTTCTGAATGTAGACAATAGTATGTATAGATTCTCTCCAATACACTTATAGTAGGTTAGCCTCCATCATCATTGGTTGGTTAGTATATGCCTGGCTACTTGTAGGGGTGTTGAGCTAGTAGGAGTGAGTCAACCTCGTCCTTATGAGAGGTGAAGCTTGAGTAGCCCCATATTGATATACTCATATATATATGCATTATATATACCATATCTGTATGTGTTCCAACATGATGCAATGGATACGATGCCATGCCTCATTGACGTTTCGACATAGTGCAGGTGATGATGTTGTGTTGCTGTTGGTAGCAAGCTGGGCTCGACGACATGATGCCACATGCATAGACACATGAAGGTGCACTATGAGATTGTGTTATGATAGGCTACTTGTGTGATGAGCATAATGGGGCCTTGTACACTTGTAGAGGGATACTCATGTTTTCTTTTGATAGTGTTTAGGTTAGTTAGCATATGGGTATGTCCTAGCCATGTATACCTCTAGCTACAATGAGTACCTACATGTGCCTTCTCCACGAGGTATCGCTATGCAGGGTGTGTTCTATGCGTGCCTACTTCTGCAAAGCCACAAACACACTACCATGCAACATATGACCAATACGTGCCTTCTCTGGCTAGTGTATGACCATGCCGCATTGAGACACAATGTGGGATGTGGTTGAGGTGCACATTCCATGTGGACAGCCAAGGAGTGTGTGGGCCACTTGGCTAGTCCATGTCGCATGACGACGCGAAGCAGGGTGTAGCTAAGGAGTACACTCTGAGCCATGTGGATGGCGTACTCACTCTGCACCACATGGGGGATACTATTATAGCCTGATGTTGTTCCCTCCTTCCTTGTTTGCTGGCTAGTATCTAGTCACATAGTGTTGTACAGTGCAATTTTGAAGATTGTGGACTTTCTTTATGGTTATTGATAATTTTCTATTGATTGTGAAGGCCATCACTTTGTTTGTATTTGATTGTGATGGTTTAGCCACACTTTGTGATCTTATTTGCAAGTAGCCCTCATGGTTACATTTGATTTAGTGCTGAAATTGTATGCATTTCTTGTTTTATTGTTGAAATTGAATTTTTATTTAATCTTTCTTTATGACTTTGGTGGCTAAACTAGTTTATCCTTATTGTTTTCGATGTCGGCCATGTGTCCTATTGTGATTCCTCCCCAAGGATGTATGAGGCAGACTTGGTGAGTGTATATGAGGAAGCAGACACATGGAACCTTGAGGATGGGGGTATGTGAGGCTATTATACAACTAGGACCCAGTAGCCACCTTTGTGTGAAGACTATCTCTTGGAGGCTAATCACCTTATATGACAAGAGAGTGGTCATCGTGGACTTGTTTGGATGGTCTCACCCTGTGTGTGTGGCCTAACACCAACAAGCCACTCAGTGTGAGGTATAGATTATTGAAAGGAAGCTAGGTGTGCAGAAATCACTTCCTACACTAATCTAATGAGGAGAGACGTATGCAAATTCAATTTAATTCTTACAACTACAGCAACATAGAACATTTAACAGAGAGATTGCAACAATACACATACACACAGAAAGTAGACATAAGAGAGAGAGAGAGACAAGATATACATTGGGAAAACCCTTATGGGTGAAAAACCCCACACTCCAAAACACAGCTCAAATGTATTACAATAAACAATAATATATTACAATACAGTTTTAGAGCCAATACTCTTTCAAGAGTCTTTGAAGGTCAAATCTGGAGATATTCCAGCAACATAACAGTACCTGTAAAACACACTACTTATCTCCCATCCAAGCATTTGTTTTTATAGAGTTTACAAGGAAAATATGGAACCTTCTAGAGATGGGCATCCATCTTGGACTCATGCCGCAAAACCCATGCCTAAGGACACTTGTCCAACATCCCATCCCAATGTGGGTGTTTTGTCCCAAGATAGGCAATGACAGATGCTCTTACGCACCTTACAACTGTCATAGAATCCATCATACCTGATAGCACTTATAGCTGTAAGAGAATCTGTCATACACTAACTAAAAAATATCTTATTCCTATTACAACTTGTCATAGCCTCTCTTGACTGCCCAAAGATGCCTTTCTCTCATGCAAAGATACTCACTGACACTTGTCATTAAATAAAAGTCTATTGAGGTTTTGGGGGTGCTGTCCCTTGACCCCGCCTTGTACCATGACAAGGAGCATGCTAGGGGTGCTACCCCTAGACCCTGCAAGGGGCTCTGCCCCTTCACCCCATCTTGGGGGCGCTGCACCCAAACCCTAGTTAATTATTCAAGGGGGAAAACACAGCTGCCAAAATCACCAAAATTTATCCTGCTGCATGTACACAAGGTGCCAACTATGCCAACTCAACATGGGATAAATAAATACAACATTAGGAATTTGCAAAAGGTTGAGACACCTTAATTCCCAGCAATTATGTGAGATGGATTTTGGCTCTTGGCTCATAGATTATGTATCATGGATTAGTATGTTGCTTTCTGATGTCTAGATGAACTCTTGTGTGGCCTTGTGATGTGATTCTCGGGTGATGTAAATTTGTGTGTATGTGAAGAATGTATGTTAAATCATGAATATAGTACTTATGAAATGATAAATTGTGTCTCCATGCTTCAAAAAGGTGAAAAATCATGATCTTTTGTTGAATATGTTATGAGATTTAGTGTTGTAAAATAATTAAAGTGGAATGTCTTGTTTATTAATGACGGATATTTAATGGAAAGTGTGTACTTTATGTGTATAATTATGTTGTTATTTTGTGAAAATGTAGCATTCTGACATATTGATTACTTAACAACAAATTGGAAGAGGAAATGTAATGGTGGTGCATTTGAAATTGAATACTTTATATGTTTACGATATGAGAATTTCTACTGGTTAGAATTAAAAAGGGTGCAATGTTTTCTTTGTCCTGAAAGAAACTGATGGGTGTCAGCGCTAACATGTAAGGATTTTGAGTGGTTTATTTACTATGGAATCATTTTTGAAATGCAAGTCTTGATTGTGTTACTATTGTGACATTGGAAATTAGAAGGGTAGAGTATGTTTGCAATGGAGTATATAAGTTTATATTTTTGTGAGATAAATCCCTTTCCATAGGCAAACTAGTGTATACTATTTTTATGGAATGAATCAGCTTTGATGTTGGTACTAACGTGTTATGTTTCCACCCTAGTTTGTGACTTCTAGGAGTAAGTCAAGTTTTAGGGGGGAGGATGTAGTGCCCCTCCATTTTCACTTTGGTTGTACAGGTAGTCTGGCTAAGGAACCTGAAGATGAAGATGGAACATGAGCTTCTATTAGTACTTTCATGGGTATGTTGCATATTGTTATGTTATTATTATTATGTAGAGATTTATTTGGATAGTTAGGTGATGCAATAGTATGTTGTTAGGATAGGTGGAAAGGGTGGCATCGTACCATTGAACATATGGAGGACATATGGGAACGAGATACAAATGTTAGAGTTCATTTCCAAGTGCTCTAACTATTAAGAATATGTGCTCAAATTGGTATGCTTGAGTGAACAGGTACCAAGGTATGTCTCCACCTGAATTAACAAGTCTGAGCATGCCTTAAAACTAATAGAAACTATTGAACAGAGATAACATATGGTCCCCTAGCTAGCCAACATCCTTGAAAAGGATGAGTATCTAGTTTTGCACCTAGTCAATGTTCTCTGTATGGGTGTGATAGTTAGTCACTGTCGTTGTGGTTATGCTTTTCAATTGTGCATGGTCATCAGGTATTGTTCGGCATTGGATTATTTAGGTTATAATTGTTTGATTAATGTTTTAGTTGATTGCTTTATTAAAATAAAATTATTAAGTCAAGAGGGCACTTTGATAAATAAATATAGATGCTTTTATGTAAATTTAAGTTTATGGGAAATTATATTATATTGTAATCTAAGGTCAATAAATAATAATAACTATAATGAGGCAAATAAAGTGTTATTAAAACGGGAATATAATTGATAAAATGAAAATATTATAAGCAAGTTAATGTTTTGTTAGTGGCAATAAAAATAAATTTATAATATTTATGAGTTGTCATAAAAACTTGTATATATATATATATATAGCAAATTCTAAAATAAATAAAATCAGAAAGAAATTATTGTTTGGTTAAAATAGCAAAGTGTAAGAAAGTAATAAATGTGAAATTTATTGCCTTTAGTAAGGAGAATCTTCTGGAAGAAATTATGGGGGTGGTTATGCATGCTCAACTTTATTTTGGAAATCTCAAGACATAATTTGGGAGAGGAGCATGCATTTGAAAGAGCAGAACATGTTTTATGTTTTCATGATCTCCCTCTCTCTTAGGAAGTTTTCATTTTTCTTTTGGCACCCTAAACCATAGCTTCGAGATGAAGAGACTTGGAGGAAAATGGATGCGAGCTGGGAAATTTTGTGAAGATGTGATAGAAGTAATATTCTAGGTATGGACTGGGATATGAAACTAATTTATTATTGCATTAGATTTAGTAATATCCAAGCTTTATATTATTCTATGAATTCTCTTCTACATATTCTAAACCCAGTCTATTGCATTATCCATAACTATTTTTTTATGAACTGGGTTCCTCTAGAATTTTTATATATGGTGCATGACCTAGTTATCCAATCATATCTGTAAAGTAGCCTTACCCAGTTTGTCATTTTGGAGATATGAATATTTTGTGATTGTTTATCTCTCACCCATTTCCTCTCTGTTTTAACAGTTTGTTGCATTAGCCATAACTTTATTTTTGTGAAATGGGTTCCTCTAGAATTTTTATATATAGTGCATGCCCTAGTTATCCAAATCATATCCAAAAATCAGCCTTACCTAGTTTGTCATTTCAGAGATATGAATATTTTGACTATTTATCTCTCACCCATTTCGTCTTTGTTTTAATAGTCTATTGCATTAGCCATAACTTTATTTTTACAAAATAGGTTCCTCTAGAATTTTTATATATGGTTAACAACCTAGTTATCTAAATCATATCTGAAAATCAGCCTTACCTAGTTTGTCATTTTGGAGATATGAATATTTTGTGACTGTCTACCTCTCACCTGTTTCTTTTTTTTTTAAATAGTTAGTTGCGTCACCCATAACTCTTTATTTTCTAACTGGGTTTCTTTAAAAAATTTATATGAGATTCATATCTTACCTATGAAAATTATATCCAAAAATTAACATTACCCAGTTTGCCAATGCAGAGATATTTATCAATTAGTGACAAACATTCCTATGCCATCTTAGTTGTTGTCATTAAATCTACAAATCCATTCTGTGCATATCCTGCAATCATTTTGATCCAAGTGATGACATCTCTTAGAGATGACTGTCAAACAGTTCTCAGACCTTTTCTATGCCTCAATCTTTTTCATAACCATCTACCAAAGTATTTTCAACTATATAAGTTATCACTTGCATATTAGTGGCATCAACATATAAACAAAAAATGTCAACGGTTGTTCATCTAATGAGGAGTCGAAAGATTTATCTTGATCTCTTCCTAATATGAACTGAAGTAAGTTTAGGACATAAAACCTTTATTAGAACTTTTATTTAATCTATTTAGCATTAAATATATTGGTTATATTTTCTAATTTAATTGTATCTTTGAATCAGAATTTTAGGATGTGTTTTGGAAAGTTTTGTAAATAGTATCGAAATGTGTTAGTGTATCAATAGCTAGGATCCATATTTATAGTTCAATATATTATCGAGATTTAGAATAATATTATAGAAAAGATCATTTTTAGACTTTATCTATATTGTGTGTGTAATCATCCTAAATTTATGGATGAGTGAGTCTACTTTTAGATCATGATTGGAGGAGATAATTGGTTTGACAAGTATGTCTTGGTTAGAGTCCTTTCTTAGGGTTCTCTTAAGTAAACTATTTAATTATTTTCACATATTATTTTGTCTGGTGTAATAATTGCAAAGTCTTTTGATAAGGACCATACAGGTAAGTATCAAGTAAATACCTTAATTATTATATAATACCTTAGGGATGACTTTGATAACCTTTAGAATGGCTAGATCATTGATTTTTATTTCTAATTGTAAGCCTTATCATTAGTTTAATAAAGGTTTGTGATATTATCCTCATGGCGGTAACGTAGTAGACGTAGTATTAGTACTAGTTTATAAGTAATGCTTATGATTAATTATATTGTTGTTATCTTTTAACAAAGGTTAGATAAATCCCTAGCATTTAGGTTATGTTTATATCAAGTACATAGATACCAGGATTAGTATAATAGTTGAGTCTAAAAAGTAGAGAGAATGTTTTGTTCATTTATGGGTAGGTTATGATTAATGTTACATTCTTAAAGACCCATTTTAGTGCATCGTATCATATGTTGCATTTGTGGTAATGTAATTGAAATATTAGTGAAGGATCTTAGTTTATGATGTGCATTTGAGAGTGGATGTGATGTGAGACCATTGTGTTTTAGTGGTGTCAAGTGTTTGTGTCATTTGGGAAGTTGATTCTAGAGGCCTAGGATGTTATGTTTTGATTTCATGCAACTGTGTTGTTAAGTGTCCTAAGATAATGATGTCTTTTGTTTATGTATGTAGGTTTTGTAAAAGATAATGTGAGATGATGTACATTCTGTGTTGTAAATGCATCATGATGAGGTAATAATCTCTTTCAAGGATGTATTGACATCGAACTTGTGTTAAGTATTGTGTTTGATAATGGGGAGATCTTGGTAATCGTAAAGAGGAAGTATTTTGTTTATGGTTGAGATTTTGGAGCAAGATGGCCCATGCCTTGCTCTGGATAAGTGTTGTTTGAGTTGTTTGTGATGTTCATATTAACCAGTGTTGTATTGGAGTCATGTGTGGTCCTTGCACCTATTAGCCTATTGTCTTCTTGACTATTTCATTAGTGGGACCTTATTGTTATCTCCTAGAATAGGGGGTGGACCTTAGGGTTCCACATGGTCGGGTGGTTGTGCTTTATCTCCATTGGTTTCCCATGTTGTTTATATGCGAGAAGGATGAACCTCTTATATCATATTTCAGATCTAGTTCTAGCTTCAGGAAATAGATACTTATGTTCGTATTCTAGTTCTCTATATCAGTTGAATCATGTACTATTATCTTGATGTATGTACTCCAATGTAACTAGGAAAGTGATATTGTAAACAATGTAATGGTGTACTCTCTTGTAAAGGAAATTGTATAAGTACTTGTAACCCTATATGCATGATCGTGATGATTACTTATCTAATGATATAATATGAAAATGTATTTGTTTATTGATTTGATGCAATTAGATTTAGAATGAACCATGGTTGTTAGTTAATTCATAATGTTGGTTAGATCATGCTAATAGTTGTTAGTAATGCTACCGTGGAATCCCTAGAGGATAAATCTTAATTAGATGTTTGAATAAATATGATTTATATTTCTTCATTATTTCTTTCTTAAAAAAAAATCCCTTTTTGGTTAACATAGTCGAGCTATTCTCTAGGGTTTCTTGGTGGGGCATTACACTTATACACCACAATTCATAAGGAGTTTTAGTTCCATTACCTTTGACATGAATTATGTTCTGAATGTAGACAACAGTATGTATAGATTCTCTCCAATACACTTCCAGTAGGTTAGCCTCCATCATCATTGACCTAGAAGCCTCTTGAACTATCCCGTTCTTTCTTTCAACAACTCCATTCTGCTCAGGAGTCTTAGAAGTAGACAACTATCTCTTTATCCCATGCTCTTCACAAAAAATGTTGAATTCATTTGATGTAAACTCACCTCCTCTACCAGACCTCAAGCATTTGATCCTCAATTCTAACTCATTCTCAACCATTGCCTTGAAAGCTTTAAACTTGTCTAGGGCTTCTAATTTCTCTTTTAGAAAGGTGACCCATGTCATTCTAGAATAATCATCAATAAGAAACATAAAGTACATGTCTCCTTGTAGACTTCTTGTTCTTATAGGATCGCACAAATTTGTATGCACCAACTCAAGAAATCCAACAGAAAATTGTTCTTTACTCTTGAAACTTGTCCGTGTCTATTTCCCTAATTGACATTCCTTGCAAATAGTATTAGTAGGCTTCACAAGCTTAGGCAGATCTCTCACAGCTTGTACTAAGCTTATCCTTCTATGCCACAGCCAACTCTCATCTGTCTAAGCCAACAAACAATAATTATTAGTTCCCCTCAAGTGATAAACATTACCTTTAGTATTCTTACCAGTTGCAATCACTGCTCCAGAGCTTTCCATGATCTTGCATCCATTATCCTTGAATCTTAGATCATATCATTTGTCACACATCTGACCCACACTTAGAAGATTATTATTTAAGCCCTTCACATATAGAACATCATCTGTATTATGTTTATCATCAAAAGAAATAGATCCTCTTCCATAAATCTTACCAGATGCATTATCACCAAACCTAACTAGTCCCCCATCATACTTTTCTAGACTTACAAACTTAGTTTTATCACCGGTCATGTGATGTGAACATCCACTATCAATAATCCACTCATCCTTATCTTTCTCAACCCGACAGATAGATAAAGCACTCTATTTGTATTTTTCTACCTTCACACAACTAGCAAGATTAGTAGACATGGGTTCTTCTTTAATAGCAATAAACAAGCATTCATTTGTACTAGTATCATTAGACTCATCATCTGTCACACCATCATTATCAAAATCTCTAAAATAATAACATTTCTTTGTAGTTCTAGGTCTACTTTCAAATTTCTTCTTACTTTTCTCAATTCTCTTCAGACACCTGGAGGTATAGTGACCAATCTTACCACAAGAAAAGAATTTGAATGCTAATTTTCCTTTGAACTTACTAGTACCTCTTTGCATTCTATCCACAAAGTTGGCTTCAATCTCATCAAGGTCATCATTAGATTCCATGACATACTTTTGGGCTCTTGAAATCTTTTCTAAAGTGTTGGATTTGAAAGTAGTCTCAGTCTTTGGTAGAGCATCGATGAACTCTCTCATCTCAAAAGTTGTAAGCTTCCCAACCAGCTGACTTTTGTAATCTTGTTCACACTCATAACTTCTTTAATTACTAACACCTTGTGACTATAGGATTTAGGCAAAGACCTAAGAATCTTTAGCACAACCTCATCTTCATCAACAGTTCCTCCAATACCTTTGATTCCATTGACAATTTCATCAACCTTTTGCATGTAGATTGTTATGTTCTCATCATCACTCATCATTAGGGCTTCATACTTCACCTTTAGATTTTGTAATTTTGCACTCTTCACAGAATCATCTCCGTCATACAAATTTTTTAACTTTTCCCATATCTCATGAGTAATTTCCAAATCCATTACTTTCACTAACTCAGTGTTGGATAAAGCATTTAACAGAGCATCTCTAGCCTTTCCATTAAACTCATACTATTTGACTTCATCTTCATCTGATGGTCCATTTTGAGGAATAGTATACTTTTTCTCTGCCATCTTCCAAACATTATAACCAAGAGAAATGGGAAGACTTTCCATTCATACCTTCCAAAGAGCATAATCTATTCCATCAAACTGTGGTGACTCCTTCCCATGTGCCATTCTGGATCTACCTTGAGTTGTTAGGATTTTTATCGAGGAACCCTCACTCTAATACCAATTGTTGAAAAGCACTAGACAACTGAGAGGTGGGGTGAATTAGTTTTAACCAAAACTTCAAAACCATTAACACGTCAACCACTTAATTATTGTTCTTGTATTTTAACCATGAAAGCATGAAATTAGAAACTTAAACACATTTACACAGTCAACACATGAGATACCTAATTTTTAAGTGGAAAACCCAACAAGGGAAAAACCACAGTGAGTGTTAGATCATAATATAATATGTAATAATAATACCAAAAATCAGAGGCTCACTGCCAATGGGGTGGCTCAATGCCAAAGTTGGTGAACTGAGATAGTAGCATCTACTTCATGGCAAGGTTCAGTTCCATTGAAGCATACTGTTTCTTCTTCTTTTTTGCCTTCTTCAATTACACATAGTTACATTCACAAATTTTCTCACAGATACCTAATTCATGACTTCATTAGATGTTTTTATACAATTGATCAACCTTGGAATTAATATCAAGGTCAACATTACAATCATCAACCATTGGAACAATCTCCAAGGTCAAGAAACATACATACATTAAGATAGGTCTGGACCTAAATAGATTTGAAAGAGAAAAGAGTGAATGTGGACCACGCCACACCTTAGCTGGGAATTAATTGAAATCTTCCATGCAACAACACACTTCCACAATCTTCAATGCATAACCACAAGTAGTGAGAACAACTAGGTCAACCAAGACTGGAGTTAACACTAAGACCTTTAGGAACACACTTCAGCCATGATCCAAATTACACTTTGCAGACCAATCAAAAGGTAAGAACATGATCTAGACATCCACAAGCATGTTACAATTACCAAGAACATCTGTACAACCTCTAAACACTTTATCCATGAGATACTTCAAACCGGAGCACTTGAACATTACTGTTGGCTACTATCATAAAGGAAAGATCACTTGTGAAGCACCAAATCACAAACCATTTTAACTGAAGGCACATAACATCATTACAAGCTTAATTCTAGAATCACAGACTGTAAAACTTCAATGCAGAGAAATGCAAAGCATAATACATTCTCCTTGTCACCATTAAATACTTAGAAAAATAGTTTTTACTCTAGTGAACAAAACTTGCTCAAATATTCACACTGGAGGCTCAAACTTGAAACATAGAAACTACAAACATCCCTTAGCATAACTACCAAATTGTAGACAAGGATATTCAATCTACAAAATATGCAGAGAAAAATACTATAATGTTCTTCTGAGATACTTGCTCAAACTTATCCAAATAGCTTCCTTAGATGTTGACCTTAGGTGTTAACATCAATGACAACACTTATTGCTCATACTTGCAACATGTTCAACTAATTTTTCAGAAGACCTATTCATTCTTTGCTCATGGGTTTGAAGAGAACCTATAAGCTTATTCACAGATAGGAGGCTTAAAATTTTTGACTTCTTAATGGCCACTACAACAAGATCAAAACAAGGAGGGAGACACCTTAGAAAATTTTCCACAATCTTTTGATCTCATAAATTTTCTCCATAAGATCTTATCTTATTAATCAAACTCATCACATGGGTAAAAAACTCTTGCATAAGTTCAGATTCTTTCATGGATATGTTTTCAAAGTCTCTTCTGAGCATTTGGAGTTTAATTGTTTTCACTTTGTCAGTTCCCTGATAAGCATTCTACAACAAATCCCAAGCTTACATTTAGACTTTGTAGTTACATCTATTCGAGGAAAAAATGATTCATGTACAACTTGTTGGATGATTTAAACAAGAATTTTGAATCTTTTTTTCTATTTTATCTTAACTGATCTCTTTGTGCCTCAATTAAGCTTGCAAGAGATTGATCATCAGTAGGCTTAGTAAAACCATTTTCTACTAACTACCACAAATCTTGGTGTTGGTGTATACCTTTAATCCTAGGCATATACACATTTGCATTTAATCATAGTTAGGCATTTTACCACATGTTACTTTGACACATGTTAAAGCAGTTGGTCAGTTTTAAGAGTTGTTGACTTGCATTGACACCTCACGCTATCTTTGTGGGTGGTTACTCACCACAACTTCATGTAGAGGAGTCTTATCCTCATTTCATGGAGATTCAGGTACCCACACTTGCCTATTTATATTCACATCTTTGTTAATACAATCTGGTCAATTCATTACAATCTCATGTGCTTGTTTATCTACTCCACGATCTTGGTTTTCTACATGGTATCAGAGCATTGTGGATACCTTTAATCTGTGTGTTCTCTGGTGTGCGATTTTCCCCCTTACACACTGATCTTCATACTGTGAGGCGTCAATTTTGTTTGGTTTTGTTATTTATTAACTGTGTTCCTTGCTTTGCTTATTGTGGACGTCAAAATGCCCACAGAGGGCATTGTTTTGTCACGCCATAGAGAGGCCAAAGAATGGCCTGCATCGTCAACTCCAAACGCCCTTGGAAGGGCCTATCATAGGCCACACAAGGGGGTGCTTCTTCATCTTAGAAACACCCATAATTGGGCCCACATAGAGGAGGCAAGGGCCAAGAAAAGATGCCACACAAAGGCATGTTTTCTATGCCACCATATCATCCTTAGAATTGGCCTCATTCACTCCCGTTTCACTTGTCTACGACAGCCATTAACGGCCTAATTTTGCACGTTTACTACATCAAACAAAGTTTTGACAGGTGTCATTTTTATTCTCAATGGCATTGGCACTATTCATTGTGGAATTTGTCAAAAATTCTGAGGTAAGAAACTAGGGGGGTGATGTAAGTAGGGAAGGGGAGACCAATTCAAAGCTTAAGCCCTTGGTCACATGGGGTTTTAGCCCCTGGTCATGCACAACCCAAGGGGACTTTTTTTTTTCTCCAACAAATTTGCATGCAAATTTAATTTTCCAAAATTTGATTTTTTTTTGTTGAGGACAGATTTTTTTTGTAAATGCAAAAATTGCAAGTCCTATAACTTTTGCAAATCAACTTGAAATCAAGTGCTTCTTTTTGCAAAAGTGGATGTTTTTTGTTAATAATCTAACTAGCCTAAAATCACACTAAAATTATAAAGTGCATGTTTATGCACTCCTTCTATAAAGTGCCCCATTTTTTTTGGGGGGAAACACATAATTAAGGGGGTTCTTGTGTGTTCATAATGCACTAACTTTATAAAGTACCACTTTAAGAGGGGAAATTAATAAAGATTAATCACACACTCAACTTATAAAGTGCCACCTTATATAAAGTTCAAATAGAAGTCTAGTTTGCAAAATTGAGGAAAACAACTTCACAACTGGAGGGTAAAAAGAGAATTTCATGGCACCCTCAAAATCAAAAGTCAACAAATGGATTCTCATTTCATGTGCAATGGATCACATGTCACCTTACAACGAGGTGTTTTTGACAATCAAACCATGCAACACCTTCAAAATACTGATGGATGATATCTATTATAATGTTTTTGGTAAGGGAACTACAAAGTTAGGAAATGGATTTGTACACAATGTGTTTTTCATTCCTGAACTATTAAGGAATCATCTCTCCATATATCAACTCACCTGTTTCAACAAAGTAGTTGAGTTCACAGCCACAATAGCCCTAATCAAAGAATCACAAAGTCGAAAACTTGTAGAAGTAGCAAAGGTTTGTCACTTCAACTACAATTTCATTTTTTCACACTTTACATTAGGTGAAGAGGACTCTCATAATACGACTTCAAAGCATAGTGTTAATTCATGGGTCAACTCAGTTGGTTCTACATAGTAGGTTGATTGAGCTCCAAAAGCATATATGTTGTCAATATACTCATAAAGCGTCATATAATTGAATGTGTGTAACACATAAAGAGAACTTGCGAAAATTGTACTCACACTAATATATAAAGTGTAATGGGGGGGTTAGAACAATCACAATATGAATCGTACAAATTCTCTTTTCATTCGGATGTGCGATTAATGTACATCCTTTTTTCAGACATTGTACATTTTCTAAACCAAATTCCTTGCACACTACAATCTCAATTAGTTTGCTAAATTCTCTTAGAATTAAGGTAAGGGCAGAATTTACAAATGTTTCATGCTCCAGGAGTTCTTCATTTCTACATTAGAATCAACTTTAGCATCATCTTTTGGGGGGCTTTCTAAGCCTTTCTTTCTTCTCTCTTTTGGAGGATAGTTTTTTCCCACAGGGTTTTCTATCTTTCTCTGTTTCTGAGAGATTTGCATTGTACTTGAATACCTTATCAGGCTTCATGGCTAGGATTCATTTTTCTTTTGCATTGTGCATGGGTACCTCACTAGGCTTATAGCTAGGACCCATTTTTCATAAACTCACCTAAGCTATGCTTAAGTTGGGTGTTGGTGTATACTTTTAATCCTAGGCGTATACACATTCACATTTAATTATAGTTAGGCATTTTACCACATGTTACTTTGAACATGTCAAAGTAGTTGGTTGGTTTTGAGAGGTGTCGATGCATGCTATCAACTTCATGTAGAGGAGTCCTATCCTTGTTTCATGGAGATTCGGGTACCCACACTCGCCTATTTATATTCGTATCTTTGTTAATACAATCTGGTCGATTCATTGCAGTCTCATGTGCTTGTTTGTCTACTCCATGATCTTGGTTTTCTACACTTGTGAAATAAATAGGGTTTTGATTTTTATACTACAAAAATCATAATTTTCTCCTTTAAATAAAGGCATTTGAGGTTGGGTCAAATTTAAATTGTTGTTGGCTACGATATTTCTCACAAATTTAGAATTTCATTGTGTGTAAACTATTAATTTCCTAATTCTTCTTTCTATAAACAAATTGCACAACACCCTTCACTTCTTTGCTGAGAAAAAATTCATCAACTCAATTTCTACTTGTTGGCTACTCTAAGAATTTCTTAATTTTTAGATTCTCTTATACCAATTTTTGGATTTTTGGAAGAGAAAACTAGATACAAGGATGAAGATATTCACTAAAATTCAAACAAATTAACACAAATTTTGAATTCTACTTAAAAACATGACAAATTAAAATAGAACAAAAAATATTTTAAATCATCCTGCTACTACAGTAGCTCCTGTTCATTCATGAAATTCTAAAGAAAATTACACACAGTTTATGACCTGAACCTGCATCGCTACAACTGAATCTGAATATTATCTCTTTCTCTAGAACTAACAACAAGAAGAAAAGAAAAAAACCAAAACAACCAGCCTTCAAGTAGGTTACTCTTTTTAGAGAATAATGAACCATAAATAAACACCATCAACATCGCCCTCCAGAGACCAATCCTATATTCAAAAAGATAATAAAAGGTTAACATAATACAAAATAAAGTATGTGTCCCTTCTTTCCTTCGGAGCAGAGAAGAGAGAAGCTATGTGGAGAATGTTTGTATTAACAAATGTAAACAAAACATAACAGATGTCAAACAAAATTCTATCAACATATGTACAAAAGACAAGAATCGCCTCAAAATGAGAAATGGTGGAGAGAGAGAGAGAAGGCAGTGGGAGAAATGTGGCACACTGAAAAAATTTGGTATCCATTAAGCATTAACATCTTCATAACTACACAGGACATAGTTTAGCAAACAAGAAAGCCCTTTCCTTTTTGTCCATTTCTCTAGTTGTTTTATCTTCTCTCAGACCCCTCCAACTCTACACCATGGATAGGAAAAAAAATTAAATATCTTTATTCCCCAAGAACTCAACACAGCTTCTACTCACATTTTTTGCTTCCACCAAGTAGCACTAATTTGCAGAAGATGAAGGCATTGATGCAGTTGGCACAAGAAGCTCATCACACCAACTCACGACCCCCTCGATCATCTTTTTCTTTTTGGACCCTACAAGTCAATGGCATGGAGAATAAACAAGTCCACATAGAAATTTTTCCAAAAAAGTTGTAACACACTTTGTCCATTTTTGCCAGAAGAATAGGCTATGTAAATTTACTCTTGGAAGCTACTTCCCTCCATGCAAAAGAAAAATAGGTCCACATCCATATATATTGCAGCAACAACACAAGACTGATCCCATAGTCACCACTACATGTTCTCAGAAACCTAACAATGAAGATGAGAGTTCTAGCACACTTAAATAATGTAAACAGAGCAAATACTATTGTTGAGAAAGTAATGCTCTGATACCAAACTGATGCAGCACATTAGGTCTACACAAAACTTTCAATGTTCATCCACAAACACACAACTGATAGGTAAATGGAATAATAGCATGACAATATACCAGTAAGCATGAAAATATCATACAACCACTTATATTTATAGAGAAAAAAAATTATACATCATTCAGTCTACATAACTCAACAAAATTAGCTCTTGACCATCAGAACACTCCCTAGCTAGAAAATAACTATCACCGCTTCCTTCTAAAAACTCTAGTGATATCTGTTGGATCTAGGGCATACAACTGAGAGGGGGGGTGAATCAGTTGTATAAAACTTCTTCTTTCAAACACTTAATTCTCTGTTGTTAGTTAGCAGCATATCAAATAATCATCCATGGAAGCATAATACATAAACACAAGAGCAGATAAGCATCAACACATTGAACACTAAGATTTTGACGTGGAAAACCCAGTTAAGGGAAAAACCACGGGGTGATTAACCCAAGAATTATTCTCTGTTAGAAGAATAAAGAAAAATGAATGGCACATGCCAATAAGGGCTCACTGCCCGAGCACACTGCTCACAAAGAGGCCCACTGCCTACAAGGAGACACACTGTCTACAAAGTGATAAAAATCACAGTCTTGAACTGGAGAATGACATCTCTACCATGTCCGGATCAGTTCCAATTAAGCCCAAAATCTCTGCTCTGTCTTTCGCACGTTTCTTCACTATGCCACACTCATCCACACACCACACTTTGAAATGAACTCACAAACCGTTATTTATACAAGACATCGACTTAGGAACAAACATCTAAGTCGGCAAACAACCATAGGAGTATCCGCAAGATGAATAACACATCCGGTCGGCCACCACAAGAACATTCGCAGGATGAACAACTCATCCGGTCGGCTAAACAGAGCAAGAACTTCATCCGGAAGAATAACTTCAATTCCGGGCTCTACCATCAATGCGGACCAACAACACAACCTAAACATGATCCAAGAACCTTCACAATCCTGTCTAAATGTCCGGATACATCCGCACTTCCTCTACTTACTGGGATCTCTTGTCTTCCTCATCTGAAACTTCAAGAACACAGTCTGTCGCCACTGTCATAATGCAAGAGGTACTTCCAGACCTCCAAATCATACACAAATCTGGATGACACATCACAAGGACATACCAAACACTCCATCCAATCCGCAGATTAGGATAATACAATTCTGGACCTCACCGGACCTTTTTGTGATCCTCTGTCACCTCTGGATACTTGCTGGAACCGGTTCTATACCGACAGCCACAACTCCTTCAGATCTTCATGCGGACCTCTGAAATCTTAACTGAAGCATCTCAAGACTCATATCTACTAACCCTTTAATCCGCATCCTCCGGTTCTCATCCTATACAGTACATTTGCCTTCTTCTCATCACTGTTCTTCACTGTTCCTGACTGAGGCTAATTTTCTCAATATCCTCAGCACACAGCTCATCAAATCCTTCTTGTCAATGCAATATGAGTATGTTGACATCAATGACAACACTGGCTCACCTCATACTTGCAACAATCTCCCCCTTTGTCATTGATGGCAACATATGATGTGAAAAACCATTAAGACAAGAACTTCAACTTTTCATATGTCTTCTCTTCCTTTACTGCTCCCCCTTTGATCATCAACCACTTGTTTTTCATACTTCAACTTTTCATATGTCTTCTCTTCCTTTACTGCTCCCCCTTTGATCATCAATCACTTGTTTTTCACATGTCTTCTCTCCCCCTTTGACATCAATGGCAAAGGGCTCATACTTGCAATTCTCATACATCAGAATCATACCAGCTGCTCCCCCTTAGTTGCAGCTCCCCATTAGTCTGGATCACAAGATATGACTGTGATAGCCACCGGACTGATGCACATCAGTGCATCTTAGTTCATCACCAGAGGGGCCATGACCCCTAACTTCTCCCGGAGATATTCAAAAGAGTCTTTGGGAAGAGGTTTTGTAAAGATATCTGCAATCTGATCCTTGGAGGGAACATACTCCAATCTGACTTCTTCCTTGTTTACTTGTTCTCTCAAAAAGTGAAATTTAATAGATATGTGCTTAGTCTTAGAATGCAATACCGGATTCTTGGAGATATTAATTGCACTTGAATTATCACAGAAAATTGTGATAGGCTTCTCATATTCAACTTTGATGTCTCTTAGCATCTGCTTCATCCATAAGATTTGAGTGCAACTACCTACTGCTGCAATGTATTCTGCTTCAGTTGTAGACAGAGATATTGCATCTTGTTTCTTGCTTAGCCAAGAAACCAATCTCTTCCCCAAAAAGAATGCTCCACCACTAGTGCTCTTCCGGTCATCCACATCTCCTGCCCAATCTGCATCTGTGTAAGCATGAAGAGAGAAGTCCGGATCTCTAGGGTACCATAGACCATACTCAACTGTTCCTTTCAAGTACCTAAAAATTCTTTTGATTTCCATAACATGAGATTCTCTAGGATCAGCCTGGAATCTTGCCACAAGACCAACAGCCTGCATTATATCTGGTCTAGTTTGAGTGAGATACAACAATCCACCAATCATTGATCTATACTTTGTCTGATCTGCCTTTGGAGAATCATCATCTTTGCTTAACTTACATCCGGTTGCCATAGGAGTGTTCATAGGCTTTGAGTCTTCCATACCAAATTTCTTTAACAATTCTTCCACATATTTGGTCTGAGAAATGAAGATCCCTTCTTTTGTTTGAGTAATTTGCAGACCCAAGAAGAAATTCATTTCACCAAGCATAGACATTTCAAACTCACTTTTCATCTGATTTGTAAAAGTTTTGCACATACTATCTCTTCCTCCAAAAATGATATCATCCACAAACACTTCAACAATTAAAATATTTTCATGATCAATTTTGAAATATAAGTTACTGTCAGCAATACCTTTGTTGAATCCAATCTGCACAAGATGCTTATCCAACCTTTCATACCATGCTCTTGGGGCTTGCTTCAATCCATACAAAGCTTTCTTCAACTTGCAGACCATATCATTATTATCAGATAATTGAAATCCATCCGGTTGTTCAATGTAGACTTCTTCTTCCAGATCACCATTTAGGAAGGCAGACTTGACATCCATCTGATATACCTTGAAGTCTTTGAAGGCAGCAAATGCAAGAAGTAATCTGACTGCTTCAATTCTTGCCACCGGAGCAAAAGTCTCTTCAAAGTCAATTCCTTCTATTTGAGAGTAGCCTTTGCATACCAATCTAGCTTTGTTTCTGATTACTTCACCAGCTTCATTTAGTTTGTTCCGGAAGACCCACTTGGTTCCAATTACATTCCTGTCTCTAGGTCTGGGAACAAGATCCCAAGTATGATTTTTCTCAATTTGCATCAATTCATCTTCCATTGCTTTGGTCCAGTTTTCATCATTGCAGGCTTCATTTATTGTTTTAGGTTCAATTTTTGAAATCAGACAGCATTCATCCTGATTTTGAGCAATATTCCTTCTAGTTTGTACACCTTTGCTTCTGTCACCTATGATCTGATCTTCAGAGTGGTTCAGTCTTACATACCTTGGAATTTTGGGAGTATCCAGCACTGCTGTTTCTTGATCAGGCTCATTCAGACCTATCTCTTCTTCCTGATTTACCGGATCAGGCTGACTCTGTCTCACCGGAGAGGATTGAGGTCCTTGAACACTGTCTTGGTCATCTTCATCAAACTCATAAAATCTTGAAGGCTTCTCAATTCCTTCATCAACCTTTACATTGGTGCTTTCTATCATCTTCCTCAATCTTTTATTGTAACACCAGTATGCTTTGCTTTGAGTGGAGTAACCCAAGAAAATTCCTTCATCACTTCTAGCATCAAACTTTCCTAGATCTTCATCTCTTTTAATATAACACTTGCTACCAAATACTCTGAAATATTTCATAGTAGGAGTGATGCCAAACCAGAGTTCATAGGGGGTCTTACCGGTGTTGTTTCTGATTTGAACTCGATTGAGAGTGTAGACTGCGGTGCTGATAGCTTCTTTCCAAAACATTTGAGGAACATTTGCTTCCAACATCATTGTCCTAGCAGCTTCCTGGATGGTCCGGTTCTTTCTCTCAACTACTCCATTCTGCTGTGCAGTCTTAGGAGCAGACAATTGTCTCCTTATACCCTGTTTCTCACAAAAGTCAATGAATTCACCAGATGTAAATTCACCACCTCTATCAGACCTTAGACACTTTAGTTTCAATCTGGTTTGATTCTCCACCATAGCTTTAAAGATTTTGAACTTCTCAAAAGCTTCTGATTTTTCTTTTAGAAAGGTAACCCACATCATCCGGGAATGATCATCAATTAACAACATGAAATATCTATCACCCTGCAGACTCTTGATTCTTGTCGAACCACATAGATCAGTATGTACTAATTCCAACAATCCGGTAGAAGACTGATCTTTGCTTTTGAAAGAGACTCTGCTTTGTTTACCTAACTGACATTCTTTACACACACTATTTGTAGGTTTCATCAATTTTGGAAGATCTCTCACAGCCTGAGTATTGCTTATCTTGATGATGTTATCAAAATTTACATGACACATTCTTCTATGCCATAACCAACTCTGATCAATTTGGACAAACAAACAACTTTTATTTGAACCAACCAGATGAAAGATATTACCTTTTGTCTGAGTACCGGATGCAATTTCAGTTCCGGAGCTTGTAAAGATTCTACATTTTCCATTCTTGAACCGGAGATCATAGCCTTTGTCCACTAACTGACCAACACTGAGAAGATTGTGCTTCAATCCTTCAACATACAGTACATTTCCTGTTTTGCTCTTACCATCAAAGGAAATAGTTCCCCTACCTCTGATTCTGCCAGCAGAATTGTCACCAAACTTTACCATTCCTCCTTCATATCTTTCCAAATCTAAGAACTTATTCTTGTCACCAGTCATATGGTGAGAACATCCACTGTCAATAACCCAATCATCCTTTTCTTCCACTTGAGCAGCCAAGGCTTTTTCAACAACTTTGTGATTGACAGATTCAGAGAGTATTGAATCTTCTTCCTTGATGGCTATAAACACCCACTCATTTCCAGATTTGCTTCCTAGTTCTGATTCATCATCCGTTACTCCTTCATTGTCATCTTCTTCATGAACATAATAGCAATTCTTTTGAAACCTTTGTCTGTGAGTATTAGATCTTGCAGATCTCTCCGGACATCTTGAGGCAAAATGACCAATCTTATTGTAGTTGAAACACTTAAAGGGTAGTTTTCCTTCATACTTACCGGATCCTCTTGGCAGTCTCTTTGCAATGAGGGCTTCAAGTTGAGCTGTTTCTGCTTCTTCTTCTTCCATGTCTCTTCTTGCTTGATCATACCATGACATTTTCCTTGATGAGTTTTCACCCGGATCAAATCTCTGTTTGCCTTTCACATAGGCACTGGCTTTGAAAGCAGATTCAGTCTTGGGAGGATCATCTCCAAACTCGGTCATTTCAAATGCAGCTAGTTTGCCAGCCAGTTGTTCTCTTGTGACAGTTGTGTGGGCTCTGAATTCATCAATGGCAGCAACTTTGATTTTGTAGGCAGCAGGAAGGGATCTTAGGATTTTGCAGACAATCTCATTTTCATCTAAAGTTCCACCAGCATTTCTGATTCCACATACCAGCTCATTTACTCTTGGCATAAAGGTAGTGATGTTTTCATCATCTCTCATTTTCAATCTTTCAAATTTCCCTTTCAGACTTTGCAACCTTGCACTTTTGACAAACTCATCTCCTTCATACAGAAGTTCCAGTTTAGTTAGGATCTCATATGCAGTTGGTAGGTCAATGACATTCGAGAGATCTGAGTCATTCAATGCGCTTAGAAGAGCTTCCTTGGTCCGCAGATTGTTTTCAGCTTCTGTGATTTCATTTAGAGTTGTCGGACCACCTTGTGGAGGTACATATGGTTTTGAAATCATAGCCAAGTATGCTTTTCCCATACATTCCAAGTGACATTTCATGCGACCTTTCCAGAGAGTGAAGTTGGTTCCATCAAACTTCGGACTATCCTTCTTGTATGACGACATCCTGGATCTCCTCAAGTGGTTAAGCTCCTATCAGAGGAACCTTGCTCTGATACCAATTGTTGGATCTAGGGCATACAACTGAGAGGGGGGGGTGAATCAGTTGTATAAAACTTCTTCTTCTTTCAAACACTTAATTCTCTGTTGTTAGTTAGCAGCATATCAAATAATCATCCATGGAAGCATAATACATAAACACAAGAGCAGATAAGCATCAACACATTGAACACCAAGATTTTGACGTGGAAAACCCGGTTAAGGGAAAAACCATGGGGTGATTAACCCAAGAATTATTCTCTGTTAGAAGAATAAAGAAAAATGAATGGCACATGCCAATAAGGGCTCACTGCCCGAGCACACTGCTCACAAAGAGGCCCATTGCCTATAAGGAGACACACTGTCTACAAAGTGATAAAAATCACAGTCTTGAACTGGAGAATGACATCTCTACCATGTCCGGATCAGTTCTAATTAAGCCCAAAATCTCTGCTCTATCTTTCGCACGTTTCTTCGCTATGCCACACTCATCCACACACCACACTTTGAAATGAACTCACAAACCGTTATTTATACAAGACATCGACTTAGGAACAAACATCTAAGTCGGCAAACAACCATAGGAGTATCCGCAAGATGAATAACACATCCGGTCGGCCACCACAAGAACATTCGCAGGATGAACAACTCATCCAGTCGGCTAAACAGAGCAAGAACTTCATCCGGAAGAATAACTTCAATTCCGGGCTCTACCATCAATGCGGACCAACAACACAGCCTAAACATGATCCAAGAACCTTCACAATCCTGTCTGAATGTCCGGATACATCCGCACTTCCTCTACTTACTGGGATCTCTTGTCTTCCTCATTCGGAACTTCAAGAACACAGTCTGTCGCCACTGTCATAATGTAAGAGGTACTTCCGGACCTCCAAATCATACACAAATCTGGATGACACATCACAAGGACATCCCAAACACTCCGTCCAATCCGCAGATTAGGATAATACAATTCCGGACCTCACCGGACCTTTTTGTGATCCTCTGTCACCTCTGGATACTTGCCGGAACCGGTTCTATACCGACAGCCACAACTCCTTCAGATCTTCATGCGGACCTCTAAAATCTTAACTGAAGCATCTCAAGACTCATATCTACTAACCCTTTAATCCGCATCCTCCGGTTCTCATCCTATATAGTACATTTGCCTTCTTCTCATCACTGTTCTTCACTGTTCCTGACTGAGGCTAATTTTCTCAATATCCTCAGCACACAGCTCATCAAATCCTTCTTGTCAATGCAATATGAGTATGTTGACATCAATGACAACACTGGCTCACCTCATACTTGCAACAATATCTACCTTATAACCTAATATCTTTTACTTGGCATGATAGCTCCACTACCAGACAGAGATTCTTAGTTATCTTAAAACTCTCTAAAAATTTCATACTCATAATGGAGGTTCCCTAAAATGGATGAGCTATTACATGTTGAATTTGTGACAACAAGATAAAGCAAAGAAAGCAAAATCTTATCTTCTAAATTTAATTGTGCTAGTATTGTTGAATATATTATATATCTTTATAGTCTTTTGAAGCAATGAAATTGTAATTGCAAATGCGTGAGGATTGTAATTTTTCTCTAAACAATAAGAATACTGATACTTTACCCTATGGATGTTTCTCTAGCATATTGCTAGAGTTTTACCACGTAAATCTTGGTGTTGTTCTTTGATTGCTTATTCTATTAATTTATTATTTTGTTGTTATCTCTAATTTCTTCATAATTAATTTGTGTTTCATTATTATATGATTCTAGAGTTTAAATATTATCATTAAAATAAGAAGGTTTTTCAACAAGTGGTATCAGAGATTTTATTTTGCAGGGACTATGTTAGTATTTGGTGTTTGTTTTACAGCGTCAAATGGTGAAGGTTTGGAATGCAAGGTTCGGGGTGGAGAAATTCAATAGGAATAATAAATTTAAGTTGTGGAAGCTCAAGATGTGTAATCTATTGGTGTAATAAGGATTACACAAGGCCTTGGTAGGAAAGTCAAAGAAACCTGTGAATATTACTAATTAGGACTAGGAAGATCTAGATACAAGAGCTCTTAGCACAATTTGGCTATGTTTGGAAAATGATGTTATTTTCAATATTGTTGGAGAGGAAATTGCAACAAAATTATGGAGTACAATGGAGAGCCTTTGCATGAAAAACTCCTTGAAAAACATAATTTACTTGAAGAGGAAATTGTACATTTTGCAAATGAAGGTATCAAAATTGCTAATCATTTAAATCTTTTCAATACTCTTATGTGCCAGTTAACTAGTATGGGTGGTGTAAAAATTGAAGATGAAGACAAGATAGTTACGTTATTGTAATCATTTCCTAAAACTTGGAATCACTTAGTCATTTCCATTAGCTTTAGCACAAATCACACCCTTGAATTTGATTCTGTTGTGAGATATTTGTTGTCTGAGGAGGTGCGGAAGAAATATAATATAGAAACCACCACACCAGAAGCAATGGTGGATAGAGAAAATTGACCTTTGACTATTGAAGTGGATGATATTTAAGAACAACCTGGCTAGAGGTCGGTGCATAGAAAAAGGGGAAGAATTTGAGAGTTACATTGAGATCTAAGTCAAAAAGCAAAAAGAGTAGAGGAAAATGCTGGTACTACAATAAATCTAGGCATCTCAAGAAAGATTGTTGGAAGAGGAAAGTAGACAATGGTAACTCTAAAAATGAAGCAAATTAGGTACAATTGATGAAGTAATATCTCACAATATCATGAGGAATGGTTATTAGATTATGGTTCTTCACATCACATGTGTCCACATAGGATTTGGTTTTCTTCTTACCAAACTATTGATGGTGGTGTTATTCTTATGGGAAACAATGTTTCTTGTAAAACTGTTGGGATTGGGAGCATTATAATTAAAATGTTTGATGGTATTGTGAGGACTTTAATAGAACTAAGATATGTACTAGAACTTAAAAAGAATTTAATTACCTTGGGAGTTTTGGATTTTGGAGGTTATAAATTTACATGTCAATGTGGACCACTGAAAGTGTACAAGGGAATTATGGTGGTAATGAAGGCTACAAAGATTGGGAACCTTTACAAGTTTCTTGGGAGTACTGAAATAGTGAAGCAATGGTGGAATCTGAAAGTGTAAATGAATCTATTCATTTATGGAATTAGCGATTGGGCCATATGAATGCGAAAGGGCTAAGGTACTGATAAACTATAAGTTACTTCCAAATTTAAAATATTTGAATTTGAATTTATGCAAGTATTGTGTCTTTGAAAAGCAGTGTAGAGAGAAGATTAAAATAGGTAGTCATACAAGTAAGGGTATCATAGATTATATTCATTTAGATGTTTGGGGACTATCCCCTACAGTTTCATTTGGAGGATCATCATATTTTGTGACATGTATAGATGATTACTCTAGGAAGGTGTAGGTCTATATTATTAAAAGGAAAGCTAATGTGTTTAGTGTTTTTAAGTAGTTTAGAGATTTGGTTGAAAAGAGTACTAGTAGGTCAATCAAGTGTTTAAGAATAGATGATGGAGGTGAGTTCACATCTTTGGAATTTGAAAATTATTGCAAAGAAGCTACGATTAAAAGGCATAAAACTAAAGTTTATACTCCTCAGCCAAATGGTGTTGTTGAATGGATGAACACGACTCTTCTAGAGAGAGAAAGGAGCATGCTCAGTAATGCCAAGTCAGAGAAAGAGTTGTGGGTAGAAGCAGTCAATACAACATGCTATCTGGTAAATTGGTCACCATCAATTGCAATAGACTATAAGGTTCTTGAAGAGGTATGGAACGGTAATTCTTGTGATTACTCAAATATGAACATTTTGTTGAAATACACAGGACAACTAAGAGGGGGGGTGAATCATTTGTCACAAAACTTTAACCACTTCTGAATATCAACACATCAAGTTCTTAATCTCTATTATTATGATTAACCATGAAAACATAAAATAAGAAGCTCAACATAATAACACATGAGACACCAAAATTTTTACATGGCAAACCCTATAAGGGAAAGACCACGGTGCGTGTTAGCCCACAAAAATAAATAAGTTATAGCAATACTGAAAATAAGAGGCTCACTACCTTAGGGATCACTACCCAAAATGCTCGCTACAAATGTTAGGGCTCACTACCAAGATCAGCTCACTTCCAAGGATTGGTGAATTGATTTGATAGCATCTACTTTATGCCAGGGTTTAGTTTCATTGAAGCACAAAATAACACCTCTGCTCTACTCTTCTTACACCCTCACACTTATCTTCGTATTTTCACTCAAGGATATATCTTTCACAACTTTATTACATGTTTTTATACACTTCATCAACCTTGGCATGTACATCAAGGTCGGCATTACATTCATCAACCATTGGAACATTCTCCAAGGTCGACATTACAAACATACACCAAAATAGAACTGGACCTAAACAAAATTAGCTAAGGGAAAGATGTATGTGGATCATATTATGCCTTAGCTGGGACTCAAATACAATCTTCCATGCCATGACATGCTTCCATAATCTTTGATGAATCTCTGCAAATAGTGAAAACAACCAAGTCAGCCAAGAATGGTTTTATCATCAAGTCTTCTAAGAACAATCTTCATCCACGATCCAAATTTCTCTTTGCCGACCAATCCAAAGGTAGCAACACAATCAAGAGACATCCACAAGCACATTGCAATCACTAGGATTAACCACACAATCTCTAATGACTCTATCAAGAAGATTCTTCAAACTGAAGTACATGAACAACATTGTCAACTACTGTCATAAGGAAAAGATCACTCGCAGACCACCAAATCATGAACCATTTGAGTTGAAGGCACTTATCATCATTACAAACTTGATGCCAAAACCGCAGACTGAAATACTTAACTATGGAGGAATGTGGAGCATAATACATTCTTCCTGTCACCAGCAAATATACAGAAAAAGTAGTTTTCACTCTAGTGAACATAACTCACTCAAATCTTCATACCGGAGGCTCAAATTTGGAGCATAGCATCTTCATACATGCATCTAAATAACTTCCAATCCATAGACAATGATATTTATTCTACAAGGAAAGCAGAGCAATCTACCAAACTGTTCTATTGCATCAAAAATATTTATTATCTTCAACACTTAACTCATTACAAGCAAACATCAAAATAAGAGCACAGTTAACACCAATGATAGCACAGATATGTTGACATCAATGACAACACCGGTTAGGCACATACTTGCAACAATCTCCCTGATGAAGGGGGGGAAATCATAAAACACACAACAACAGAAATTGCACAGAGAAAATGGAACTTTCTTTATTGATTTGGGTAACTTATTACATTACAGAAGCTCAAATATAATTAGAGGAATCAACCCTCCATAGGCAGCAACACATTACAGCTTCCTATCACAAGACTTTGGAATCATCAGCCTTCTATAACCCCAAATCAGCTAGGGTTTTTGTTTTCCCATTTATTGTTGACTCTACACTTGCCCCCTTAACTCTACTACTGCCTGTTGGTCATGATGTTAGTCATTCGCAAACATAGAATAAAAGTTACACAACAACCTTTACTCATCTTGAAAGATACGATGAATTCAAAGAATTCATGATCCCAAGTCTCCGTTGATTAGGTCTTAATCTACTGACGTTACTCAGTGGTTGATGTGCGTTGCTGTTTTCCATTCAGGGGCCTTACGTGTTTCTGCACTGTTCATCATCATCATCTTCAAATATCCTGCTCTGGATGTTCGCTCTGCATCAGTCTTCAATAATTTCTACCTCTGCACTGTAAATTTAGTCAAATAATGAGCATATAGGCTGATATTTGCATGATTTCTACCATTATTTATGATTCTTTGCATGATATTTTCAATACTACATGCATTTAACTCAAATATGCTAAGGATCTTCAGTTACCTACGGGATTTCAGCATATTTCACTGTTTCTGCTTGTTATTTATCATGATTTGCAGTTATGGTGATGAATTAATGAAATTGAAAAAGGAAAAGGGTTAGAGAGTGAGATTCCTAAAATTACTGGACTTAGATCACTGATTCACATACAAGCTCCCATACTTGCAATGAAAAGAAGGAAAACTAGAAATCATACTTCACCAGGACATTCCACAAATCCGCATGATCTAGTGCAAAGCTTCAAAGGAAAGTTGACAACTATATGTAATGAAATGAAAGCGCTTCCAGTTGAACACAGCATTCACCAGTACATATCCAGAAATCAACAGAAGATTACGTAAAATTTACAATAAGATTGTAATCTGGAACTTCATATTCATTCAGTATGCTCAAGAACAGGTACATTTACAGTGATCTGAAGAAAGAACCTTGACATTTCAACAATTCTATCCTCATTAGTCTCAGCAATCCGATCTCCTAACTTATTCTACAGTAATTGACTCTTTGCGCCAAATGCGTCTGTGTATTCTAATGTATTTCTCCTTTTCTCCCCCTTTAAAATGACAAGCTCTGGATGTTATATAGAGCAACTGCCAGAAAACGGTTACAATGATCCAAGGATCAGGATCCTCTCATAACAAACAACGGCCCAGATGAAAAGCACATGCTTCGTCAGTTAGCAAATGTACAGCTGGCACAGAATATTCCAGCATCTTCAACTTGATTCGGTCTCCAGCTGGCGAACAGCATATTTGACAATATCCTCCTCATTTCTGGCCCATGTTGACTCCATGCGCAACTTTGTAATGCTCAGCTTCAGCAGCATCGTGACTTCAATATTCATCTTCAGCAGCATCATCATGATTTCCTGCAAGTAAACAGACAAACATAAGGTTCATCATCATCATGATAAACAGCAGGAAGTAAACACTTTATTAAACATACCTCCCCATGTGCAGCTACAGGCAAACAGGTCTTACCTGTGAAAATATGCACTAAATGCATAAACAGCATGAAAACAACCAGGTCAACCCCATTGACCAAAATCAGGCAGTCGGGCTTTCAGATTTCCATCACTTCATGTTTTTTGCCCATTTTCTGCATATCGGGTTCGAAATATGATGATGATGACCCAGACTATACAAGGAAATAACCGCCTTTCAACCATCCTTAGAAACCGGCCTTGCATCATCATCATATTTGCATCGGCGTGACTACATATGATCAGGGTGACAATTTTACCTTAGGCCGACGGCAACAGTTATACCGACGCCAAAAATCATGATGATGACCAGCTATATATATTCAAAGTGGCCGCAGGATATCACAAAATATGATGATCTTCCCTTCCTAATGTTCTGATGAAAAGCACATCAGGGTGTTCTGTTTTTTGCACACTCGGGAATGAAAGACATCGTCATCATCATCATGATGAAGACAAACAGGAGGACCTGGAAAATGATCCTGCCGCCGAGGAAAATCATGATGACGTCATCGTCATCATCAGGCTTCACTAAAATGCAAAGGGATGACGTCATCGTCATGTTTCGTTAAGATCAGGAGGTAAATGGAATATCGGGTTCCCTCTAAGGAAGATGATCAGGTCATGAAAGCAATATGACCCCATTCGGCCAAGGCAATCCGCTCGAAAGATCAGGATGATGATGGTCATCATCATCATATACGCACTGGGCGATCAAAAATATGATCCTGCTGAAAGTCCTGAGGACGTCATCAGGATATCCGGGGCTTATGTTAATCCTCGAAGATGACGTCATCGTCATCATCATTTCGGCGAAATGGATCAAGCCTTGGAAAATATCCTGCCGAAGGACAAAGGTGATGATGACGTCATCGTCATCATCATATTCGCAAAAGTTTATACTTCTTGGCAGGAGGATATTACGAACTGCTGGGAGAGACAAAGATCATGATGATGATGTTCAACATGACCTAAGACACGAAAACACCCTCCGCTTCGAAAGATAAGGTGATCATCATGATCACGCAAAAGGAGGTCAGGAGGATATTACGAAATGTCAGGTCTCGAAATATCATGATGATGTTGATCACCAAGACTTGGTCGCGCGCGCGCAAATTATGCAGATGGCAGATTTCTTTAAGTAAGGTGATACCATAACATCATCATGATATTCTAATATCGGGTGATTTTGGAATATCATGATGATGTTCGCAATGCGAGAATATCATGATGCTGACAATGTTTCTAAGGTTACTCGACGGGTAAAACACACTAGCACTTAAGATTGACGTCCGGATGTTTCGAGACTGCATGATTTTCATCAGGTGATAAAGTAAGATCATGATGATGACCTTGACGATATAAAAGACCGTCTGACGGGGAGAACCTATTACGACTTAAACTTGACGTCCGGATGTTTCGACCTCAGGATATTATCGGGGGGGCTTTTCAAATATCATGATGATGATGTTCACACAGCAATTATCAGGTTTGACCAAAACTTTGACTGCTCACAACTCCCCCATATGGACGAATTTTCAAGTGATGCAAAAGGCAAACCTGCATGAAATTTCAAGCTCTTTCTAACCATGAAGTCATAGAAACAAAATATGAACTTTGGAAAAACTAACCTCATGATGATAACCTACCTCATCCTGACCTTCATGATGATGATGCACCTGACTTACTTTTACCAAACCGCCAGAAACAGACAACACAAGCCAAAACAAAAGCTGGGTCCCTGTTTTGCCAAGTCAAAATGGGGCGTGTTGTGTAACTACACAACAACTTGCCACCAAAGAAAACAATAAAATTCAAATGATTCAAGTGATGTGATCATATTCATCTATAGTGTTCTAATTCTGTCTAAGTAAATCATCATGATCTTTGAATGATAAAATTTCATTATGGTGATAAAGCTAACAAAGGATCAGGTGTGTGCAGATGATTAATTATCCTCATCTTGAAATCAAGTTGAAAACATAAGTAACTGGTGTTAAACTACATAGTTGGAGATCATCCCTCATAGCCAACCTGGATAGAGCCTTGCTGCCAGCAGGTGTCTATAACCCCGGCAAGGTTATCTATACAATCTCCCTAAGTAGAGCCCCACTGCCAGCAGGCGTCCATAGCCCCGGTAGAGTTACTTAGATGGCCTAATTTTATTTAGTTTCTGATTTTCTTTTAAAAATTTAAATTTGATATCATCATGTCTGCTCGTTTGTACAAGGTGTAGTCACTTACAGCTTTAGGTTGGAGATTGTATTGGTAGCAAGGGAGTCCCTTTAGATTTTTCACTTAACACCTATACTCATATCTTCAACAAACCCAAGGCTGTTAGGTGTTTCATTGTGTTTGATTCACTTTGGACAAGAAAAAGTACCCTGATGAAAAGACATCATAAACCTGATCATGAGTATTTATCAGAATGAATTACAATCTATATCTAAATCTGATCTCATCACTTGAATCTTAACAATTTAGTTATTTTCTTAGGTGATGAAGTGCATCATCCTGACTTACCAGAACAAGGTCTCAACCAACAAAACAACAACAACAACAAGCAAACACTGTACAAACAACTATACAAATATACAATATGATACACAGGACTGCCATGAAGGCACTCAGGCCTGGAAATAATGTTTGAGGAATTGTCCATTGACTGGCAATGGGACATCCTCACCTGTCAGGTTCTTAAGCCTATAAGTGCTGTCTCCTAAAATTTCAGAAATCTGAAAGGGACCTATCCATAGTCTGTCAAACTTACCATGATCACCTTTCCTTTCATGGGCTTTATCCCACATCAGGACTAAATCCGATATCCTGAAAGCTTTAATTTTGGCTCTCTTGTCAAACCAACGTTTGACAACAGCCTGATGTTTTGCAAATTGGTCAATTGCTTGGCTTCGTTTTTCTTCCAGATGCATCAACTGAAGCAACCTGACTTCTTGTTTATTATCTATGCCTAGGTAGTCTTGGGCAAACTGCAGAGTAGGAATTTTCAAGTTTACAGGGAGGATAGGATCTACCCCATATACTAGCTGGAAAGGTGAGTTCCCTAATGCAATTTTCATTCTAGTTCTGTCTACCCATAAGGCATATTTCAGAAATGAGTTCCATTCCCTGGGATTTTTCTCTATCAATTTTCTTATGATACTCAGTAAATTTTTATTGGTGGATTCTGCTAATCCATTTCCCTGGGGATAGTAATTGGATGAGAACTTAAGTATGATCCCATGATCAAAAGCCCAACTTGACAATTTAGTGGAAATGAAGGCAGAACCATTATCACTTACCAATGCATAAGGAGTTCCATACCTGGTGACAATGTTGCTTTCCAGAAATTTAATGACGTCATCAGCAGTACAAGTTTTGCTGCTGATAGCCTCAGTCCATCTGGTACAATAATCAGTGATTGTTAGGACATACCTCTGGCCTGAAGAAGATGGAGGATTGATTGGTCCTATGAAATCCATGCCCCATTGTGCAAATGGGCGCTCTTCCATCACTGGCTGCAATGGTTGTGCAGCATATTTTTCTCTGTTGGCAGCAACCTGGCAAACATGACAACATTTAACATGATCAGCTGTGTCTTTAAAAATTGTAGGCCAGTAATATCCTGCTCTGAGGATTGCATGTGTGGTGGCCAACGCTGACCCGTGGGCAGTTCCAAACTTGTCATGTAGCTCTGTCAAAACTTTATTAGCTTCTGGTTTCTCTAAGCATCTCAGGTATATCCCTTCATAATTCTTTTTAAACAGGGCTCCTCCCTTCATCATATATTTCTGGGATCTCATCTTCAAGGCTCTTCTCTGTGAAGCCTGCATCCTCAAAGGACATCTTCCATTGATCAGGATGTGCCTGATGTCTGAATACCATTCATTATTGTCTTTCTCATCTATCACATACTGCTGACTGATGATGTTTGGATCAGTTTCAGATATCATCTGGCTCAGAGCCTGTCCTCTTACTAGCTTCATGGGTGTGATCTCCATGTCATATTCTTGTAGTACCGTAATCCATTTGGCCCTTTTTTCACCAGGTTCACTCTGCATCAGCAGCATCTTTACTGCTGCATCTGGTACCACAGCAACCACTTTGCTTCTCAGTATATAATGTCTGAACTTTTTTACTGCTCTGACTAATGCAAGTGCCTGTCTTTCAACATCTACATATCTCAACTCAGCATCCCTGAAAGGACAGCTCATGAAGGCAATTGGTTTCTCTTCTTTATCTTCATTTCTTTGAGTTAACACTGCTGCAGAAGTATGTTCTGAAGCAAATGAGTAGATGTAGAAATCTTTTGTATAATCTGGACTAATGAGGACAGGAGCATCTGAAATGGCCTTCTTTATATCTTCAAAAGCAGCTCTGGCTTCTGGTGTCCAGTCAATTTGTGCATCTTTTTTCAACATGGCATTCAGTGGTCTGACAATCTCAGCAAAGCCAGTGATGAACTTCCTCACAAAATTTATCTTACCAAAATAAGATTTAAGCTCCTTTTTGCTTCCTGGAAGTGGTAATTTCATAATAGATTCCACCCTGTCAGGATCAATGATAATCCCATCTTCTGTGATTAGGTGGCCTAGTAACTTTCCTGTTGTTACCCCGAATATGCACTTCTTGGGATTCAAAGATATTCCATATTCTTCACACTTCTTTAGCACACTTCTGAGGTCGGCAACATGATTTCCCCTTTCTTTGGAGAACACTGTCAAGTCATCCATGTAGATGACTATACATTTTCCTATTAAGCCTCTGAAGGCTATGTCCATTGCTCGCTGGAATGTAGCTCCAGCATTTATCAATCCAAACGGCATACGTCTATATGCAAATATCCCCCATTTTGTGGTGAAGGCAGTCTTTAATCTGTCAATTTTATCAACCATCACTTGGTTGTATCCTGAAAACCCATCCAAGAAGGACATCATCTTGGCTCCATTTACCATCTGCAGAACCTCATCCAAAGAGGGCAAAGGATAATTATCCTTTTCTGATGCTCTGTTCAGGTTCCTGAAATCCACACACAATCTGATGTCTCCATTCTTCTTCCTGACTGGTACCAGATTTGCCACCCAAATGGAGTGCCTTACTGGAAATATTATCCGGGCATTCAACAACTTCTTGACCTCTTCAAGGATGATGGGCTCAAGCAAAGCATTGACTGGCCTCTGCTTCTGTCTGAAAGGTTTTGCATCCGACTTGAGGGGTATAGTATGTGTTATGACAGAAGTGTCGTACGTCTTCAGCTCGTCATAAGTCCATGCAATTACATGTATATAATCCTTAAGGGCTTGAGTTATTCCATCTAACTCTTCAGGTGTACAAACCTTACCCAACAAGACATTCTTCTTGCAATCAGCTTGTCCAATATTCACCTGTGAATATTGACCTCCATCTGCCTTAGGCAGATCCTTATGCTTGAGCATATTATCCAGATCAAAGGCTCTTTCTAACTCAATCATACCTTTGGGAATTGTGTTGCCAGGCAACTCTAAAATCTCATCTTCTTCCCAGACATGATCTTCCATACCATTTTCATCTATGATCTGAGCTTCAAATACATCTCTGTTTGATATGAAGTCCAGGATGTGTTGATCATCATCAAATACTTGGAGATTGGTCACATTGTCAGGTACCGAAGGTACTGACACCAATTCTACTGCAAATCTCTTCAGACCAGATATAGACAGTGGTTCCAGCGTACTGGCGGCCTGAGTAAGTGCATCTGCCCTTTGGTTCTGCTCTCTTGGCACGTGAACGAGGTTGAAGGCATCAAAGTCTTCAATCAGGTCCCACACACGATGTCTGTAATTTGACAGCTTTCTGTAGTTACAAGAGTAGATTCCTCTTACTTGCCTCACAACTAGTTCTGAATCTCCAAAGACATGCAGGATCTTTACCTTCTTCTTATGTGCAAACAACAGTCCATGAATCAGAGCTTCATACTCTGTGACATTATTAGTGCAGGGGAACTACAATCTGTAAGCTGCTAAATGGGATTTCCCTGATGGATCAGTAAGATCAATCCCTACTCCAGAACCTTGCTTAGATTTGGATCCATCAAACCTCAGGATCCAAGGCTTATCTTCAGCAGGACATTTATTTGAACCTTCCTTTTTCTTTGCAGCTCTGGCTGCTGCTCCGCCTGATATCCACCTTAACTTAGGTGTGTCATCTTCAAGCTTCCTCTTTCCTTTATCTGATGAGCCTGATGGCTTTTCTGTTTTCTCTTCCATCCTAGCAGGAGGATGATGCTCAGCACATACAGCTGCATGCTTCTTCAAAATGTGCAAGCACAGTGAGCAAGTGGTTTCTGAGTGAGGCGCCTCATGCAGCCTACACCAACTTTTGATTAAAACCTCCTGGGGAGATCTACACTGTTGTGTCATTTTTTCTATTTCTTTGACCAGAAATTCTTCGAACTTCGTCAGGTCACTGCCTTTGTCCTCATCAGACAACTCGTAATCCGGTTCCATGAAGCAATCACTACCAGGAGTGATCTTTTCCTTTCTCGCATCATTTGTCTGATTGGACACCAGGATCTCTTCTGTTTTTCGGATATGATCTTCATCAGGATCCATCGACTCTTCTGTTCCTGCAGAAGACAAATAAAAATTAGTATCATCATCATCATCAGATGTAGCACTCACCTCGGATATGATGATGATGCTTCACTATACGTCTGCTCCAGCATGATCATGTCTAAGCATGGTTCGCAAGTCTTTTCCGAGTGTGCTTCTCCATGCAATCTGCACCATCCGTCAATCAAGATATCATTAGCAGGTATATTTAATAATTGACAACATTTTATCTGAGTAGATAAATGCATCTGAAAATCCCTGAAGCGATCTATTTTGTTGTCATTATCAGGATCATTATTAAGTTCTACAACTGGCATATCCTCATGATAATCGTCATCATGATGATGATGAACATCAAGCATCAGGACCTCTTCTATTTGGACAGTTTGCGGCCTGATGTGATAAACTCCAGGTTCTACGTTTACATACATGATCTCATTTGTTCTGTTATATTCGGTGATCATATGTTTCATCCTAGGCTCAGCATCAATCCTGATCTGATTAGGTATACCTTTCCATGGCAACCACATGTGACTGAAGTCTGTTGACATGTATCCGTTAAGCGTTTTAGACCAGTCCCGGCTAAGCAACATCCCATATGTATCAGGTATGTCAACTACCTGAATGTCAATGTAATACTGGATCCTGGGATCAGACGCTAGCTGCATGTGAATATGAGTGAGTTCTCCTACGACACTTACTTCTGTTTTGTCCAGTTGAGTGACTTTCTTTAAGGATTTAGCAGGATGCAGTCCTAATGCGTTGCATATTGACAAAGGCATAACGTTAGTTGAGGCTCCTGAATCAACTAAGCAGTTGTGCAAATTCTTACTGAACATTCTTATGGTGAGGAGAAACGGAGGTGATTCAGTTTTGTCTCTGTACAAGGTCATGTGAGAGGTTTCAGCAGCTTGGACTGTGGCTGACACTTTGGGCTTGACAGTGTTATCTTTAGCAGTATGATCTCTGCTATTGGATTGAATCGAAAGGTGATTATCCTCTTTAGAAGCAGGATCATCCAGCGACTTCATGAATGCCCTTTTGATGGCAGGAGTTTTCAGTAACTCAGATAGGGACAGGCTGATCTTGATTTTCTTCATTTCATCAGCCAAATAGCTGACTAACCTGTCAGACTCATGAGGTGCATTTGCAACTTTTGTTCCTGTGTTTTGAGGAGACAAGTACTGAGCATTCACCTTAGGGAACCCAGGGTTATTGCTAGCCTTAGGATCAGGAGGTGTGTTGAAGTTATTTGGAGGTAGAGATGATGTCAATGGACCGGCAGGTCTGTTGGCATTACTCCTCAGGTTATAATTATGCTTACCAGGGTATTGCTGCTGGTATGCATGTACTTCCTCATGCTCTCTTGTAGGTTCATTTTCATCCTCAAAAGGGAAGACATAATATGCTTCAAAGGTTAAGGCAGATTCTTCACAGGTCTGATTATAATCCTGATGAGGCTGATTAGTGTATGTTTCCAGCACAAAAGCTGAGTCATATCCACAAGGAACTATTTCATTTCCTTCTGCCTGAGGTGGATTTCCAGAAGTATTAGACACTTCAGTCTGAAAGATGCTGGCAGCAATTCTAAATTGTGGACAATCTAATTCTGCATGTGCATTGGTGTTGTGGATCCTGCACCAATTGGTAAGGGCTGCCTCAGCAAGATTGACTCTAGTAGTCTGTTTGGCTTCACCAGGAGGCTGATTGTCTAGGGGTGATGGTAATGAACCATTATTTGGCCTGGAGTTCCACACTCTGGGCTGCCTAGGAGGATTATTGTTATTTGCAGCACTACTGTTGAAGTTATTGTTGTATCCTCTGTCATTGTAATTTGGTCTGTCATTGGAATAACTCCTATTCTGACCTGACTGTGAATAAAACCCTTGATTTCTCAAGTGTGTCACTTCTGTGGTGAGCTTTCTCAACTGAGCAGCAATTTCTTTGATTTCCTCTTTCTCCTCTTGAGCTTTGGCCACTACATTTTCAGTCTGAGGCTGGAAAAAGGAAGATCCATGGTTATTGTGGGATAGATCTGTACCCTGAGGTGTCTGAGTATGTGCAGGATATTGTGGCAATTGGCCATTTCCATTAGGAGGAGGCATGATACTCAATGGAGGTACTTGCAAAGGTGCAGGCATGATTGCTGGGGGCATCACTGCTCCATTTGGATATTGTGCAGGATATTGTGAAGGATAAGCTGCAGGATACTGTGCTGGATATTGTGACTGCATGCCAGGCAAAGCAGGGAATGCTATATTCGGAGTAGGAGCAGGTATCAGCTGTTGATTTACCTTGATAGCTTCTTGAAAAGCTCCTGTCAATGTGGTGATCGCAGGATGTGTTCTCCTGATGAACATGGCGGTTAATGGATCCAAGGCTGAATAATAAATACTTCTAGCAGCATCATCAGCCACCACATATGGGGTAACTAGCTTGGACAACATTTTCTGGAACCTAGCATTGAAATTTGCAATAGGTTCATTCTCCAATCTCTTGATTGTGGCAAACAGGTGGTAATTCATGGATGGATCAATAGGGACCTTGAATCTGTCAAGAAAGGCCTTCTCTAAAACAGCCCACGAACCTACAGAAGATTGACCAAGACTGATGAACCAATTATAAGCCTCTTCTCCTAAGGAAAAAGGGAATAATCTGCACACCACATCCTGATGCTCTATTCTGGCTCTGCAGCAAGCTTCTTTAAACGTCCTGATATGATCATCCGCATCCTGATAAGGATGGTATTTTGGACAAAGCTTGTCCGGATACTTTGGTAACTCATGATACGCAGTAAAGGTCAATGGTGATTCTGCTGCAAAGAACGACATTGCAACCCGAGGGTGCTGAACTGGTGGTGCAGTTGGCTGAGGTTGGACTAAAGGTATACCCTGAGGTTGAACAGGAGGTGTCACTGGTATACCTGAAGGTATTTGCAAACCAACAGGAGTTACAGGAGGAGATCCTGGTGAAGTTCTAGACGCACTAGACTCTGGAGTATGGTGAACGTCTACAGTCTTAGGTCTAAAACCTCTGACAGGCAATTCTTCAAAAATTTCACTATGTCTAGACCTGGTATTTATCCTGTGAGCCAGGATTTCTCGATTTGGAGGCCAATTAGCTGAAACTTTGCAAATATTGGCTAGATTCCACCGGACGAGGTGATATTTGTGGTCAACTTGTAAATCAGACTGAATATTTGCGCAATATTTGCGAAGATACTGCAAATATGGCAGGATATTGGGATATTTCGACCGGTAGCACCAGATCTCACGCGTCTAAGGCTCAAATCCTCAAAGCTTGAACAAATTTATGCATCTTTGGCCAATATTTAGTGAATTTGAAGAAATCTACTGTAAAGCTTGCAATATTTATGTGAAATTTGGAAATCTTTACACAGAATGTGCAAATACAAACTTGTCGCAGCAAATATTTACGCAATTTTGATGAAATTCACAAACGATCTGAAGTTACCTTACTCTGAGCGTTATCAAACCTGGAAATACTGATGATGAATGTGATCTTCAATCCTTGGCCCTCCTTCTAGCGCCAATTTATGTTGGTCATGATGTTAGTCATTCGCAAACATAGAATAAAAGTTACACAACAACCTTTACTCATCTTGAAAGATACGATGAATTCAAAGAATTCATGATCCCAAGTCTCCGTTGATTAGGTCTTAATCTACTGACGTTACTCAGTGGTTGATGTGCGTTGCTGTTTTCCATTCAGGGGCCTTACGTGTTTCTGCACTGTTCATCATCATCATCTTCAAATATCCTGCTCTGGATGTTCGCTCTGCATCAGTCTTCAATAATTTCTACCTCTGCACTGTAAATTTAGTCAAATAATGAGCATATAGGCTGATATTTGCATGATTTCTACCATTATTTATGATTCTTTGCATGATATTTTCAATACTACATGCATTTAACTCAAATATGCTAAGGATCTTCAGTTACCTACGGGATTTCAGCATATTTCACTGTTTCTGCTTGTTATTTATCATGATTTGCAGTTATGGTGATGACTTAATGAAATTGAAAAAGGAAAAGGGTTAGAGAGTGAGATTCCTAAAATTACTGGACTTAGATCACTGATTCACATACAAGCTCCCATACTTGCAATGAAAAGAAGGAAAACTAGAAATCATACTTCACCAGGACATTCCACAAATCCGCATGATCTAGTGCAAAGCTTCAAAGGAAAGTTGACAACTATATGTAATGAAATGAAAGCGCTTCCAGTTGAACACAGCATTCACCAGTACATATCCAGAAATCAACAGAAGATTACGTAAAATTTACAATAAGATTGTAATCTGGAACTTCATATTCATTCAGTATGCTCAAGAACAGGTACATTTACAGTGATCTGAAGAAAGAACCTTGACATTTCAACAATTCTATCCTCATTAGTCTCAGCAATCCGATCTCCTAACTTATTCTATAGTAATTGACTCTTTGCGCCAAATGCGTCTGTGTATTCTAATGTATTTCTCCTTTTCTCCCCCTTTAAAATGACAAGCTCTGGATGTTATATAGAGCAACTGCCAGAAAACGGTTACAATGATCCAAGGATCAGGATCCTCTCATAACAAACAACGGCCCAGATGAAAAGCACATGCTTCGTCAGTTAGCAAATGTACAGCTAGCACAGAATATTCCAGCATCTTCAACTTGATTCGGTCTCCAGCTGGCGAACAGCATATTTGACAATATCCTCCTCATTTCTGGCCCATGTTGACTCCATGCGCAACTTTGTAATGCTCAGCTTCAGCAGCATCGTGACTTCAATATTCATCTTCAGCAGCATCATCATGATTTCCTGCAAGTAAACAGACAAACATAAGGTTCATCATCATCATGATAAACAGCAGGAAGTAAACACTTTATTAAACATACCTCCCCATGTGCAGCTACAGGCAAACAGGTCTTACCTGTGAAAATATGCACTAAATGCATAAACAGCATGAAAACAACCAGGTCAACCCCGTTGACCAAAATCAGGCAGTCGGGCTTTCAGATTTCCATCACTTCATGTTTTTTGCCCATTTTCTGCATATCGGGTTCGAAATATGATGATGATGACCCAGACTATACAAGGAAATAACCGCCTTTCAACCATCCTTAGAAACCGGCCTTGCATCATCATCATATTTGCATCGGCGTGACTACATATGATCAGGGTGACAATTTTACCTTAGGCCGACGGCAACAGTTATACCGACGCCAAAAATCATGATGATGACCAGCTATATATATTCAAAGTGGCCGCAGGATATCACAAAATATGATGATCTTCCCTTCCTAATGTTCTGATGAAAAGCACATCAGGATGTTCTGTTTTTTGCACACTCAGGAAAGAAAGACATCGTCATCATCATCATGATGAAGACAAACAGGAGGACCTGGAAAATGATCCTGCCGCCGAGGAAAATCATGATGACGTCATCGTCATCATCAGGCTTCACTAAAATGCAAAGGGATGACGTCATCGTCATGTTTCGTTAAGATCAGGAGGTAAATGGAATATCGGGTTCCCTCTAAGGAAGATGATCAGGTCATGAAAGCAATATGACCCCATTCGGCCAAGGCAATCCGCTCGAAAGATCAGGATGATGATGGTCATCATCATCATATACGCACTGGGCGATCAAAAATATGATCCTGCTGAAAGTCCTGAGGACGTCATCAGGATATCCGGGGCTTATGTTAATCCTCGAAGATGACGTCATCGTCATCATCATTTCGGCGAAATGGATCAAGCCTTGGAAAATATCCTGCCGAAGGACAAAGGTGATGATGACGTCATCGTCATCATCATATTCGCAAAAGTTTATACTTCTTGGCAGGAGGATATTACGAACTGCTGGGAGAGACAAAGATCATGATGATGATGTTCAACATGACCTAAGACACGAAAACACCCTCCGCTTCGAAAGATAAGGTGATCATCATGATCACGCAAAAGGAGGTCAGGAGGATATTACGAAATGTCAGGTCTCGAAATATCATGATGATGTTGATCACCAAGACTTGGTCGCGCGTGCGCAAATTATGCAGATGGCAGATTTCTTTAAGTAAGGTGATACCATAACATCATCATGATATTCTAATATCGGGTGATTTTGGAATATCATGATGATGTTCACAATGCGAGAATATCATGATGCTGACAATGTTTCTAAGGTTACTCGACAGGTAAAACACACTAGCACTTAAGATTGACGTCCGGATGTTTCGAGACTGCATGATTTTCATCAGGTGATAAAGTAAGATCATGATGATGACCTTGACGATATAAAAGACCGTCTGACGGGGAGAACCTATTACGACTTAAACTTGACGTCCGGATGTTTCGACCTCAGGATATTATCGGGGGGGCTTTTCAAATATCATGATGATGATGTTCACACAGCAATTATCAGGTTTGACCAAAACTTTGACTGCTCACAACTCCCCCATATGGACGAATTTTCAAGTGATGCAAAAGGCAAACCTGCATGAAATTTCAAGCTCTTTCTAACCATGAAGTCATAGAAACAAAATATGAACTTTGGAAAAACTAACCTCATGATGATAACCTACCTCATCCTGACCTTCATGATGATGATGATGCACCTGACTTACTTTTACCAAACCGCCAGAAACAGACAACACAAGCCAAAACAAAAGCTGGGTCCCTGTTTTGCCAAGTCAAAATGGGGCGTGTTGTGTAACTACACAACACTGCCCAGGGTTCCCAAAAATGGTTATTAATAGCCTTTTTGGCAGCCAACAACCTAATTTTAAAATTTGCATCTCCCTCCAAAAATAGGTCAACTTCTAGGAGCCATAACTTTTGATCCAGGTGTAAGATTGACAAACCGTTTTATGCGTCAGAAAGCTCGCAGAGTGCTCTACATGCTAGGAACCCACTTTGTAGGTTTTGGTCATTTTCCATCCTGTACAGAGTAGTTTAGTGCCTCAAACCTGAGTTTGAATAAATTTTTAGGTATTTTTCAGGAAACAAAAAACTTTAATATCTTTCATCTCGCAAATGATCTTTGCGTGATTCCTTCACCAAAGGTCTTATTTTTCAGTTATGTATCTTTCTATAAATTTTTACTTCATTCTGTGCCCAAATGCAAACTTTCTAAAAATAGCAGGTTGCTATTTTTAGTAGTTTGGAAAAACTGAAAGTTCTACATCATTATTCAAGTGATTATGGAACCAGAACCACAAATTTTGAAAATAAATAGAAAGAACATCAACAATTTTGAAACACATCTTTTTTTGGGTGATGCAAGATTGCCCTTACACCACTAGATGCTCCTACATCACTCCCCCTTTGTCATTGATGGAAGCATATGATGTGAAAAACTGTAGAAACCATCAAGACAAGATACTCCCCCTTTCTTTCTATACATCTACACTCTTTCTACCCCTAAGTTTTTCACATGATTTCTCTCCCCCTTTGACATCAATGGTAAAGGGCACATACTTGTACTCTACTATTCTGATCAAACTAAAATTTCTCTGCTATCAATACTTACTACTTATTATCAAGAACTCATGTTAGTAACATCTACCTACTCCCTCTGAGAGGTATCTCTCAACACATCAATCTAGATCAATGACTAAGACTCTAGGCACCACTAGATTGATGCATTCTTATGCATCTTAGTTCAGAGCAGGAGGGGTAATAACCCCTCACTTTTCTCTAATATACACAAAGGTGTCCTTAGGTAGAGGCTTAGTGAATATGTTTGCAATCTAATCCTTTGTGGACACATATTCCATCTTTACTTCATTCTCTATCACCTTTTCTCTCAAAAAGTGATACCTTATTGATATGTGCTTTGTTCTTGAGTGCATCACTAGATTCGTTGAAATGCTTATGGCACTTGTATTGTCAAAAAAGATTGCAGTTGGATCTTCATACAGAACTCTTATGTCCTTTAAATCCTACTTCATCCATAACACTTCAGTGCAACAACATGTTACTACAATAGACTCTGCTTCTGTAGTAGACAAGGAGATTGAGTCTTTCTTTTTTCTTAGTCATGAAACCAATCTATTTCCCAAGAAGAAGGCACCTCCACTTGTACTTTTTCTGTCATCAACATCTCTAGCCCAATCTACATCTATATAAGCATTGAGAGTGAAATCATTATCCTTTGGATACCATAAGCCATAGTTTGATGTGCATTTCAAACACCTCAGGATTCTCTTGAATGCCATCACATGTGATTCTCTAGGATCTTCTTGAAATCTTGCCACAAGACATACTACATGCATTATATCAGGTCTGCTTTGAGTTAGATAAAGTAATCCTCCAATCATAGATCTATACCTCTTCTGCTTAGTCTTAGGTGATTTATCAGTTTTGCTTAATTTGCAGCCAGTCAGGGTGCTACCATAAGAATGAGTTACACTTTTTGAGACATCCTGATTTTTGCTGATATCACATATTTTTAGAAAATATAATGATTTAAGCCTTGAAAGGTTCCATTTAAAGGATTTTAATTGAAGAGGGTTTGATCAAACCCCCTTAGATTCAAACCCCCTTGGATAGAACCCTTCTAATTTCAAACCATACTTATAATGGAGTCTCCTCTACACCTATCAAAATGTTGATAAAAAACCACTTTTGATTTACATTTTGGGGGATCAAATGAATTCATTTAAAATTTATGTTTTGTAAGTATCTAGTCCTTATTATAAGCTTCCCAAAAATAATAATTTTAATGATATTTAATTTGATTATTATATTTATTTTTGGTGAATGTAGGTTTTGCAATGAACATCAATGTCTTTGTTTCACACATGAAAAAGTAGGAAAATAGAGAAAAAAAATTCTAAAAAATATCTATGACCTGGGTATTGATGTCCTTATTTCAACAAAAAAAATTGAATTTCAATACATACAGAAAAAGTTATGTTTTACAGAATATGACTATGTATAAATTATAATTGGTTTGACTTCAAACCTTAATTAAGAAAAATACTCAACAAAACATTATGAAACAAATGCATACCCTAGATATCAGTGTTACTAATCTAAATTCAAAAGAATCAAAATTTTATCCTTTGTAGAAAAAAAGTTATGTGCTACAGAATACACATCACTTTAAAAAATTGTTGTTTACTATTAAAAACTAGTTATCAAAAGAGACACAATAAGTATTACAATTTAACTCCAATTTTTTTAAAAAATATATATTTAGAATCTACAAACAAAATCTCACAAATCACTAGTTCACATCATCTTCAAATTCCTAATGGTTTAGCAGTCATAGGTGTTAGAAAGTGAAGATTTAGTTCAAAATGTTGATTTCAATGTCAAGTTTGGCCAAAAAGTGTAACCCATTATTGTGGGATGACCATCACCATGGGAGTACATACTAGTTTGGAGTCATCCATCCCAAACTTCTTCAACAATGCTTTCACATACTTAGACTGAGAAATGAAGATTCTTTTATCTGATTGAGTGATTTGCAGACCTTGAAAGAAATTCATTTCACAAACATAGACATCTCAAATTCATCTTGCATTTCTCCTGCAAACTTCATGCACATACCATCATTTCCTCCAAAGATAATGTCATAAAAAAAAAACTTCAACAATTAAGATTTGATTATTGTTGATTCTGAAATAGAGATTGTTGTCACTAGTGTCTTTACTAAACCCTAATTGCAAAAAATATTTGTCTAACCTTGCATACCAGGCTTTGGGGGCTTCCTTCAGTCCATACAATGCCTTCTTCAATCTGTACACCATATCACCTTGTTTTGATAACTAAAACCCTTCTAGTTGCTCAATGTAGACTTCTTCCAACTCACCATTCAAGAACGTGGACTTCATGTCCATCTGATATACCTTGAAATCTTTGTGAGCTACAAATGTCAAAAATATTCTGATTACTTGAATCCTAGCCACTGGAGCAAAAGTTTATTCAAAATCTATTTCTTCAATTTGAGAATATCCTTTGCACACAAGCCTTGCTTTATTTCTTACAACTTCTCCATTTTCTTTTAGCTTGTTCCTGAAAACCCATCTAGTTCCAATGACATTTTTATCAACAAGTCTAGGAACCAATTCCCAAGTTTGATTCTTCTTTATTTGCATTAGTTCTTCTTCCATGGTTTTTACCCAATTTTCATCATTGCAAGATTCATTCACAGTTTTTGGTTTAACCTTTAAAAGAAAATAGTAATTCACTTGTTCTTCTGCAAATCTATTCTTTGTCAACACCCCTTTGTTTTTTTCACCTATAATATGATCTTTAGAATGATTAATCCTTACATACCTGGGAGTCTTAACAACACTTTTCGGATCCTCTTCTCTAGCCTAACTGTCTTCTTTCTCAACTTCTTCTTCATCCACTATAGTCAAAGGTTCATCTGGTTCATAGCAACTCAGATATGATAGTCTTTCCTTTCCTTCATCCACCTTCACATTAGCATTCTCAACAATCTTATTTAGTCTCTTATTGTAGCACCAGTAGGTCTTACTCTTGGTAGAGTAACCAAGAAAAATTCCTTCATCACATCTAGCATCAAACTTGCTTAGTTCTTCATCTCTTCTTATATAACATTTGCTTCCAAAAACTTTGAAATACCTCATTGTAGGAACTTTTCCATACCATAATTCAAAAGGAGTTTTAGAGCTAGTACCTTTGACTTGAACTCTATTTATGATGTACACAACAGTATGTATGGCTTCTCTCTAGTATACTTCCAATAGGTTAGCTTCCTTTAACATAGTCCTGGCAGCATCTTGAACTGTCTTATTTTTTCTTTCAACAACTCCATTCTACTGAGGAGTCCTAGGTGTAGACAATTGTCTCTTTATCCCTTATTCTTCACAAAAAATATTGAATTCATTTGATGTGAACTCACCTCCTCTATCAAACCCCAAGCATTTGATCCTCAATTCTAACTCATTCTCAACCATTTCCTTGAAAACTTTGAACTTGTCTAGGGATTTGGATTTTTCTTTTAGAAAAGTGACCCAAGTCATTCTAGAATAGTCATCAATAAGCAGCATAAAATACCTGTCACCTTGCAGACTTCTTGTTCTTGTGGGAGCACACAAATCTGTATGTACTAGCTCCAACAATCTAGTAGAGAATTGTTCTTTTCTTTTGAAACTTGTTTTTGTTTGTTTCCCAAATTGACACTCCTTGCAAATGGTGTTGGCTGGCTTCACAAGTTTAGGAAGATCTCTTACAGTCTGTGCAGAACTTATCTTCACCAAATTGTCAAAATTGATATGACACATCCTTCTATGCCACAACCAACTCTCATTTGTTTGAGCCACTAAACAATAATCATTAGTTCCTCTTAAATGGTAAATGTTACCTCTGGTCTTCTTACCGATAGCAATCACTTTTCTGGAGCTTTCCATGATTTTGCATCCATTGTCTTTGAATCTCAAATCATATCCTTTGTCACACATATGACCAACACTCAGAATATTATGCTTTAAAACCTTCACATATAGGACATTATTAGTGTTGTGCTTTCTATCAAAAGAAATATATCCTTTTCCACAAATCTTACTAGTTGCATTATCTCTGAATCTAACCAATCCTCCATCATACTTTTCCAAACATACAAACTTACTTTTGTCACCAGTCATGTGATGAGAGCATCCACTATCAATAATCCATTCATCCTTATCTTTCTTAACCTGAATAACGAAAGCACTTTCTTCCACTAGTTTTTCTTCCTTCACACAACTAGCAAGATTAGTAGACACATGTTCTTTAATTACAATAAACAATCACTCATTTGCACTAGTACTAGCATCATCAGATTCATCATCTATCACACCTTCATCATCAAGATCTGTAACATAGTAGCATTTCTTTGGAACCCTAGGTTTACTCTCAAATATTTTTCTATTTCTTTGAATTCTCTCAGGACATCTAGAAGCATAGTGACCAATCTTACCACATGTTCAAAACATTTAAAAGGTAAATTGCCTTTGGACTTACCAGAACCTCTCTACAATATGTCAACAAAGTTAGCATTAATTTCATCAAACTCATCATCAAGTTCCACCTTGTATTTTTTAGCTCTGGAAATATTCTCTAAAGTACTAGCTTTGAAAGAAGTATCAACCTTCGATAGAGCATCACCGAACTCTCTCATCTCAAAGGCTGTAAGCTTTCCAAGCAACTAATCCTTAGTGACATCTTGGACTGTCATTTCTTCAATTGCAGCTACCTTGTAACTATAGGACTTGGGTAGTGACCTAAGAATTTTCATCGCAACTTTCTTCTCATCAATAGTTCCTCCCATACCTTTTATTCCATTACCAATTTCATCAACCTTATGCATGAAGGCAGTTATGTTTTCATCTTCGTTCATTTTTAAACCCTCATATTTCACTTTCAAGCCATGCAGTTTGGCACTCTTTACATAATCATCTCCTTCATACAGTTTTTCCATCTTTTCCCAGACTTCATGAGTAGATTCTAGATCCATGACTTTTATTAACTCAGTGTTCGACAAAGCACTCAACAGAGCATCTCTAGCTTTTATGTTTAACTCATATTCTTTGATTTCATGTTCAGTTTGCAAACCATTTTAAGGTAAGGCATACTTTATCTCTATCACTTTCCATACTTTATAACCAAGACAATGGAGGTGGCTTTTCATTCATACCTTCCAGAGAGCATAATTCATTCTGTCAAATTGCAGAACTTCCCTCCTAGAAGACATCCTGGATCTTCCTAAAGTGGTTACACTTTCTTCTAAGGAACCTACTTTGATACCAATTGCTGAAATACACAAGACAACTGAGAGGGGGGGTGAATCAATTGTCACAAAACTTTAACCACTTATGAATATCAACACATCAAGTTCTTAATCTCTATTATTATGATTAACCATGAAACCATAAAACAAGAAGCTCAACATAATAACACATGAGACACCAAAATTTTTACATGGAAAACCCTATAAGGTAATAACCATGGTGGGTGTTAGCCCCAAAAAATAAATAAGTTATAGCAATACCAAAAATTATAGGCTCACTGCCTTAGGGCTCACTACCCAAAATACTCACTGCAAATGTTAGGGCTCACTACCAAGATTGACTCACTACCGACGGGTGACTCACTGTCGAGGATTGGTGAACCTATTTGATAGCATCTACTTTATGCCAGGGTTCAATTCCATTAAAGCACAAAATAACACCTTTGCTCTGCGAGCTTCTTACACCTTCACACTTATCTTTGCATTTTCGCTCAAGGATATCTTTTTTGCAACTTCATTACATGTTTTTATACACTTCATCAACCTTCGCATGTACATCAAGGTTGGTATTATATTCATCAACCATTGGAACATTCTCCAAGGTTAGCATTACAAACATACATAGAAATAGGATTGGACCTAAAAAGAATTAGCTAAGGGAAAGATGTATGTGGATCATATTATGCCTTAGCTGGAACTCAAATACAATCTTCCATGCCATGGCACACTTACATAATCTTTAATGAATATCCACAAGTAGTGAAAATAACCAAGTTGATGAAGACTAGTTTTATCATCAAGTCTTCTAAGAACAGTCATCATACATGATCCAAAATTCTCTTTGTGGACCTGTTATCACCCAGATTTGCACCCTTCCTGCAGTTGTAAAACTTTAGCAATCTGGAGAAACATGGGATCTTTCCAAGGTCTGTGGGTCACCTATGTTTGGAAAGAACCTCCGGAGAAGGCTGGCTTTGTAGCTAGTTATCACCTAAAATCTACTAAATTTGTAGAAGAAAAAGGAGAAGGAATGTTTTTTAAATGAAAGATAAAACTAGAAAAACTTGAAAGTAAGGGTGATTCACCAAGTTGAATAAAAGAACCCTCACAGAACTAAGAAAATGCACAACACAACTAGATACAACAAGTAGACATACACAGATTCAGATGATTTTTAACAGAGGTGAGAAACAAAATGGTTGAGAGGAACTAAAATGTTCATAGACAATCATATGTAGATTCACACTAAACTAAAAAATTAGTAAAAGAGGTCAAAATAACTTACATATATTCAATGAGAACGCATAGTTACAGTAGAGGAAATGCTCTGTTTGGAATCAGAAGCATAGATTACTAAAAACTTCTAACCTTTTTTACTTCACATCTTAATGTATATATAGCATTTGCAATTTGACTTAAGTCGGTTACAATAAATTCTAGAAACTGCTATCACATAGGCCCATCAGAAAATATCTATGCCAGAAGGGACATCCACCTACAAGAATTCATGGCATAAAAATATTTTGAATCTTCAATGTGAGCTACTGAATTATCGACCTGCACTCATAAACGCCACAAATATCTACATCTACATATCTCAAATTGGTCACTGAAATGTCCAGTTGATCTAGCATGCAAATCCAGATCTAAATTTTGAAAGTGAAAATATCCTCCTCAAAAGCCTGCCAAATGACAGAGGAGGCAAAAATAAGCACTTTTGCCTTTTGAAGCATGTTGAAATTCACCAGGATGAGGGAGATATGGGTGGTCAAAGCTGCAATCAAACTACATATGTATATTGCTTTGCATATGTGTACTGCTTTGTATGTATTGGGTTGTTTGGGCGACCTCTTGCTGAGTCACCGATAAGAAAAATCTTGCCGAAATGTTCATTGTATGTGCTTTTTGCTTTCTGCATTTAAATGGCCTTTGAAATCACCTTTGTATCGGCATTTGTATATGCATTTGCATATACAATACAATGGCTACACACAAAACAGTCCCCTACTTTTGTATCTCCCTTATTCGCTACATTTAAATCAGGCTTTGGATTTGAATCAGCCTTTGGATTTGAATTGGCCTTGACACATGGCACCACCTTATTTGCTATTGAGTTGAATCTGGGACCCATCGCTAAACATTCACATGCTTTATCATCAGAAAGACCAAAAACAGAGTCACCGATGCACTAAGTCTCACCGAAAATCCTTTGTATGTGAACTTTGTATATAAGATTATATATAAGATACAATTGCACATACATACAATGCAGAACTCAAAGGATTATCAGTCATATTGGAACTTTAGAACAGGTCCAACCTTTGTATCTTTGCCCCTTGCATGTTGACACATACAAGCACTTCAACATACAAACTACGGAACTCAACACTGAATTTGCCAAATTTGATTTTCTAGTCAGGTCCACCTTGTATATCGCCATTGTACCTAACCTTTGTATATCACATATATAATGCAAAATATACAAAGGAAAACTGCATACAAACCTATACATGCAAACACTTCATCTTGGCATATACATGTGACCTTTGTATATCTCTTTGTATATTACCTTTCCATCCACAATATACAACTTGATATACATTAATCTTTGCATTCCACCTTTTGCATATGCCCTTTGTACATCGCCCTTGCATCTGTGACTTGTATATGAGATACAATTGCCTTTGTATAAAAAGAGGACCCCACCTTTTGTATGTGTGCATGCATCGGTTGTCGAGGAGACCTTTAGCTGAGTCACCGATATGCAAAGTCTCACCAAAGACATTTGTATATCACTTTGTATATTACATTGTATCTCGCCGATGTACATCTTGTCTTTGCATCTTGACAATGTACATTTCCTTTGTATATTCCACTTTGTATATCGCACACATACAATGGCGAATGTATATAAGAATATACATTAAAAAATGCATACACAAATACTAAGCATGAAACTAAGAAATCCCCACAATAGAAAATAATTGGAGACAAAAGATTTCTGGGTTCTTTTGGGTTTTCTACAAGGATTCTCAAGGTGAGACTTTTGGGATTTTTTGCAAGGTACAGCATGAGTATTTGAAGGATTTAAGCCTTGTAGGGTCATTTTCTAAAGGATATTCAAGGAATATACAAGGTGAACTATTTAACTCTGGACAGAGAAAAATAGGTCAATAGGACCAATCCAAATGTAGGAACATGATCAAAAGACATCCATAAGCACATTACAATCACCAGAAACAATCGCACAATCTCTAACCACTCTGTCAAGAAGATTCTTCAAACCAAAGCACATGCACAACACTGTCAGCTATTGTCATAAGGAAAAGATTTCTTGTGGACCACCAAATCATGAACCATTGGAGTTGAGGGCACTTATCATCATTACAAACTTGATGCCAAAACCGCAGACTAGAATATTTAACTACAGAGGAGTGTGGAGCATAATACATTCTCCCTGTCACCGCCAAATATATAGAAAAAATAGTTTTCACTCTGGTGAACATAACTCACTCAAATATTCATATCGGAGGCTCAAATTTGGAGCATAGCATCTTCAGACATGCATCTAAATAACTTCTAATTTGCAGACAAGGATATTCATTCTGTAGGAAATGCGGAGCAATCTATCAAACTATTCTGCTGCATCAAAAATACTTATTATCTTCAACACTTAACTCATTACAAGCAAGCATCAAAACAAGAGCACAGTTGACACCAATGACAACATAGATATGTTGACATCAATGACAATATTGATTAGGCACATACTTGCAACACATTTTTGGTTGTGATTCTTATGCTCTTATTTCAAAAGATCAACATTCTAAGTTAAACCCCAAATCAAAGAAGTATATCTTTGTTGGTTATGGTGATGGAGTTAAGGGATATAGATCATGGGATCCTACTACCCACAAAATCATTGTTAGTAGAGAAGTAGTTTTTGATGAATCTCCTCTCATAAAATCAGACATACTAGAATTTGAAATAAAATAGGAACAAGTACCACAAAATCAACAAATTTAGTTGGAAACTCAACCATCTTCAAAAAAGGGGAACAAGAAGAAGCTTTTGAAGGTGAAGATGAGGATTTAGAAAATATACAAAAAAAATGTGGAAATGCAAAAATTAACTCTAAGGAGATCCACACAGGTCAGAAATCCACCTAAAAGGTATGATGATTATAGTTTATTTATTTCTTTGATTTCTAATGATGGGGAACCTAGTTTTTATTAGGAAATGATAGATGATATTGAAAGTGATAAATGGAAATTAACAATGAAATAATAAATGGATGCCTTAAAGAAGGATAAAACATGGGACTTGGTAGAACTCCGAAAGGGTAGAAAAATTATTAGTTGCAAATGGGTCTACAAACTAAAGAAAGGTGTTGATGATTGTATTGAAAGGTACAAAGCAAGACTGGTAGAAAAAGTGTATTCTCAAAAGGAAGGTATTGATTTTCATGAATTTTTTTCACTAGTTGTTGGGCTAATACAAGAAGTTGGATCCACAAAAAGCTCAAAAAGTGGAAGTGTTTTTTCTATTTTTTAGAATTTGTCACACTTGGACTGAAAATTTAAATAACTTACACAATGAATCTTAAAAAAAAATTAGTAATATGAAATTTAGCATTTTGAATCTAGTTTCCAAATATGTAATTTATTCAAAAACTGAGATGATAGAAATTAAATTTTGATAGGTATGTATAAAAACTACTTTTTAAAAGTTATTTTTTTACCATACCATGCACATGTACTGACACCACTTGTTGACCTAAATAAAAGTATTTTTCTAATTCATTTTGGGAAAAGATAACTAACCACATGAATATTGATGAGGATATTTTTGTGTAATTTTTTTCTAAATATTTTTTTTCTTAAATTTTTATTGGCCCTAATTGCTATTTTTAAAAATCAACATGTACAGATAGCATAATTAGACCTAAACTAAAATATTTTTGAATTTTTTTCATTCTGTAGAGAATTGTCTGAAGATTGATGTCATATAATTTTTTACAGAAAAATTAACCAAAAAAAGTTATTAAAAAACAAAAAAAAACTGATATTTCAAGTTTATGGACCAATTTGCTTAGAAATTAATTAAAAAATTTAAAAAAACATAATCCAATCTTAACAAAAATTATATATTTGGAAACTAGACATCGTGTTCTATAATTAGTTTTAATTTCATAGATTAATTCAGAAAAAAAGTCTATCAACTATATTGCCAAAGTTCAACATTTCTCTTGAACCTACCTTAGTTTTTTAGTTGTAGGTCAAAGGCTAAGGGTTGGGTTGTCAAGCATTTCCCAAGCCTAAAATTGAGGCAGCATATGGATTAGGAATTCAAAATTTTAAAAATGCATACGCGTTCTTAAAACTAAATGCATACACATTCTTAAAACTAAACGCGTATGCATTTTATAACGCGTATGCATTTTATAATGCGTACGCATTATCTCTTTGGCCATTTGAGAAAAGAAATGTGTACACATTATATAATGCATATGCATTTCTAAAACAAAATGCATACCCATTTCATAACGTGTACGCATTTCTTATATATTCATTTTTCCCTGATTTAGAAAAAACCAACTAAGCACTTTTTTCCTACAACATTCCCTTTTTGCAATATGGACCAAAAGTGCCAGTTTCTGCATATTTTATTTCATTCTTGTCTTGTACAATCTCTTAACAGGTCATATTCTATTCAATTTTTTGGAAGAGATGACTACAAATTGAATTTTCTGAAGTGTAATCAAGTACAAGGACTTTTTACAAGAAGATTTGGAAAAAGAGAAATTTTGGATGTATTCATGATATTATTGTACTTCAAAGTTTATAGAAGAAAGGATCTCCATATTATATAGTTTTATTTGAATATATAAAGGAGGTGGTAATTGGAAAATAGGTTAAGAATCATTTTTTTTTTATCAAGAGGGTTTCCTAATCATGGGATTAAAGCAAAGACAAAGAAAAAAAAGTAGAAAGTTAATGACATCCAAAGAAATTGAAGCAAATAGAGAAATGGAGGCAAAAAGACAAAGGGATAGACGAGAAAAAATTTGCCAAATAAAAATTTTGGAAGCATCTAGTTCCATGAATGTTGAAGAGGAAACCATGAAGGGTGAGATGAATGTAGATGATGCAAATGTGGAGATGGTGAATATGGAAGAAAATACAATTATGGAGACAAACCCAACTATGCCTTCAACTTCAACTTTGAATGATATGTAAATAGCACCTATGCAAACAACTTCATGTAAGTCTTTAAATCCACCTCTCAATGATATGGAAAATGCACATATTAAAACAATTTATGCGGGTATGTCTTCAAACCCAAGTCTTGATAATATTGATCTTAGTTATTTAGTTGAAGCTAGATACACCATTGATGGTATCAATAATTCTAGTTTTGAAACAATGCAAAAATAAAATAATGATGAAATCCCTGGTATGTTTGAAAATGAAAATGAAACCCCTTGCATGAATGAAAATGAAACCACTTGTATGAATGAAAATAATTTTTTTTTTTTTTACAATTGAAAGAGATGTGTTAGATAACCTTTCTGGTAAAGTTTCTTGGAGACAAATGAGAACTCATGGAAATAGATTATATAAAATATTTTTTTATAGAAAGAAATTATGATTTCAATGTCAACTCATGATGCAATTGATGAAAATGTGGAAAATGTCAAAAGTGATGAAAAAATTAGGCATTTTTGTAAAACCAAAAAAGAAAGATGATTCAGTAGAACAAGTCATATCTAGTGTTGCCAATGCTATTGATTGTATAGGAAAGAAAATTTGATCTAAAGATAACAATGTAGCTCGTCATGCAATAACAACTACTTTAGTTAATAAATCAACTTCGAATAAAAGAATATTAAGATAGATTAGTAAATATATAAAAGTAAATCCTAAAACTTTGATAAGAGTGGCTAAAAGAAGAGAAAGTATTAAAAAAGATCTAATTAATCAATTTTGGAGTTTTAGTGGTAGACTCCCAAGGTCAAACATGAAATTAGCTAATGAAATCAAATCTTTAATCGAAAAATATTGGCATGATAATACAAGAGTATCACCTAATATTAGATATGTTTTAAAATTAAGGGTGGGATAAAAAATCTATGACCCTCATCCAAAGCATCTATTAGATATGATTCAAACTGAATTATATAAAAAATTTAGATGATTCAATCTTACTAAATATTGGCATAAGATAAAGATCAGTCGAAAAATGTAAACCTTGGTATGTTAGAATTAATAAACAATGAATATCTTATTGTTGTAAAACTCATGTACAATTTCATTATTATTATGATATTTCTCAATATATATACCTTGTACTTTGCATGCTAACCAAATTATGCAAGAAATTTGTGGTATTAATATGCCACCTAAAACAATCAAAGATTATATAGCAGGTTTGTTTTGTGAACCCTCTAATGGAAACTTATTTTACTTAAATGCATGTATTTCTGGACAATGCGATAGATGTGCTAACTTTTCATTGTTAGGAGAATGTAAGCATGAAAGTAGTTTATATGAATTTGGACAAGAATTAGTGGATGTTAAAAAAAATTTAAAATATTGAATATTCTTTAAAAGATGGAAAATTTGGAAAACGTTGTGAGCTAATTGTGGAAAAATTTAGTGTGCATGCATTTATTAAAGAATTTAAAGATAAGGTTGTACTTAAATATGTAAAACACTCTCAATATGCTCATTGGATTGATGGTTAGTTTCGTACATGTAAAAACACATTCCCAATTGGAACTATATTGTCAGTTGTTGATTTTACTGAAAACTATACTTATACTCCGCAAGAAGAAATTCAATCATAATATTATAATTCAGTGCAAGTAGCCATATTTGTTTATATTGTATATAGACATGCAGATGATATTAGAGAAGATAATAGAAATTTTTTGAGAGAGTACCATTTTTATGTGAGTGATAATTGATTGCATTCATCTGAGTTTGTTCAATATTATTTTGATATATTTTATAAAAATTTAAAAGAGAGAGGAATTCAAATGAGAGAACATCTCATATGGTCAAATAATTGCATGGGTCAATTCAAGAATGCTAGAATGTTTTATTGATTATGTAGAGTTCATAAGTAAAATAATATCCAACACATATGGAGTTTTTTTGAAGCTGGACATGGTAAAGGAGAACATGATGGAGCAGGGGCATGTGTGAAAAGAGCTCTTGCTAGAGAGAAATTAAAATTTAAGGATGTAGCTAAATTCAGAGATGCACGTGCAATTGTAGATTGGTGCAATGTAAAATTAGCTATAAGAACAAGTGAGAGCTCAATAATTCAATGTTTCTTTTGGTTAGTTAAAGAAAATGATATTCTTACTCAAGAACATTGTGAAACAATTAATGGATCTGCAAAATGGCATTTTTTTAAGAGTTCCAATGCAAACACATGGACAATATGGACAATGGAGCTTGCATGTTTTTGTCCATTTTGTATTGCAAGTGATTGGGAGGCATGTGAAAATATAGAATGGGTTGAAGAATGGCAACAAAGAGCCTTAACACCTACATCGACACATGATCAACATGGAATGACAATTGAAGATAATCAATTGTTTGCATCAGATGATTATGATTGTGTTTTGGACCTTATACAAGAAGGTACATTAAAAATTCAATTCAATTTTATATCTATGCATGTTTATATGTGAATTAAATCTATATCTCTTTATTGAATTAATTTTGTTTTTGTAGGACATGTGTATGTTGTTGTTGTACTCGAGGGGAATGAAGAGGAGACACAGTATTGGTTGGCTAGATGTGTTGAGAGAAAACATAAGTTGGTACATCCTAGAGTGGATGATGACAACTTTAAGTATCCAACTAGTTATGTGGTTGTTTTTGGCACCTAGCTTCAAAAATATCTAATAAGAAAGAATGGCTTGCCTGCATTTGAAGACTATGAAAGCTAAAAGAAGATTATACATTACTCACATTTGATTTTGGCAACCAATGTAAAACTAGTTAGATATAAAGGGAGGCCTACTAATAAAGTGTTATGGACACTTTCAATAGATGATCATGAGACTGTTATCTCCCAGATTTGCACCCTTGCTGATGGTTGTGAAACCTTAGCAATCTGGAGTAACATGGGAATGATCTCTAATTGTGGGACTTTGCTAAATGAGATCAGACCTCTAGAGAAGGCCGGCTTCCTTGCCTGATTATCACCTAAAATTACTGAATTTTGAGGGGAAAAGGGAGAAAGAATGCTTTAAAGTGAAAGATGAAACAAAAATCTTGAAAAACAGAAGGTGATTCACCAGACGGATTTAAAGAAACTTTCATAGAACTAAAAAATGCACAACACAACTAGATATAGCAAGTATGTATACACAGATTATATGACTCTAGCAGAGGCAAGAAGCAATATGATTGAGAGGAGCAAAAGAAATTCATAGACAACCATATGTAGATTTACACAAAACTAGAAAATTAGTAAAAGAGTTATGATAACTTGCATATATTTAGTAAGAAGGCAAGGTTACAGTAACAGAAAAGCTATGTTTGGAAAACATAAAAGCTCTGTTTGGAAAACAGAAAAGCCTCTATGCTAAAAATTTTTCAACATATTTACATCCCATGAATGCATATATATAGTATTCCAAATTAACCTAGGTCGGTTACAAAATTTTCTCTAAGAGCTATCTCAGAAAATATCTCCCTTGGAATGACTGCCCACCTATAGAAGTTATGGTGTGGAAATATAGGAAACAGGGGTGGGTGGAGATATTCCATGCCTTGAATGTGAGCACCTTTATCGTGTCTATCTTCAACCATGAATATCTGAAGTATCTAAAAATCAGGTGGTGGAGAGATATTTTCGGACATCAATGCGAGCTGCTTCATCTTGGTGCAGCAATGAATGCAAGAAATATCTCCACCTATTCAATGTAGCTGCTGGAACGTTTACCACCCAAAACATGCAACCCCATATCTGAAATTGAAAAGTGAGAATATTCCCCTAAAAAGCCTGTCAAATGAAAGGGGAGGCAAAAACATGCACTTTTGCCTTTTGAATCATGCTGAAATTCACCAGGACGGAAGAGATATTTGTGGTCAAAGTTTCAGTCAACCGCTTGTATATATCACTTTGCATCTGTGTATATATTGCTTGAATTTGCCGCCTGAATCAGCATCCAAAACCCTCTCTGTAACTCCTTTGGATATGCATGGCGCCTTGTATATTGGGCTATGAAATGTCCTTGTATTTTCAAATTTGTATATGCATACAATTGCCTTTGTATGTGTAGGCCCCACCTCTTGTATCTCCTTTGTATCTGCAAACATACAAGCCGCGGACCCCAAAATGACTATTAGCTGTATTTGATTGCCTTTTCAGGTCTGGGGTATCATTCCTCTTTGTATATTTCTTTGTATGCACAAATATACAAAGCACTTATACATACAAGCCAGACTTGACGCTTGAATATGCTAGAATTTGATCTTCAATTCAGGTCCACCTTGTATACTTCCTTTGCACCTTTGACTTGTATATCACAATATACAATTGTAAATATACAACCTGGACTTCAAACCTTTTATAAAGCTTTCTGAAAAAAAACCTTCAGGTTCAGCTTGTATGCTAGGAAAGTATGCTTTGCTTGTATGTTCAAATATACAATCACAAAAATGTACATTTGGTGGCCCCCACCCTTGTATCTCCTCCTTGTATGTTTGGCCCTTGTATATTGCGAATGTATGTTGGCGATATACATTCTACTATAGCATGTTTACCTTGCATCTCACCGACATGCATTCCACTGTAGCAAATGTATGTAAGTCAGCCTTGTATGTTTTTTATTATATATTGGATTGTATGTGCAAACATACAAACCCGATATACATTCTATCTTGATATACATTTGCAGAATATTCTAGGAATCTGCAACAGATTCCCCAAATGCATATTGACTGATGCACATTCTCTTGTATGCGCCCAATGTACATTTTTCCTTTGTATGTCACGCATATACAAACTCATTTGTATATACCTACGGCCCCCACCAAATGCATCTTCGACGCACTGTAGGAAATGTATATTGGCACCTTTGTATGTAGCCATTGCATGTTCAAACATACAACACAAATATGCATTTGAAACCTGATATACATTTAGGGAATGTTCCTAGGATCTGGGATAGATTCCCCCAATTTATATGCATCTTCTAAGTGTGACATGCATTCAGAAATGCATACAACTGAATTGTTCCATTCTTTTGAAGGCAGATGGAAATTTCTACCAGCCTGCCAATGTATAACTGCTCTTGTACATACAAACCTCTTTGTATATTTGACATACATTGGCGATATACAAGAAAAAACTTGTATATAACCTTTGCATATTCCTTTGCATGTAAAAAGGCGAATGTATATACAAGTATGCATAGAAATACAAGTTATAAAATATGAGAAATCCCAGTGATAGAAAATACTTGAAGCTAAAAGATTTATGGGTTTTTTTTAGTTTTTTTCCAAGGATTCTTCAGACAAGATCTTAGGAAATTTTGACAAGGCATAGCATAAATATTTGAAGGATTTAAGCCTTATATGGGCATTTTCTAAAGATTTTCAAGGAAAATGCAGCGTGAACTGTTTAACTCTGGGCAGAGGCAAAAATAGGTCAATAGAGACAATCATAGATGCATTTGAAAAAAGAGAGGATGTAGATGGTACAATGGAGTAAATAAATACATGGAAGTATATAGTTGTATATATATTTAATTGAGAGTCTATATATAGTTAAAATTTTATCACATATACATGTCTATATATATATGTTAGTCTTTAGTCATTTCCTAATTATAGATTTAAATCATTTTTTTGTTTCAGGTCTCCCAAAACTAGATGCATTAGAAAAAAGAGAGGGTCCATGTATATATATTACAATGGAATCTAAATCTAGATATAGGTAACTATATATACTTCTAGATTAATTTAATTGATAGTCAAAATATAAAACTAAATAATTCATTGTCATTTTATAAAAAAAATTATAATTGATTTCATATCCCCTTAATCCATTCTCTTAGGACCCCCTAATCCATCCTCTTATCTACCCTTAATCCATCCTCTTGCATCCCCTTAAGTCACTCTCTTAATTCCCCTTAAGCCATCCTATTAGAACCCCTTCAGCCATATCCTCCTATCTACCCTTAATCCATCATCTTGCATCCCCTAGGCTTTAGGTCATAGGGTTCATGAGATGCAAAGAATCACAAATCTATATGGGTTAAGGGTTTAGGGTTCATCTCTTAACTCCCCTTAAGCCATCCTCTTAGAATAACAAATCTATATAGGATTTCTAGGATTTGTAGGGTTCATGAGATGATTAGAATAACAAATCCATATGGGTTAAGGGTTTAGGATTCATATCCTAGGCTTTAGGTCCTATGGTTAAGGGTTTAGGATTTCTAGGGTTCATGAAATGCTTAGAATAACTTGAATCTATTATGTGTTAAGTGTTAAGGGTTCATATCCTAGGCTTTAGGTCCTAGGGTTAAGGGTTAAGGGTTTATAGGGTTCACAAGATGGTTAGAATAGCAAATCTATTAAGGGTTAAGGGTTTAGGGTTCATCTCTTAACTCCCCTTAAGCCATCCTCTTAGGACCCCTTAAGCCATATCCTCTTATATACCCTTAATCCATCATCTTGCATCCCCTAGGCTTTAGGTCCTAGGGTTCATGAGATGTAAAGAATAATAAATCTATATGGCATAAGGGTTTAGGGTTTATCTCTTGACTCCCCTTAAGCCATCCTCTTAGAATAACAAATCTATATAGGATTTCTAGGATTTGTAGGGTTCACATAACAAATCTATATGGGTTAAGGGTTTAGGATTCATATCCTAGGCTTTAGGTCCTATGGTTAAGGGTTTAGGATTTCTAGGTTTCATGAAATGCTTAGAATAACTTAAATCTATTATGGGTTAATGGTTAAGGGTTCATATCCTAGGCTTTAGGTTCTAGGGTTAAGGGTTAAGGGTTTATAGGGCTCACGAAATGGTTAGAATAACAAATCTATTATGGGTTAATGGTTTAGGGTTCATCGATTAATTTCCCTTAAGTCATCCTCTTAGGACCCTTAATCCATCATCTTGCATCCCCTAGGCTTTAGGTCCTAGGGTTCATGAGATGCAAAGAATAAAAAATCTATATGGGTTAAGGGTTTAGGGTTCATCTCTTAACTCCCCTTAAGCCATACTCTTACAATAACAAATCTATATAGGATTTCTAGGATTTGTAGGGTTCACAAGATGCTTAGAATAACAAATCTTTATGGGTTAAGGGTTTAGGATTCATATCCTAGGCTTTAGGTCCTATGGTTAAGGGTTTAGGATTTATAGGGTTCCTGAGATGCTTAGAATAACTTGAATCTATTATGGTTTAAGGGTTAAGGGTTCATATCCTAGGCTTTAGGTCTTAGGGTTAAGGGTTAAGGGTTTATATGGTTCACAAGATGGTTAGAATAGCAAATCTATTGTGTTTAGGGTTCATCTCTTAACTCCCCTTAAGCCATCCTCTTAGGACCCCTTTAGTCATATCCTCTTACATCCCCTTAATCCACCCTCTTGCATCCCTTTAAGTCATTTTCTTAACTCCCCTTAAGCCATTCTCTTATGACCCCTTAAGCCATATCCTCTTACATCCCCTTAATCCATCCTATGATAGCCATCACTTGAATTTGTAAGGAATTTATAAGATCCAATTTTCTAACTTTTAGTATGTATTGTTCTTTTCTCACATGAATTATCTAGTTACATGACTCATAAAATATAGTTACTTTAGTTACATTAATTATTTTTGCAGGTTCTCATCAAGTCAATCTACCATGATTGTCACTGTAAAAAAAAATCATCATATAAATTATGTAAATATCAATTTGTGGTCTTGAGCTAAAAGTGGATAAGCTTTAATTGTATTTATATGCACATATGTTTCATCATGTTATATAGTTGTATTAAACATCAAGATACATTATATATGTTTGTTCGATGTATGAACTTCAATGAACTTATAAATCACTTTTTATATCTTGTTCCAATTTTATCTTATACAAATTGTGTCTTATAAACCACATTTTATATAATTGTTCAATTATATCTTATACATTTTATACATGTCAAGTATAGATTTTTGTTTAGTGATGAATATTTTCTAGAATTGGAAAATAGTTAAAATTACCTACCCTTACTTTATTATGAATATGATCTAAACTATAAGGAATGTATTAATTTGTCACCTAACCATGTGATTTTATTGAAATTTGAAAGTTAATCATTTTAAGACATCTAAACTTCATTCAACAATGGCATGTTTAAAATATATATGCAATTTGATTCTAGATAAGAATTTATAGTGCATATTACTTGAAAATTAGATTTTTTTTTTCTTTGTGTGTGTGTGTGTGTGTGCATATAATCATCATAATGAACATAACATGTAAGTGATCACATTCATAAACACAAACACGATCATAATGTATATAATGTATGTGAAATGGTCCATGAAATAACATGTTCAAAATGTATATGTCAAGTGGCACACATAAAAAAAATTATCTATATTCCATAAAATAAAACTATCTAAAGTCTATCAGGACGATCAGTCATTTATCAAGTCTCCTCTTTGTTCCACATGGACTAGATGGCCCTGTATCATGTTGTAGAAGAGTATGTAAGAAAATTGAAATTAGATAAAGTTAAAGAAATTTTGATCTAATTTAACATATCTGATATTGAAATAAAGCAAACAATCTAGGTTAGAAAATATTAACTTGATAAAAATGATTTTAACTAAATATAGTAAATATACTAAAAATGATTTTAAGTATGCATAAATTACCATATGATCATGTGAATATACTGGCACATTTTGTTCAACGAGTGGTATAAGTTATGTCGATTGAGGACCAATTGATTGAACCGCTAATTCCTGGATATTCAAATAAAGCAAACAATAGGTTAGAAAATATTAGTGATAAAAAATGATTTTAATTGAAGATATTCAAATAAAGAAAACAATCTAGGTTAGAAAATATTAACTTGATAAAAATGATTTTAATTAAATATAGTAAAATTATTTTAAGTATGCATAAATTACCATCTGATCATGTGAATATACTGGCACATTTTGTTCAACAGGTGGTATAATTGTCGATTGAGGATCAAATGATTGAGCTACTAATTCTTAGATATTCAAATAAAGCAAATAATAGGTTAGAAAATATTAGGGATAAAAAATGATTTTAATTGAATTTATATATTTAAAATGCCTAAAAATTGTATAGGAGATTTAGTAAAGTTTAGGACCTCGAATGACATGGCCTCATGGTCATGACCATCATTAGGAGCCTGCCTACCACCTATAAGGATACTGCTATCATCCTGCATAAAATAATCATAGTACATGTAGTGAGTTTTTAAAGCACATGTAAATTTCAAACTTAAATAACTTTTGAAAGGATGCCCCTAAGATGACCCACACATAAAAGCTGATGATGACTCAGGAGCACTCGCCACACCTTGTGGTTGGTTGGTCATGGGTATCACATGACCTCCCTGCATAGATACAATATATCATAATTTCACACATGTGTACAAATTCAAATTAAATTAGATATGGCCATAAATTCAAATATATATTGGTTTACCTGACTATAAGGTGTGCCCATTTCTACAACTCTTGAAAAACAAACATGATCATATTGAGAAATTGGTCTCCTCTGATCATGCATCTACACAGAACACTTCTTGAATTAATATTATATTATATATAATTTAATGTTATTATTTACATGAATTTTGCACATTTCAAACAAATTAAAATGTGCCTTTCAAAAGATGTACATACCTATGTAGGATGATCGTTAGAATATGGTAAATCCATAAATGATTCCATCGTAGATAAAGGTGGACCTAGAGTGGATGCCTAAGTATGCCCATAGCCTAAGCCTCCATGCTCTCTATCACCCACCTTAGCTGCCATGTGGGTAGTCTGATGAATGAGATCTCCTGAGAGAGAACTTAATGCTCCTAATGTTGACAATGTTGTCTATTGCTGATGTGCAGTGGGAGTACTAGGAGATAAAGGAGCAACAATCAATGGAATCGGAGCATGCCACTGAGGATCAACACATGCTCCTAATCTATTTTGGGGCATGCCATGCCCAACTCCCTGAAATGACCTCATATCAAAATAGTTGGGTTTTTTACCCAACTCAAACTTAGCCCATAACTTTCTTAAAAAATAAAGGGGTGCCTCACAATTGCCATGTGGTGGAGTATCAAAGACCATCCACCATCTCTCCCAACAATGTGCAGCTATCTCTGGGTGCCTACACCATTTAATTGAAATTCATTTTTTATTGGATGGAATTGCTTCATTTGTATTGGGGTTAAAGAAATGTTGGCAAATGTCTTCTTTGCAAATATGAAGGTCATGGATTTCTTTATAAGACAACCCATCTGCATAAAATTGTCTTCTCTCTTCTCTCCATCGATGGAAACTAACTAAGTCCGCATCAATGGATCGAATAGAGTCGACAATAGTTTTCATTCAAGATGCAAATCATGCTACATGTGAGGGAAGGTTAGGATCATTTTTGATCAAATTTATATTTTCTTGAATGACATTTAGGTTTGCATTTATGTTCTCTCGTAACTAATTTTGATCAATTGGAGGATGTTGGGGGTTAGGAGGTGGAGAGGGTGGAGGCATGGGGTTTTGTGGTGGTGGGATATTATGTGGAGATGATGGATGTAAGGGGTTTTTGGGCTGGTCAGCAGGTATGAAATCCTCTATAGAAAACTCATCGAAAATAGGTAAATTTTGCTCCATGTGATGAAAGGGCAACTACATGTTAAACAATTAAAAAATATATATCAACAAACTAATTAAATAATGTACACAATTTAAACTAAAAATCACATTAAACATGCACAAATTCAAAATGCATGTCATTTGAAGACACATTCAATTTAAAACATTAAAAATGCACATCATGAAAATTTAGAGTAATTTATGTCATAGAAAATACAAACAATTCAAGCCTCCCCTACAACATGTACATGGACGGAAACTAATACAAAATTAATCTCCCCCTTCATCCCATATTTTTTGCTAATCACTTTCAAAAGGTCATGGATGAAAATTAAAACACACATTTTTCTATATCGAGCATTTATATCAATCCAACTAATCATTAATTGCATATTTGAAAAGGTGGGGGAGGTAGGTGGAGTATTGCATTTAAATAGTGAGGATCCATAAAAACTCATGCATAAATAATGTTTAAATGGTAAAAATACATCTTAGTTCAGCTTAATGGTTGGGATCTCAAGAATTCTTATATGAGGATGTTGGAGGTGCAAGATATGTAGAGGGGGTCCTATGGAATCAAGCTTCAAGATCTAAAAATACAAGGGATATGAAGTTATTAAAAATCTTAAAGGTCTATGGGAGGAATACATGAGCTAAATAGTAGTTAAGAAGGGGAAAGAAAGAAGGGATATACCATTATGCAAATACCTAAGACCATAGTAGTTAAGAAGGGGAAAGGTAGAGGTCCAAGAAATATAATTTAATCTAACCCAATAGTTAGGTAAATAAAATCATGTACCCCAATGACATTTTGCTATACATAGTCGATAACTTGTTCAAGAATTATGTGACATGTATTTAAGAATTGTGATAATTATTATTTATATATACCTACTTAATTATAGGTCCTAAGAGGGGTACCTTAGTTATAGCAAAACTTAGAATGTGGTGATAACCTTGTTCTTTTTGCATTATTATATTTTTCCTATTGGCATGCTTGAGTTAGAGGTCCTTGTGCAATTGGAATATGTTTGGAAGGTTGTTATTGCATGTTACACCTCCTTATTTGTCTTGGAATCTTTTGACAAGTCTTTCATGTTTGATTGGCCACATTATGCAAAATAAGGCTATTTCAAGAATAGAAGGGTTGATTCATGGCAGTTATAAGCTTAAATGAAGTCCAGTAGCCTTCATAAGACCTCTCATCCCCTTAAGGTTACCTATAATGCCTTTTAAAACCATTGAAAACCTTTAGAAAAGGCTTCAAAATAGCTTGGGCACACAAAATTTAAGTTAACAAGGAGGGAAAAGAGTTTGAATTCTATTTTCACATTACCTTTAATGTTAAACTTGATGGTGAGAATATAAAAGGGAAATCCTAGTTTGACCATATAATCCTCCTTAGGATTGATTTGAGGATTTAAGGAAAATTTTATGAGTAGGAAACATTTATTAATTGATTTGTCATCTTTCATGAGGGACTCACGTGTCACTTTGTATAGATGGGAGATTAACTACATGTTTAAACTAATTGATTTGTGATTTTTCCTATCTCGTGACTAAACCTCTTTTTAGGAACATCTTATTGAAGGAATCATCTCCACACCTCAGATCTCTGTGAATGATTACTCACATGTGTGGGGTTGTGTAGACGTATCAAAAATTCATTTTTGTAGGTTTTGGAATTCTTTGTGCATGAGTTTTATGGGAGAAAGGGGAGAAAATTGTTGTTCTTTGGTCACAATCATGGCAGAAGGATTAGAATGGGTAAAAACTCTATGATTTTAGGTTTGTTTCAAGATATTCATGGGATCAAAGATAGGGAAAATATTTTTCTATGAGATTTTTTCTAAGTTTCTCCACTAATTTATCCAAAGGAGAAGGTCTCTAATGAATCCTAGGGTGTCATTGCCAAGGGAAACTCACCAAACCCTAGGGAAGGTTATGGATTTAATGACACATTTTTTTCCCTATATATTCTCATCAATGATTATATTATGGTTTTATGAATTTCTATTTGAATTTAATAAATGTTTTGTGGTGCAGAGATGTTACCTATGGCTGCTAGGGTCCTCATGTTTGATAATGTATCATGGGTTTCCCCTTGTCAAATGGATGCATGCGGGTATCTTATTGAGTAATCCATTTGATCATCAAGGAAAAAATTGTGATTACACCATGGGAGTGTCATGCAGAGTTAGTAGTTTGAACTAGGGTTTAAGACCTTCTTTATCGCTATTAAAAGATATGAATGTATGGTAGCCATAAGACTGTAGTAGTGGATGGTAGCCTTCTTTCCTACACGAACATACCTTAGGTCTTGAAGGGGAAGGGTAGTGGTAAGTTTTAGAATCCAAGACACTATTTGAGTGAGGAAGGGGTAGTTTGAGTTCCAAAAGTTTTAAGAGTTTCAAGGGGTTTAAGAGTCCTAGGTGTGACAATCATAGAGGACAAGTTTTGATTATTCAGGGGACTAAAGCATTATTTCACCTTGCAATGGAGGAGTTGTAACCATCTTTAGGTACTGAGATATCACCATGAGAGTGTCATGAAAGCATTAATGAAAGTTAGTAGTCATGGTGCCAAAACAAGGTGGAATGTATGGGACTACTCATTGGGTTCCTATAGATTGTCCTAATCCTATAAATAGGATGTGGCAACATTTCCTGATGCTATAGTAGTAATGTTCACTTTATGGTCCTCATACAAGATACTGTAACTAATAGTTTGAATTCCCTAAAACTCTAAGTTTTGTTATCATAATTATAACCTTTAGGTTTAGGTTTTAGGGTTTAGGTCCTACAGTTAAGGGTTAAGGGTTTTAGTTTTCAGGTCTAAGTTTTTTGGAACCTAGGGTTTAGGGTTTTGATTTCTAAGTCTAGGTTTTGTGTGGTTTAGGGTTAAATTAGTTAAATTAGGTATAAATTTTGTGGTTTTCAATTTAGAATTTAAATAAGCTAATTACAAACAAAATAAACAAACAAACAGTAAACTACAATTACAAATAAAAAATGCAAGATATAAAGCCAAAAAAACATAGAATTTAACCAACCTGGAGGTCACTAAAGTTGCTTGTCTCAATGGGAGGAGGTGGCAACTAAAAATGGGCTGGTATCAGCCCTCAAGAACACGTACGCGTAAGCCTCTGTCATTGTTCCTCTCCACCAAATTCATAGAAAGAAATGAAAATTAAAGTTGTTTATTTAAAAAATTAAATACATTTAAGAAATGCGTACGCATTTCTTAGTGCATACCTAAAGCATAACGCATAAGCATTTTGATTTAGGCTCAGGTACCCGTAGCTAAGCACGTACGTATTTTTTCAATAACGCGTATGCGTTTCTTGCGAGAATTTTTTTTGCTCAAAACTTCTCCTCTTCGTGGACCCAACTTCTTGCTTTTACCTTGTTTTAAGTTTTTTTCTATTTGAGTAGTATTAGCACTAGCTACTTTACTTGATCTAAAGTTAGAGTAGCTAGACGTTAAAATAACATTTTTACATGGAGATTTGGAAGAAGATATATATATATATACATATATATATATATATATATATATATATATATATATATATATATATATATATATATATATATATATATATATATATATATATGAAACAACTAGAAGGCTTTGTTTAGGATTGCAAAAGAAGATTTGTTTGCAAACTCAGGAAGTCATTGTATGGCTCAAAGCAATCACCTAGGAAATGGTACAAGGAGTTCGATTTCTTCATGGTGAGTCACAATTTTAGAAGACGTGAGTATGACCATTGTGTTTACTTCAAAACTTTGGAAAATGCTTTATTCATTATCTTTGTGCTATATGTTGATGATATGCTTGTAGCAAGAAAAAGCATGGCATAAATCAACAAGTTAAAGGCTCAATTGGCTAGGACATTTGATATGAAGGATCTAGGAGTGGAAAAACAAATTTTGGGCATGGAGATACACAACTCAACAAGAAAAAATGGTAAACTCTAGTTATCACAGTAAAAGTATGTGGAGAAGATCCTCATGAGATTCGGTATGAAGAATGTGAAACTGGTAAATATCCCTTTGGCTTCTCATTTTATGATTTCTTCAAGTTTATGTCCTAGTAATAAAGAATAAAATAATTATATGTCTTGTGTACCATATGCTAGTGTAGTAGGAAGTTTAATGTATGTGATGATATGTGCAAGACTAGATATTTCACATGTAGTTGGTGTTGTCAGCAAATACCTGGTAAATCCAAGTAAAGAGCATTAGGTAGCAATTAAAATGTGTGCTTTACTATATTAGAGGCACAAGTCATTTTTGTATCCTTTAATGGTTTCATTGATTTGGGTTGTGGATATGTCGATTCATATTTTGTAGGTGATTTGGACAAAAGGAGATCTACCTCAGGTTATGTCTTTACTCTTGCAGGAGGACCTATTTGTCAAATGTCAAAGATTCAAGAAATAGGTACTTAGTCCACTACTAAGGTAGAATATATGGTTGTCTCACATGCATGCAAAGAGATAAAATGGTTAAAGGATCTTTTGGGTGAGTTTGAAAAAAATGCAAGATAAGGTGAATGTATTTTGTGATAGTCAGAGTGCTCTTCATTTGGCTAAAAATCTATCTTATTACACTAGGACCAAGCATATTGAAATTAAATACCATTTTGTAAAACAAGTTATTGATGGAGGTGGAGTAGCTCTTGAGAAATTCCATACGCAAGAAAATTTTACAGATATGTTTACAAAACTAGTACTATTAGAGAAGCTGAGGTGGAGTTTGGCTTCTCTTGGCTTGTAGAAAAGGTGATGAGTGGGCATGAACAACTTAGTATCAGGTAAATTGTTGTCAAGGTAGAGATTGTTGGATTTGTGACAACAAGATAAAGCAAAGAAAGCATAACCTTATCTTTCAAAGAAAGATTTAAAATCTTATTTTTTTTGTTTTAAATCTAGTTTTTCCTAAAGGAAGGAAAAACTACTTTCTTGTAAATTTGATAGTGTCAGTTATGTTGAAGATATTATATAACTTTGTAGCTTTCTAAAAAGCAATGAAATTGTAATTGCAGCTGCATGAGGATTGTAATTTTTCTCTAAACAATAAGAATGCTGATACTTTTCCCCATGGATGTTTCTCTAGCATATTTCTCAAGTTTTACCATGTAAATCCTAGTGTTGTTCTTTGATCACTTATTCTATTAGTTTATTATTCTGTTATCTTTAATTTCTTCCTAACTAATTTGTGTTACAATATTATATGATTTTGGAGTTTTAATCTTATCGTTAAAATCATGAGGTTTTTCAACATTATCGACCACTCCAGAAAGTAGTAAATATAGTCAGTTGTGCATCTTGATTTTGAGGAATCAATCCATAGGAATGGGTTTACATCAAGTGGTTTATTTTTTGGATTCAAGTCTTTTTACATAACAATGCCTAAGTTGAATTGATTGTTGTTTAAACACACTAGGGTTAGGATTTCATAAAGTAAGTGATTTCTCATGCAAGAAAACATAATTTAGAATCCATGGGACATGAGTGCTTATGAATTTATCTGTGGAACAATATAACCATGGAACACTAGTGTCGATAGTGTTGGGATAACGAGAAGGAATGGTAGATAGGGTCTTAGCAACTAAAGGGGTATTGTTTAGATAGAAAGAAGTGTTTTTAGAGTAATTTAATATTAGACAGGGTCAAATTTTATAAACTAACATGGTTATCATTAGTAAGAGCTAAAATTGGTGCAAAATGAGATGCTAAAATACAAAGTATAAAGCATGCACCTTTTCTCTATAAATTATTGCTAATACAAAAATTTGAACAAAATAGAAAATCACACTCAATTATATTATTAAAGTCTTTTTTCTAATCTTTTAATTTAATAGTAGGCATGAATTTTTCATAGTCCATAATGGTGATAGATAATGCTTTTGGATTAAATTGTGTGAGTTTTTTGTATCAATGTTTCAGACCACACCTAGTGATCCATTATTAAGATGAGGAGAACAAAAGTAATATAAATTGTAGACAATGACCTTTATAAAGAGGAAGGAGAGGGACACAAATATGTAGAAAGACAATCCAATGAAAGAAATTATAAAAAATAAAAAAATAAATAACATAGAAAATTATACATGTTAAAAATATAATAAGTTAAAATTATGAAATTATTATAAATATATTTTTTTTAATTCATAATCTGTGGGAATAGGGGCCCACTCTCTTTATTAAAAAAATAATAAAAATTACAGAGAACTGCCGCATAGTAGAGAAGGAACAAAGAAAGGCTAATGCCATAAGGAAGGAAAGAGAAGAACTAAAGAAACCTATAGAGGAACAAAGGCTAAATCCGTAAGGAAGGAAAGAGAAGAACAAAAGAAACCCATAGGGGAACAAAAACTAAGAGAAAATCCTCTGTCAATACAATGGCTCTTGAAAAGATAGAGACAAGCTCAAAAGCCATACAAAAATTACACCCTATGAGTGTTACGAAGGAGAAGCACATCCAAAGTCCACTGGGATCCAGCTTCCACCACTTTAGAACCTTCGATGTGAAGCTTTTCAGCATCAAACCTCCTCCCAACCTTTCGTTTTGTACCGCAATGAAGTTTTGATTACCATTAGAATGCTGATGAATCCGAAGTTTCTGAGGTGAAGCCAAAGTAAAATCATCAAAAAAATCTTGATCCTGCTCTTCCAAGTCATCCATGAAAGGAAAGGCACCATCGGAGTAAGAGACATCCTCCTCTGACTTAGAAGAAGAGCTAGGTGGACTCTCAAAGATAGGAACAATTAGGAGAGAGGAGGGAGCCTCTGTCTAGACCAAATTTGACACAGGGACTTGAGGAGGATCAAAGAACTTAACATGGTTCCTCCAAATGAAATCAGAATCCAGAGCACCTCCCTTTTTGACCCATTTCTTCAAACTTACATTCCTCGCCCCAACCAAACGTTGGAGAGAACAAGCCTCAATTCTATGACCTAGCATATTGCAGCAAAAATAACGAAAGGGCAAACCCTCATAGTTTAAAAATTGGGTCCATATGCCATGAGAAGAATGGATCTGGATGGAGTGAGAGAGGTGTTTAGAGATATCCACCATGGCACAAACCCTATAGAACCTACCCTTTGAAACTGCTAGAACTGAATCCATCTTGACAAAAGATCCCACCTGGTTGATCAAATTGCTCAGCAGATCCGTATTACGTAACACCAAGGGTAAATTATATAGCCTAATCTAGACAAGAATAAGAGTGATCTTGGTAGTGGCAGGATCAAAGAAGGGCGACCAAAGAGAAATAAAGAGGCCAGAGTGCCCAAGAAACTAAGGTTCATTCTACAAAACAAAGTTACAATCCTCCACAGAAGAAAAGGTTAACATGAAAAAACCAAAATCCAGAGATTCCACAGCAGGGAGAGACAGATTACTCCAGGTGAATTTGATCCAATCAAGAACTAAATCCATCAAAGGGTGCCTATGCATGCATCTCATAATCATAGAATGGGCACCGCAGTCCTCAGCTATTGCAACAATACATTCATTTGAAATACTGAAATCCACATGTTCATCGGAGAAAGAAACAATCAAATCCCCAAAAGAAAAGTGAGTGCCACTAGGTTGAGAGCCTCTATCCAAATTCAAAGCAAGGGGGAGATCAGCAGAGGCTAGAGGGACGGACGGAACAGGGTTAATTGGATTAGCATGCACACAACAATAATCTTGGCAAACATGAAAAGGGTTAGCCCTATTTTTGCACCCATCAACTGGAGCGAAGGGCACTGCACCAGGGAATCCCCCGCACCATCCCAAACATTCTCCGCTGAAGATTTCCCTACAAGGGCTTCATCTAGGGTTTTTGGGGGAGGACTGGATTGCTCCCTGGAAGTGCCAGAACGGAAAGCATATTGATGCCTCCTTACCGAACTAGAGGCAAGGTGATTTTATCCCCTTCCCTGAGAACTGACCCCAGATCTGCACAACCGCCCACCAACATCGTCAGCCTGCTCGCGCTCGCCACATCCACCTGTGCTAGTTTCACACATCCTCGCTTATTATATTATTAATATTGAGTTATTACATTATTATAAATATTATAATAAGAATAAAAATATATAAAATGTGATGTGAACTAAAAGCAAAGATGAAAAATTATGTCATATTAAAAAAATGAATATATGATTAAATTATTTCTTATGTCTCATTTTAAAACTAATTTTCAAAATTATAATTGTAGGGATATTGTTTACAATGAATCAATCATTTAAAATATTATTAAATTCTTCTATACAACATTTGATTTAACACACCGTTGCAATAGGCTATACTTGCTATTTAAATTGATAGTTCAATATAAGTCTTACATGAAAAGAGTGAATATAATAACATGATTTGTCTAGTAAATGCATCTTAACTTTTAGTCACTAAGAAATAAAGAGAATTCGGAGATTAACTGAATATTCCTTCCAAGCAGAAGCATCACATTTTCTGTGATCAGTGACCTCATCGAGGTCTTACTGTAACGGGTAGCCCTCCTTTCATGCGCATGGTCAGTGACACCACATAATCGGGACACGTTATCCGATCTTCTACCTTGAAACTGAAACCATGAATAACAGAAGCCACAATTGATTTCATCTGTATGAATGCCATCTCTTTACCCAGGCATACTCGAGGTCCCGCTTGGAATACTGGAAACTTATACGGATTTTGATGCACGAATTCCCCTTTTTCTAACCATCTCTCAGGCTTAAACTGCAAACAATCACTACCCCAAATATTTTCCATCCTGCCCATTGAATAGTTAATGTAATTCACAAGACATCCCTTCCCTACACAAGTCCCGTCTGGTAAAACATCATCTTTGGAAGCAATTTTAGTATCAATAGGCACAGGAGGGTAGAGCCGCATTGACTCACATAGAGCAGCATGCAGATATTGCATATCCTTCAATTCTTCAAAGCTGAAAGTAATCCCCTCTTCATCAACTGGTGGTGATTGCGGTCTCTTGGCCAAGATGTGTAAGATTTCAGTGTGAATGGCTTCCTCCACCCTCTGGTGGGAAGAGAGCACCCAGAAAAACCATGTGAGAGTAGCGGTCGTGGTATCCCTGCCTGCCAACATAAAGCTCACCAACATCTCCTTCAAAAACCTCTCATGACCTCCTTTCTCTGATTCATCTATATTATTTGAAAGAGCCGCTATGAACCTAGAAAGCAGATCCTCTCTTTTTGGGTGTCCCGTATTCACTGAAATCTCCTTCATTCTACAACTCACCACATCCATACCAAATTCGTCCACTAATTTAATCGCTTCGTGCAAGCGCTTTTCAGAACCAATGTTAAGCATGCGCTTGATTCTCCACATAAAAGGAACAGCATAGAAGAACCTACCAGCGCTGATGTCAGTAGCATCATCAAAGGCCTTCGCAAATATTGAAGTGGGCATGGAGGGGAGAAGACAGGTGGGATCCACTCCAAACGCAACCCTACAAATATTATCAAATGCAAACCTCTGCAAAATGTTTTGTAAATCTAAAGACTTGCCTGTTTTGCATGCGTTTGAGAGCACTGGCAAGAGGCGGTTCTGAATCTCCCACTGCACCGTCTCCACCACGAAATTTCTGAGCGACTTGGTGTTGAATTCGTAGCTGGCAGCCTTTCTCTGCATCCTCCACAGCTCCCCGTCGACATTGAAAATCCCTCGGCCTAAGAAATCTTGGAGAACAGTTGTGAAGCGTTCTCCCTTTGGGTAATTTTCAAAATTGGTTTTCAGAATATGCTCTACGTTTGCAGGATCTGCAGTCAAGATATCTCTGATTCCACCAGGCCTTTCGAGCTTGAAAGTATTGGTTGGAATTTTATCGAGTGTTTCTGTGAACCATTGCAGAAACCTGTGACGATTTCTAAAGAAATCGAAGGCAGAGCCGACTATGGGATAGATAGCAGGGCCGTTGTAGGGCTTGTTCACAAATTTTCTTCTTAGGAAACACAGCGAAAAATACCCAACTAAAACAAGGAGAATGCCAAGCAAAAACTGGTCCGTAGCCATTTCCCTTAATAGATTCTCTTAAGGCGAGATGCTCTGCATGATTAGTTTAGAGGGGTTGTTTTTAAACACATCCGTTTCAACAGTCAAAAAAAATTTAGTCATAAATTTTGGTCAATAGAAATAAGATAAACATTGAGGATTTGTCTGAACATTTTGGTCAATAAAAATAAGATAAACATGGAAAACTTTTTGTTTTAATAAGAAACTGCTATTGATTGTTTGACTATTAAGAACTTTTAGTTTTAATGAGAAACTGCTATTGACTGTTTGACTATTAAGAACTTTTTGTTCTAATGAGAAACTGCTATTGATTGTTTGACTGCTAAAATGGATGATATTTAAAAATGGAGAGTTTTCAATTGTTAAAAAGTAAATAATCTTCAACAAAAATAAAATGGTTGGACTATTTAGATCTGGTGATAAAGAGTGAAGTTCAAATCTTATCAAAACATTTACTGATTAATGGTGTCATGTACTGAATTTTTAACTCTTATTTAAAACATTTATCTAGAAGTATTAATGAGTTCATATTAAGCAATTTAAAAAAAAAAAAATCATATCCAATTGTATACTTGATGAGGAAAAAAAGGCAGCAATGATTAATGAGCCACTGCTTAATTTAATTGGTCGAAAATTGGGCATCGTTTCAGCGGATCCACAAAAGATTTACCTCTTAACTAATTAGCCGATAGGCTTTTATATGTGAGCATTATAGTACTCAAATTGTCTCACGCGAAATTTTCTAAACTTTTCGGTTGTTCTATCGGCGTATTCCTTGAACCTCCTATGGGTGCTATGGGTGCAAGTGCTAGTTTTATTATGTCTTCCATTTCGCACCCCGCGTGCGTGTTTACAGATAAGTATTGATGTAGTAACTCGCTGATTTCTCATATGCCTCCGCTGAACCGAATGGCTAACATTTTAACAAGATCGTATTCTGCTCAAATATTTCATGTAATTTTAGTGTGCAGTGCATAAGATTTTTTATTAATTTACATAATAAAAATTAAATGTGGTGAATCGGTTTTTTTATTGTTCTAATATATTTGTGTTAGTAGTTTTTACTAAATTGTTTTACATTGTTTAAATTTTTAAAATAATATATTATTCACTATAATAACCAAATATTATATAACTATTTTTTTACTATATATGTACACAAAATTTTTAATTTTTAATTAAGAATTATTTAATATAATATAATTTATATATTTTTAATTTGAAGAGTTATTTTACTTGTCTATGTAACTTTAATTTTACTATTGGAAATATTACCATTTATTATTTGGTTATTGTTTGTTCTATTTTTAATTTAAAAGTATAATAATACTATATATTTATATGTTATTTTTTAATAGTTTCATTTATAGGCACTAATACATATTTTAAAATTTTGATGTCTTTTATATTTTAAAAAAAAAAATAACTTTTCTTATATATAATTGTTTACACAGAAAAATAAAAAAATATATTTGTTTTGTTTTATATTTATATGTGGAGACACTTAAAATGAACCACACCCCAATAAGGACATCACATTCTTGCACAATTAAATAATATTTTAATATTAAATCACTATTGTTGTACTATTCATTGGTATCATCTCCTAGCATTAATTGAATAAATTTAATCATTTATTCAATTAATCAATCTTTTTATATAGTCCCACATTACATAAATATTCATTAATCTAATATCTTTATCCCCATTCAAAAATTAAATAAATATTTCTATTTATTTAATTTTCTATTTTCTGCACTTTTGATTAAGTTGACTAATCCACTTAATTAACTTAATCACATGTTTGCACATTCCTAAGGCATCATTAACCCATTCAAACCTCTCACATCTTCCAACATGTACAAAGGCATGGGATTTTGTATAAGACCACATGGCTTTCTTACAAATGAATGGGCAAGTCCTTTGTACAAAAGGTCCTTTTGTCCTCATTTGATCCTCTTCATCCACTTTATCCAAAACCATCATCCATCATTGATCTCTCCTTGATCTAAGGACCATCTTTATCCTCCAATCCAATCATGCTACTTGGTGGCCTCTCATCAACTCAATCCTCTCAACAATTCTCAACCATTGATCTTGCAAATCAATCCTATCCATCTAATCCTCATCCCAAAAATCTATAAATCAACCCAAGCCATTTTCAAGTCTCCATATTATGCAAGGTTATGCTATCATTTTGAGAAGCAATCACATATATCCAACATGAACACATCCTTAGAACAAGGTTTCCACATATGTTGTTTATAGTTTAGCTTCATGTGTTTGTATGCATTCCTTATTAGCTCAATAATGAGGTTGTGTTAGTTAATGAGTAGTATAGGATAATATTGCTTTAGTTTGTTCTCTTTTATGCTCATTTTTTGCATGTATACATTTTGGCATGCTTGGTGTGACCTTTTGGTCCATATCTAACTATTTTTTGTGTTTTAAGCTTGTTTCTAAGATACAAGACCTGCTTGAGCACCTATGTGGACACTTGAGCACCTCCATTACATCTTTAAGTGCACGTATATGTTGTTTGAGTGTCTTTGTTTGAAGCTTGGGGGTTGACATCATAAATCTTCATACCTTCATTTTTGGGCTTAAAAATCACTTTTTGTTGGGTCTAATCAAGTTGTTTTGTAGGGTTTATACATTCTAACATGTTATATGTCATCCTAACCCCTTGTTTTGTCCTCTAACCTATCATTTTGCAACCCAAAATCATATATGTCTAGCCTAGAAAATGGACTAGCATTTTTGTAATAACTAAGCACCTATGTATGATGGACAAACACATCTATATTTGGGGGATTTAAATCTCATTTTCTTATTTTTGGGGGAACTAACATTTAGTTTTTGAAAGGCATAACTTTTATAGGGAGACTCTATCAAAATTTGCAAAAATCTTTATTTTTCATCAAAATATCATGTTTTAGTCTTGTTTACATACACAAGTGTCTCTATACCACAAACAAATGCTTTTGTATCTAGGGAAGTGCCTCTCTACTTAAAAAATCATTATCTTATCTTGGGATTCAAACCTCCTAACCTCTAAATTTCATTATTATATGAATGTGCCTAATTTTCTAACATCTTCTTGTGCATCTATTGTTGGTCTAATATAAGAAAATCTAACTAATGATTGGTGTTTTGTAGCACAGTTGTCCAAGGATTTATCATTTTGCACTAATCTTAAGCACATTTCATTTCTAAGGGGTTAATGAATCATGTTTTATTTGTTTGAGATCAAGTCACAAGTGTATGTTCTCTCATGCCATTTAGTGATCTTAAAGATCAAAAACCTTGACTCCATCTAATCTTTTTCATCATTGTTAATCCCAAGAACCTAGTGTGTATGCTATCCCTTAGCATCAAAAGGCAATCTTAGGGATTGAAAGCACATAGGTTTATTTCCTCTAGCAAGCATTCCTTGGATTTCATCACTAAGGGGATGACCTAAACCCACGTGTTTTAGTGGGGTATACAAATTTGAGAGTGAATCGAAAGACTCTCCTATTGGGCAATACTTGTCATTTTGTGCTAATCTTGCAAGAACTTTATACCTTGCAATGTGAAGGAGAGTGGGTTACCCTCTCATACACCATGCCTAAGACATACCCCTCATCACACAAATATTAGCATCACACACTTTGAGTTTATAAGGGATGCCCTTAGAAGCCACATTCATCCTAGTCTAAGACCTTTTTGTTATCCTTCCTTGTGGTGCATCATAAGCTGGTTAGGTTTGTTAAGTTACTCACATTGTGCTTTCATAGTGGGGAAATAGAGCTCACTTTAGGCAAGGCTTTGGACTCCAAGGCAATGGGTGCATAAGTGGTACATGACCTTGCATTCCTTATCTATCAATCACTTGATAAATAACATTTTGATGGGCCCAAACTGATTGGTACTCTCACTTGACTAATCTAGGGTGTTCATGTGCTTTGTGTGTTTTCAGTCATCAAAACTTGTGCACTCCCTTAATCCAAAATCAAATAAAAATAATTTGAAAACTTTTTCATGTGTGAATTTATTAGTTGCAATTTCCCAAGGTCAAGCCATCCATAATCAGCTTCTAATCATACATCTTCATCCTCATCCAAATTATCCACTTTATCTTAAGCATCCCAATCTAACTGCACCCCAATCATCCCAATTATCTCCTAATCATCCAAATCACCCTATCCACATCATCTTAATCCAAGCCACAATCTATTATCATTGGACCCTAATCCAAATCAACTTGTGTAATCTAATCAAGGTCCTAATCCTAATCCATTTTATCAACCAAATCCATTTCCTAATCACTAGAATTTTCCTAATCAAGTCTTAAATCTTAATCAAATCTATCATCATTCTAAGCACTTCCTCTTCCAATACTTAGTCTATCACTATTCATCCATTATCATCCTTAATCCACATCATAATCTACTTTCCATAATATAATTTCATCATTCATTTTTATCCTAACTAAAACTCATCCATTATCATCATACTCCACTATCCCTAATCTAATTGCATCATTCAAATCCACATCCTAATCAAGTCTATCCACCCTTAATCCATAATCCCTAATCCAATCTTATCCTTAACCATCATCGTAATATAAGTCCTCTTATCCATCTAATCCCATTTTCACCCCAAATCCTAATCCAATCCAATTATACCTCATCAAATCTCCATTATCGATTATTCATCCATGCCCATTTCAATCAACATCCAATCACTATCTTTAGTAAAACTCATCCTTTGAAAATAAAAAATTGTTAAGGACTTATCCCCTTTCAATGCCATCCAATTTCATCCAAACCTAATCCTAATCCTTCCATATCATCATCATCCAACTCATCTTCCAAGGGTCCTATACCTAATCCCTAATTAATCCCCATCAACTCCGTTAAAATCCATCATATTCAACCCCTAGCATCAGGTTTGAGGCTTGTTTTCATAAACAAGCACCTATGTAATCCCGCCATTCACATATAGGTGCCTTTGTGCACAAGAAAAATTTTATTTGTGATTTTTCACCAAATGATGATTTTGTGACTTTCAAGGGGTTGAAAATGGCAAATATTACTAGCTTTGGAAGTATACCATTTCACCCAAATTTGATTGTATTTTAGTCCCATATCGTTAGATTGCTCATGAATTCATATTTTAAAATCCAAAAATAGCATTAGATCACCATACAATTAATTGTAGTTTGGTCCCAATCACTAACATATTATAGAGGAAACTTTTAATTAGGCTTTAATCATTGATCTCTTCTACATAAATTACAAGCATAAGGTGGTGCAATCATCAATGAAATTATATGGAATTCAGGAAAGGGAGCATGATCGCTGGTGAAATTATAATCAATTAAGGGAAGACAATGGTGCATTTACCAATGATATTATAGTGAATTTTGGGAAAACATGCAATATCACCATGTATTGATAGTTATATTTGGGTAAATATTTATTATAGCCATTGAATTATAGGTGGTTCTTATAAATCATGGCCTATCACCTTAGAATTATAGGTCTTTTAGGGTTAATGTGTTTACTCACCCATTCCAAAACATAGTATGACTATGTAGTATGTGAAGGGAAGAATGGTATGTGGAAGAGCTTTCTACATGAAACTAATCAGGGGAGAGCTATGCAAATTTTTAATCTTTACAATAACATATAGAGGAAGATACACAACATAAATTAAATCAGCAATACCATAACACAAAATGTATGTGGAGAAAACCTTTTTAGGTAAAAAACTCCACACTCTAAAGCACAACCCAATGTATTAGTCACTAATCAAATGATGGTTAGAATACAATTATAGATCCAATCTCTTCTAGGAGTTCACCAACACAGTATTTGGATCAATTCTAGTAGCATAATAACACATGCAAATCAAACATACAAACTACTCCAACAAGCACATTATTTATAGAGAGCTACAAGCATGAAGGAAGCTTCTAGATTTAGCCACAATAGATGGGCATCCAAATCCATGTGGCTCAATTTCCCAACACATGCTTGACTCATGTGACACTTGTACAATGTTCCCTTACACCTCTCACAACCCTCCATGCTTGGGTACCACAAATTTTCCTAAAATAGGTGTGATAAATGCTCTTACATCATCATAAATCTATCATATATGAAAACACCTATAGCTATAAGAGAATCTATCATAACTAACTATTAATAAATGATTCTTACAACCTATCATGTACCAAACTTGGCTGCCCCAAAAATTGGCTAAGCTAAAGATGTCACTTAAAGTGTCATACATGCAAATGATACTTGTCTCATCCCTTCTAGTTTTAGCTCTTACAATGTCATAAAATCTATCATAGTTCTTACATGTCATAAAACTCTTACAACACCCAAAAGATGTCGACACATGGCAAGATGATCTTACCACAAAATGGAATGCATACTTCCTCATATGAGGACAAATGTCATCTAGCCACCTTCCATGTAGGATGACACATCATTGTGCCAACTTCCACAAAGTGACATAATAAATATACATAAATAATTAAAAATGTAGGAAAATAATAACAATTAAATAAATAATAATGCTAGGAACTTGCAAAGGTTCAGACACCTTAATTCCCAAAATTCTCCCACTTGTTGAACACCTTTCAAGAGAGAATAGATAATTAGGGACTAATTGCTAGGGGACAAAAAACACATAGACTTCAAACACCATCTGAACTTCTCTATGCTCACAGGCTTTGTTGAGGAAGCTACAACATTTGTCAAAGTGTCAATTTTCTCCAAATTCACCTTCCAATCCTCTACCATGTCACAAACAAAATGGTACTAGACATCAATATGCTTTATCCTTGCATGGAAAGTAGTATTCTTCACCAAACATATGGTACTCTAACTATCTTAACAAATGGTAATCTTCCCTATTATAAAAACCAATGTCAAAACCCAATCTCTTAAGCCAAATGGATTACTTACAAGCATGAGTTTCTGCCACATACTTTGGTTCTGTAGTGGACAAAGCAACAATAGATTGTCGCTTACTCATCTAGCTAACTACACCACTAAACATTGTAAAAACATAACCACTGGTGGATCTTCTGCTATCAATATCTCTAGCGCAATTTGAATCCACAAATCCATGAACACTCACAAAATGTTGAGGTCCTATAAGATAACCATGATAACATAGGGAATAATCAAAAGTACCCTGCAAATATCTAAACACTCTCTTCACTACATTACATCCCAATGCACCTATCCAAGATTAGTCATAAATCGACTAAGGACTCCAATTGCTTGGGCAATGTTTAGTCTTATATAGACCATAACATACATCAAGCTACCAATAACACTAGCATGAGGAACTCTCATCATGTCCTCCACCTCAGTAGGAGATTTTGAGAAATACAAAATAGATAACTTCATCCCCATCATCAAAGGAATAGTTAACAATCTACAAGTTTTCATAATGAAGCTCTCCAATATAGAATTCACATACTCTTGCTCAACCAAATTTTTTTGTTTGTCATGTCTCTTTTGATTTCCATCCCTAGAATGTACCAAGATTCCCCTAGAATTTTTATCTCAAACTATGTTGAAATCTAAGAATTCAAATAAAAAATCAAGTTCTTTCCATTCCCAAAAAATAGCATATCATCAACATATAAAGCAATAATGAGAATGCGATCATTATACATCTTATAATAAACACAATGACTTGATTTTGATCTCAGAAATCCCAAACTTAATGTAAAGGCATCAAACTTATAGTACCACATCCTAAGAGATTGTTTCAAACCATACAAAGACTTTTTCAACTTGCAAACCAAATTTTCTTTACCTTAAACAACGTAGTACTCTAGCTATGACATATAAATCTCCTACTACAAATCACAATGAAGGAAAGTTGTCTCCACATCCATATGTTCAACTTCACTTGATCATATATGTAGCAAGTGATAATAAGAATCTAATGGATATCATCTTTGCAATGGGAGAGAAAATCTCACCATAATATATTCCCTCAACCTGAGAATACCTCTTCAAAATCTATATATATCCTATGTCACACCAAATTTTACAAATTTTTAATTTTTATGTTGACTCTCAATGGAAGTATGACCCATGTAACATGATTAATGGAAGGATTTTGGCCAATAAGAACACTTGAAGTAGAATTTAACATCAAAATAAACCTCTTCTAGAAATATTAGAAAACAAGACTTCTTGGGATGAGGTGAAAAAAGTAATAGAGGAAACTATTGCTAAGAAAGGTATTACTTTTGAACAATTGTCAATAGAAATAATGACATTACACCCACAGAGAGTGGTAGAGATGCCAATCACTATTAGGAGGTCAAACAATTTTTATAAAAGAGATGATCAACCATCTAGTTTCAAAAAAGTACAAGAGTATCTAAGAAAAGCTTGTACAGAGGAACAATGGAAATAAAATAAATAAATGCCTTTTTTGTTCAAAGTATGGGCCTAACCAGTGTTGTCATTGATGTCAACATACTCCTGTTGCATTGATGTCAAGGATTGGATGAGCTCTGTGCTAAGGATATTGAGAAAATTAGTCCTATCAGAAGTAGAGCATAACAGTGAAGATAGTGAAGCTCTATGAAATGAAGATCCCAGCTAGATGAAGATCAGAGAATGCACATCAAAGGGTTTGTAGATATGTGTCTAAAGATTATCTAGTCAAGATTTGAGAGGTCTGCATGCAGATTTGGAGAAGTTATGGCCATATGAGTAAAACTGGTTTTGGCAGATGTTCAGAGGTGATAGAGTGACACAAATAGGTTTGATGAGATCTAGAAATGCAATATCTTATTTTGTGGATTTGGTGGAATGTTTAGGAAGCCAATGTGAATTGACAACTTAATTGGTTCGTGGTGTGGAGGTCCACAAGCATTTATTCTAATGTGACAGTGATGATAGACTATGTTCTTGAGGTTCCAAATGAAGATGCAAATGATTTCAGTAAGAAGAAGTGGTGTGGATGTTCCTAGTGAATCAGGCAAGCTTGTGGGGGTCTCTATACTGTGTTTAGTTCATGTTGGCGGTTCGTATTAAAGATTGAGCTTGAAATTGAAGATTTACTCTTAAATGATGGTGTTCTTCCTAATCATGGCTGACCGGATGATTTACACATCTTGTGGCCAATCTTAAAGATGTTCTGCGAAGCATGGTATGTTCCTCAAAGAAGTTTGAAGTCCCAGATATGTGTGGCCGATAGTGTGGTGATACGCATGAGGTTCTTGTAACAAATCAAGTTATATCTTTGTAATTGCTTTGTAATAGAATATGTTGTGCCGACTTTGATGATTATTCCAAAGTTGATGTCTTGTCTAAATAAGAGTTGTGAAGTCATTTCAAAGTATCCATGGAGATGAGAAATTGGTAGAGAGGAGAAGAGTGAAAAGCAGAGTAGAAGTGTTGAGCTTAAATGGAATTGACTCAAGCATGATGAAGATGCTAATCTCTAGTTTAAGTATGTAATATTTATTATTCTATAGATAGTGTGTCTCCTGTAGACCTTGTGGGCCTCTTGTGAGCAGTGTACTCAGGTAGTGAGCCCTAATTGGCATGTGTCATTCTGTTCTTCTTATACTTTTAATAGAGAATGCAATCTTGGGTTAATCACCCCATGGTTTTTCCCTTAACTAGGTTTTCCATGTTAAAATCTTGGTGTCATATGTGTTAATGTGTTTCTACTCTTGATTTGTTACATGATGCTTCCATGATTGAATCATTATTATGCTATTGAAATATAAAAAAGCTTAAATGTTTAAAGTAAAGAAAGTTTTGTGACAACTGATTCACCCCCCCTCTCAGTTGTCTATCCTACAAACCAATAATTGGTATCAGAGCTAAGTTCCTCTAAAAGAGCTTAATCACTTGAGGAGATCCAAGATGTCTTCCTACAAGAAGGATAGTCTGAGGTTTGATGGAACAAATTACACTTTTTGGAAAAGCCGCATGGAATGTCACTTGCAATGTATGGGAGAGCAATATTGGACCATAACCTCAAGGAAGTATGTTCCTCCAAAGAATGGTCTAACAACTGTTGATGAAATCAGAGATGCTAAAGATAATCTTCAGGCTAAAGAAGCCTCTTACTAAGTGCCTTATCTAATTCAGAGTTGACAAATGTTATAGATTTAAAAATTGTATATGAGATTTGGGAAAAATTGGAACTTCTACATGAAGGAGACAAATATGTTAAATGTGCCAAGCTACAGAGTCTGAAAGGAAAATTCAAAAACCTGAAGATGAATGAAGACGAGAATATCACTACATTTATGTCAAAAGTAAATGAGCTTGTTTGTGGCATTAGGTGTGCTGGTGGAACCTTGGATGAAGATGAGATTGTTGCAAAAGTTCTCAGATCCCTACCTTTTTCTTACAAACACAAGGTTGCTGCTATTGAAGAATTTAGATCTTTATCAAATAACACAAGAGATCAATTGTTTGGAAAATTAGCTGCATTTGAATTGGTTGAGTTTGGAGATGCACCCCCAAGACTGAATCTACATTCAAAGCTAGTGCCTCTATAAAAGGCAAACAAAGGTATGATCTAGGAGAGAACTCCTCAAGGAAACTATCATGGTATGAAAAGCAAGAAAAGATCTAGAAGAAGATAAAGTAGAAGCTACTCAACTTGAAGCCCTTATTGTAAAAAGACTGCCAAGAGGATCTTGTAAGTATGAAGGAAAATTGCCCTTCAAATGTTTCAACTACAACAAGATTGGTCATTTTACATCAAGGTGTCCGGAAAGATTTTCAAGGACAAATCCAAATAGATCAAGATTCCAAAAGAAATGTTACTATGTTCATGAAGATGATAATGATGAAGGAGTAACAGATGATGAATCAGAGATAGGAAACAAATCTGGAAGTGACTGGGTGTTTATTGCCATCAAGGAAGAAGATCCAGTGCCCACTAAATCTATCAATCATAAAATGATAGAAAGAGCTCTGGCTGACCAAATTGAAGAAAAGGATGATTGGGTCATTGACAGTGGATGATCCCACCATATGACTAGTGACAAAAATAAATTCATAGATCTAGAAATATATGAAGGAAGACTTGTAAAATTTGGTGATAATTATGCTGGTAGAATCAGAGGTAGAGGAACTATTTCTTTTGATGGAAAGAACAAAACCAGTGATGTACTATATGTTGAAGGTCTAAAGCACAATCTTCTTAGTGTTGGGTAGTTGGTGGACAAAGGCTATGATCTCTAATTCAAAAATGGAAAATATAAGATCTTTGAAAGTTCTGGAACATATGTTGCATCCGGTACTCAAACAAAAGGTAATATCTTCCACTTGGTTGGTATTGACAAAAGTTTTTTATTAGTTCAAATTGATTAGAGTTGGTTGTGGCATAGGAGAATGTGTCATGTAAATTTTGATAATATCATCAAGATAAGCAGCACTTAGGCTGTAAGAGATCTTCCAAGACTGGTGAAACCTACTAACAGTTTGTGGAACGAATGTCAGTTGGGTAAGTAGAGCAGAGTCACATTCAAAAGTAAGGAACAATCTTCTACTAGATTATTGGACTTAGTACATACTGATCTATGTGGACTGCCAAGAATCAGGAGTTTGCAAAGTGATAGATATTTCATGTTACTAATTGATGACCATTCCCGGATAATGTGGGTGACTTTCCTAAAAAATTTGAGGCTCTTGAGAAATTCAAAATATTCAAGGCTATGGTAGAGAATGAAACTAGGTCAAACATAAAATGTCTTATGTCTGATAGAGGTGGAGAATTCACATTCAGAGAGTTCATAGAATTCTGTGAGAAACATGGGATAAAAAGATAGTTATCTGCTCCAAGGACCCCATAGCAGAATGGAGTAGTGGAAAGAAAGACCTGGACCATCCAGGAAGCATCTAGAACCATGATGATGGAAGCAAATGTTCCTTAGATCTACTCAAGAGAAGTTGTAAGCACTACTGTCTATACTCTTAATCGAGTACAAATCAGAAGCAATACTGGTAAGACCCTTTATGAATTTTGGTTTGGCATCACTCCTACTATGAAATATTTCAGAGTCTTTGGTAGTAAATGTTACATTAAAAGAAATTAATACCTTGGCAAATTTGATGCTAGAAGTGATGAAGGAATATTCTTGGGTTATTCTACTCAAAGCAAAGCATACTAGTGTTATAACAAGAAATTGAGAAAGATTGTAGAAAGTACAAATGTGAAGGTTTATGAAGGCATTGAAAAACCCTCAAGGTTTTAGGAATATGAAGGAGATGGTCAGAATGATGTTTTGGTCCAAGAAGTTCAAGCCTCCTCTGAAATTTAGAACCAGACCGATCTAGAGAACCCTGAAATATAGGAAGAAGAGATATGTTTGAATGAACCTATCCAAGGAATAGAAGTACAAGAAATTCCCAAAACTCCCAGGTATGTAAGACTAAATCATTCTAAAGACCAGATCATAGGTGATAAAAGCAAAGGTGTTCACACAAGAAGAAATATTGCTCAGGACTCAGAAAAGTATTGTCTAATTTCAAAGATTGAACCAAAAATAGTAAGTGAAGCATGCAATGATGAAAGCTCGACTAAAGCAATGGAGGAAGAGTTGATGCAGATTGAGAAAAATTACATTTGGGATCTTATTCCCAGACTTAGAAACAAAAATGTGATTGGGACCAAATGGGTCTTCTAGAATAAACTGAATGAAGATGGTGAAGTAGTCAGAAACAAAGCTAGATTGGTCTGCAAGGGTTATTCTCAAGTACGAGTTGATTTTGAAGAAACTTTTTCTTTGGTGGCAAGAATTGAAGTAGTTAGATTATTTCTTGCTTTTGCTTCCTTCAAGTATTTCAAAGTATATAAGATGGATGTCAAGTCTACCTTCCTAAATGGTGACTTGGAAGAAGAAGTATACATTGAGCAACCAAATAGATTTCAATTGTCTGATCATGGTGATATGGTCTGCAAGTTGAAGAAAGTACTTTATGGACTCAAACAAGCCCCAAAAGCCTAGTATGAAAGACTAGATAAACATCTTTTGAAGATTGGTTTCAACAAAGGTACTACTGATAGTAACTTGTACTTCAAGATTGATCATGAAAATATCTTGATTGTTGAAGTATTTGTTGATGACATCATTTTTGGAGGAAGAGATAGTATGTGCAAGACTTTTACAAATCAAATGAAAATTGAATTTGAGATGTCTATGTTTGGGGAAATGAATTTCTTCTTGGGTCTACAAATCACTCAAACAAAGAAAGGAATCTTCATATCACAGACCAAATATGTGAAATAATTGTTGAAGAAATTTGGGATGGAAGATTCAAAATCAATGAATACTCCCATGGAAACCAGATGTAAAATAAGCAAAGATGATGAATCCCCTAAGGCTAATAAAAAAAAGCACAAGTCAATGATTGGAGGACTATTGTATCTTACTCAAACTAGACTTGACATTATGAATGTTGTTGGTCTTATTGCCAAATTTCAAGCCGATCCTAGAGAATCTCACGTCATGGAAATCAAGAGAATTCTCAAATATATAAAGGGAATAGTTGAGTATGGTTTATGGTATCCTAGGGATCATGATTTCTCTCTTCATGCATATACAGATGCATATTGGGTAGGAGATGTGGATGACCGGGAGAGTACCAGTAGTAGTGCATTCGATTGAGCAAGAAACAAGAGGCAATATCTCTGTCCACTACAGAAGTAGAATATATTGCAGCAATAGGTAGTTACACTCAAGTATTGTGGATGAAGAAAATGCTAATAGAGATTAGAGTGGAGTATGAGGAACCTATCACAATCCTCTGTGATAACTCAAGTGTAATAAATATATCAAAAAATCTGGTGTTGCATTCAAAGACAAAACATATATCCATCAAGTTTCACTTTTTGAGAGAGTAGGTGAAGAAGAATGAAGTCAAATTAGAGTATGTGCCCTCTAAGGATCAAATTGCAGACATCTTTACTAAACCTCTACCTAAGGACTCTTTTGAATATCTCAGGGAGAAGTTAGGGGTTATTACCCCTCTAGTTCTGAATTAAGGTGCATTGATGTGCATCATTTCGGTGGATTTCACAGTCATATCTTATGGTCCATATTGATGATAGGAAGCTACTACTCAGGGCAAACAGTCTATGTGATTCTGATTTATGCAAGTATGTGCCCTTTACCATTGATGTCAAAGGAGGAGAGAAGACATGTGAAAAACAAAAGTGGTTGCTGATCAAAGGGAGAGCAGTAAAGAAAGAGAAGACATATGAATGTTTGTTGTTGATAGGGGGAGCTGTGTCAGTTAGTGAGGAGAAGTTCCTGTCTTGATGGTTAGAGCAATTTTTTCACGTCATATGTTGCCATCAATGACAAAGGGGGAGATTGTTGCAAGTATGGGCCTAACTGGTGTTGTCATTGATGTCAACATACTCGTATTGCATTAATGTCAAGGATTGGATGAGTTGTGTGCTAAGGATATTGAGAAAATTAGTCCCATCAGAAGTAGAGAAGAACAGTGAAGATCCCATCTAGATGAAGATCAGAGAATGTGCATCAAAGGGTTTGTAGATATGTGTCTAAAGATGATCCAATCAAGATTTGAGAGGTCTGCATGAAGATTTGGAGAAGTTATGTACATATGAGTAAAACTGGTTCTAGCAGATGTTCAGAGGTGACAGAGTGACACAAATAAGTCCGGTGAGATTTGGAAATGCAATATCTTGTTCTGCGGATTTGGTGGAATGTTTAGGAAGCCAATGTGAATTGACAACTCAATTGGTTTGTGGTCTAGAAGTCCACAAGAATTTATTCTAATGTGTCAGTGATGACAAACTATGTTCTTGAGGTTCTAGATGAAGATGCGAATGATTTCAGTAAGAAGAAGTGGTGTGGATGTTCCTGGTGATTCAGGCAAGCTTGTGGGGGTGTCTATACTGTGTCCAGTTCATTTTAGCAATCTGCATTGAAGATTGAGCTTGAAATTGAAGATTTACTCTTGAATGATGGTGTTCTTCCTAATCATGGCTGACCGGATGATTTACACATCTTGTGGATGATCTTGAAGATGTTCTATGAAGCATGGCATATTCCTCAAAGAAGTTTGAAGTCCCAGATATGTGTGGGCAACAGTGTGGTGATACGCATGAAGTTCTTGTAAAAAATCAAGTTCTATCTTTATAATTGCTCTGTAATAGAATATGTTGTGCCGACTTTGATGATCATTCCAAAGATGATGTCTTGTATAAATAAGAGTTGTGAAGTCATTTCAAATTATCCATGGAGATGAGAAAGAGGTAGAGAGGAGAAGAATGAAAAGCAGAGCAGAAGTGTTGAGCTTAAATGGAACTGACTCAAGCATGATGAAGATGCTAATCTCTAATTCAAGTATGTAATATTTATTATTCCATAGACAGTGTGTCTCCTATAGGTAGTGGGCCTCTTGTGAGTAGTGTGCTCAGGCAGTGAGCCCTAATTGGTAGGTACCATTCTATTCTTCTTATTCTTTTAATAGAAAATACAATCTTGGGTTAGTCACGTCATGGTTTTTCTCTTAACTAGGTTTTCTACATTAAAATCTTGGTGTCATATGTGTTAATGTGTTTCTTCTCTTGAGTTATTACATTATGCTTCCATGATTGAATCATTATTATGCTATTGAAATATAAAAAGGATTAAAGGTTTAAAGTTAAGAAAGTTTTGTGACAACTGATTCACCTGCCCTCTTAGTTGTCTATCCTAAAAACCAACATTTTGGTCTATGAGGAATGATCTAGGTGATCCAAAAACTACTGCAGACTTTGAGGAGATTATAGAAGATGAAGAGTTTAGCAAATTTTTGAATATAAAGCATCACTCTGAAGTAGCTAATCATGAATCTAATGATGATAATGATAGGAAAAATCAACCCTTGGATCCCACTATACACTATGCATACAAACCTAGTTTGAGTGAGACCACAAAACAAAGATATACTTTAGGAGAAGGCATAGACAAAAAATTGGGTTATGAAGGTGGCAGATTAGGGCCCAAAGGACAAGGTAGCGCTTGAGTGGTAACATAGGTAGAACCTAGAAGACTTGGTGATTTTTGAGGCATTGGAGCTAATAAACAACCCCAAAGGCATACAAGGATAGATAGCATATAGTTGAATTAGTTTCCACTTTAAATCTTGATAGCAAGATATAATCACAACTAGTACCATAAGGGTTTTCAGATCTTCAATATACTCACTTGATTCGTAAAGGAGATGGTGGAGAATCTATTGCTACTAGTGGTGATGGTATGGGTAGTAGTAGTTAGAAAGTACTACAACAAGAAAATACTCAGAAAAGGCTAATACTAGAAGGTACTATACAAAATCTCAGAGATCAAGGAATTCAAAAGAGGCAAAATATTATGATATTTCTAAGTTCAACTACCTCATTTCCACCTCAAAGAAATTATTTCTTAAAGGCACCCCTCCTGTTATTAGTTGGAATGGGACATGAATGGCTAATCCTCAACCTTAAATAATTAGAGATGCCCCTATACTAGAAGCACTCCAATTATGGAGTAAAAAATGGACACATGTCTTTTTACCTCCTAGTTTAGCTCTTAGGTCCCCGTAATGACATTATGCATTATAATTGATCATCTCAAAGAGATTGTTCAGAACTAATGCAAATTTGGGACCTTGGGCCCTTCTTGAATCTCAACCCAGACTAAAAAGGGGGTCCTAGACTTGGGCGCTAGCTTCCTAAGTCTCCCTTGATTGGTTTGGGCCAATTAATGTCATGTCAGTATAGGACCTTTAAAAATGTTTGTCTTTGTCAGCTTTTGTGATTTAATTCCATGAAAGTTAGCAGGAAAGCATATATAAGTGAGTTTTTGAATTTATTATGAACCTAGATGGATATTGCAAACTTATGATATTGGAGAAAAGAGCATTAAAGGCATTTATTGTGTTGTTGTTGTAGATTTATGTTTGTATTGTGTGTGTTTGTAGATTTGGAATCATTATCCATCTCCTTGTGAATTGAAGAATATTCATCCTCCTAAGGACTTCAACTCTGTGGTGACATCATCATTATTTGAATCATTTCATCATTTGGATTATCTTTACCCATTGCCCTACAAGGGCACACTCTCTCTAACAATGATGTTGGGAAGCTTGAATGCTAACTCATGATTTGACTGAGGCAAATCCCTAAACACCACAACCCCCAAACCCCTCTCTTGTCATCTTGTGTGCAGGTTACAGGTACAAGATTCGGGGAAAGTGAAGTAGCAAGAAAAATGTGTAGGAATCAAGTTTTAGGATCTGGAAGAAGTTTTAGAATATTCCTCTGAAAAGAATTGGGTGGTTGGAACCATAGTCTTCTGGGCTTTCAGGTTCTAGATTTGGCTTTTGGGCATCAATTACAACATCCTCTTAGTTTTGACCTCCAACATATTCTAACTTCTGGACTTGAGTAGTTATCGAATTCATCCTCCAACTTTCTAGTTTCTATGACATAGGTTCTAATATCTTCCTGATCATTCCCACACTTTCAGATTCTAGGTTTCTATTGTCATTTGTCTATTATAACTTGACTACCTCATAACTAGGTTTTTACTCATACTTAACCTATGGTTTGACAAAAACATGACTAAAACACAGCTTTCCATAGAAAATAGGAACATAAGATTTGTAGTTGAGTCCACCTTTTCCTTGGTTGTAATTTAGCTCAATCTTGTCCTTGAATGTTATTGTGGAAGAGGGTTTTGATCTAGTTTGTATACTTTCCATCATTCATCCTTTTCTACACTTAACATTTCAGTGAACCTGTAGTACGAGCATTTGCATTTTGTTTAGTGTTGAAATCAAATCTTGCATTAATTTATAATTTTATATTAAAAAATCTTACATAAATTTGAAAAAGTGAAAAAAAGCATTCCTTGCATAAAGGCATAGTTTTGCATTATTCTCATTGCATATCATTGGAAACATTTGATTTTTTTATTTATACATTAGATCTGATCTGAATTATAGAAATTACCCATTTCATGATATCACATCTTGCATTTGAAGATTCATTTGTTAGGGTTTTGTTGAAAACATGCATTTTTCATATAACCTAGTTATTTGTAAAGCTAGGGTTTGTAGTCAAAATCTTGTTTCAAATTTTGTTGCTATCATATAACATTCATTCAAATCTGATTTTGAATCATAGTGTTGCATCATTTCACATTCTCGCATTAAACTTTCAAATTTTACAATTACACATTATGTATTTTAACAGGCATAATTGTCTTAATACTTTTGATTATTCTATTGCTTTGTGCATTGATTGTTATAGGACTTTGCATGAGTTGTATATGTTGTAAATAGGTTCCTAAGTAGTGTTGTGATTGATGTCAACATATCCTTGTTGCCATTGATGTCAACTATATCCTATTTTATTGCCTGGTTAGAAGACTAAAATGTTTAGAATATTGAGAAAATTAATGAAGATCTAAGTACGCGGACCATATGGCTATGTAGAGGATTGTCTAAAGTAGCTCCAGTTAAGATTTGAGAGGTTCGCATAAAGATTTGAAGAAGTTATGGTCATCTGAGTAGAATTGGGTTTTGTAATTTTTAGAAGAGACAGAGTGATAGAAAATTGGTCCAGATTGCTCTGCAAATAAAACACTATGATCTACAGATCTAGAGGCATGTTTGGGAAGTCAGTATGTATCGTCAACTCAAGTGGTTCATGGTTTGGAGGTCCGCAAGCAATCTTTCTAGTGTGAAAATTACGGCAGATAGTGTTCTTGAGGTCCCAGATGAAGATGTAAGTGATTCTAATGATTTGGAGTAATGCAGATGTTATTGTTGAAGTCAATGTGCTTGTGGAAGAATCTAGATCATGTGCCTTCTATGTTGGAAGTCCGCATTAAAGATTGAGATCGTTGTTGAATATTTCTTCCTTGGTGTTGTTGTTCTTCCCAGTCTTGGCTTACCAGATGATTCAAGAGTGTTGCGGATGATTTAAGAGCAATTCTATGGAGCATGGCATGTTGATCAGGGAAGATTTAAATCCCATTTATGTTTGACCGATAGCTTAGTGATTTGCATTGAGTTAGATGCTTGTAGTGCCAACCTTGATGTTTATTCTAAGGTTGATGAAGCATATAAAGACGTATAGTTGAGTTGTGGATAATTATCCTTGTGTAAAAATGATGAAATCCTAAGAAAGGTTCAGAGGTAGAGTAGAGAAGAGGAGGAGCAAAAGAACAAAAGCAGTAAAGGATGAAGAGATAGTGAAGAAGTGTTTGGGGGCAGAGCAAAATTTTTTGTGAGCTTTCAATGAGACTGAACTAGGCATGATGAAGATGCTATTTCTTAGTTAAATCTTTCTCTATTAAACATAGGTTCTTGTAGGTAGTAAGCCTCTTTGAGTAGTGAGCTCTGGGTAGTGTGCCCAAAGGGAAGTGCCTTCCCATTTCTTTCAAGTACTTTTAACAGGGTACAAATCTTGTGGGTTAACCCCCACCATGGTTTTCCCTTAACTGGGTTTCCACGTTAAAAATCTTGGTGTCAAATGTGTTCATTTTGTTTTTACTCATGTGTTGTTGATTCATGCTATAATGTTTACATCATTAATCTATTTGTAAGTTGTAAAAGAAGATTAAAACCATAAAAGGTTAAATTTGTGGGACAACTAATTCACCCCTGCCCCCTCTTAGTTGTTTGGCCTAATTCCAACAATTGGTATAAGAGTAGGTTCCTCTAAAACAAGCTTGATCCCTTGAGGAGATCTAAGATGTCAACTTACGAGAAGGAAATTCTGAGATTTGATGGAACAAATTACTCTCTTTGGAAGGTGCACAAGCAGTGTCATTTGCAATGTATGGGTGATGTATTTTGGCTCATAACTAAGGATGAGTATAAGATTCTGAAGAAAGGCCCTTCAACTCTAGATGAACTCAAGGATGTTGAACACAACATTTGAGCCAAAGAAGCATTGTTGAGTGCCCTAACTGATACAAAGATGACAAATATCTTGGAATTGAAAAATACTCATGAAATCTATATGAAGGTGATAAACATGTCAAATGTGCCAAGCTATAGAGCCTGAAGGGTAAATACAAAATGTTGATGATGAGTGAAGATGAAAACATTACTTCCTACATGCCAAAGATAAATGAACTTATGACTGGTATTAGGAGTGTTGATGGAGTATTAGAGGAATCAAAGATTGTTGCCAAAGTGCTTAGATCCTTACCTCTGGTATACAAGCATAAAGTTGTTGCCATTGAATAGATCAGGATTGTGACAACTATTATAATGAATCAGTTGGTTGGTAAGCTTTCAACATTTTAAATGAGTGAGTTTGGTGATTATCTTCCTGAGTCTGAATCTGCATTTAAAGCCAGTATTCATGGAAAACAAAGATATGATCTAGGTGAAAGCTCTTCAAGAAGATCAAATAGATTCGACAAGACAAGGAAGGCTCTTGAAGATGATGAAACTGAGTTCAATGAACTTGAAGCATTTTTGCCAAAAGATTACCAAAAGGATTCGGTAAGTATGAAGGAAAGTTGCCATTCAAGTGTTTTACTTGTAATAAGATTGGTCATTTTGCCTCAAGGTGTCTAGAGAGGGGTTCAAAGACAAACCCTAATAGACCTAGAGTTCAGAAGAAATGCTACTATGTCCAAGAAGGTGGGGAAGGAGTCATAGATGATGTTCATTTGATCATGGAGGTTCCACTGAAAGTGATTGGGTGTTGATTACTATCAAAGAAGAAGATCCATTGCCTACTGAATCTGCTAGCTGTGCAAATGTGGAAAGTGCCTTGGCTGCTCAAGTTGTAGAAAAAGATGAATGGGTAATTTATAGTGGATGTTCTCATCATATGACTGGTGATAAAAGTAATTTTGTAAGCTTTAAAAAATATGAAGGTGGAATTGTGAAATTTGGAGACAACTTAGCTGGTAGCATCCGTAGTAGAGGATCCATCTCTTTTAATGGTAAGAATAACACTAATGATGTTCTGTATGTGGAAGGATTGAAGCATAATCTTTTTAGTGTTGGACAGTTGGTTGACAAGGGTTATGATCTCTGATTCAAGGATAGAAAATGTAGAATCTTGGAAAGCTCTAGAACTAAAATTACATCTGGTACTCATACTAGAGGTAACATATTTCATTTAAGTAGTTCTGGCAAAAGTTGTTTGATTGCTTAGATTGATCAGAGTTGGTTATGGAATAGGAGAATGTGTCATGTGAATTTTGATAACATTGTCAAGATAAGTTCTACTCAGATTGTGAGAGATTTTCCAAAACTTGTGAAACCTACTAATAGCATGTGTAGAGAATGTCAATTGGGTAAACAAAACAAAAATTCATTCAAGAGTAAAGAACAATTTTCAAGTGGATGGTTGGAACTTGTGCATACTGATCTATGTGGTCCTGCTAGAATTAGGAGTGTGCAAGGAGACATATATTTTATGTTGTTGACTGACAATTACTCCTAGATGATGTGGGTAACATTCTTGAAATAAAAATTAGAAGATCTTGACAAGTTCAAGGTGTTCAAGGTTATGGTGGAAAATGAGATTGGTGAGAAAATAAAGTATCTTAGATCTGACAGAGGTGGAGATTTTAGCTCTGGTGAGTTTGATACATTATGTGAAAAGCATGGAATAAAAAGTTAGTTATCTGCTCCTAGGAATCCTTAGCAGAATAGAGTTGTGGAAAGAAAGAACAAACCATTCAAGAGGCTACTAGGACCATGATGCTAGAAGCAAATGTTCCACAAGTCTATTTGAGAGAAGCTGTGAGTACTATTGTCTACATTCTTAACTGGGTACAGATCAAAGGTAATTCTGGTAAGACACTTTATGAGTTATGGTTTGGTCATCCTCCTATTGTGAAATATTTTAGATTTTTTGGTAGTAAATACTATATCAAAAGAGATGAGGATCTAGGGAAGTTTGATGCAAGAAGTGATGAAGGAATATTTCTAGGTTACTCTACTCAAAGCAAGGCATACCGGTGCTTTAACAAGAGATTGAAAAATATTGTTGAAAGTCTTAATTTCAGAGTTGATGAGAGCAAAGAGAGAAATTTTAAGTCTTGCAGATATGATTCAGATGATAAAGATGAAAGTCAAAGTCAAGGAAGGCAAGTTCAAACTCAGAGTCAAATCTACATTGATTTGGAATACCGAGTAACTCAAGAAGTTAGTGCAGAAGTTGAGGAACAAGCTCAAGAATTAGAAGTTCAAGCAAATCCCAAAACACCCAAGTATATAAGGTTGAATAATTTAGAAGATCAATCATAGGAGATAGAAATAAAGGTGTTCAAACTAGAAGAAGAATTGCTAAAGATCAATAGGAGATTTGTTTGATTTCAAAGATTGAACCAAAATTAGTAAGTGAAGCTTGCAATGATGAAAATTGGGTAAAAGCAATGGAAGAAGAATTAATACAAATTGAAAAAAATCACACTTGGGATCTTGTCCCTAGACCTGAAGAAAAAAATGTGATTGGAACTAAATGGGTCTTCTAGAATAGACTAAATGAGGGTGGTGAAGTTGTGAGAAACAAAGCAAGGTTGGTGTGCAAAGGATACTCTCAAGTGGAAGAATTGATTTTGAAGAAACTTTTGCTCCAGTGTCAAGAATAGAAACAGTCAGATTATTTATTACATTTACTGCTTATAAAGATTTCAAGGTTTATCAGATGGATTTCAAGTCAATATTCTTGAATGGAGAATTAGATGAAAAAGTCTACATTGAGGAACCAGAAGGTTTTCAGTTGTCTAATAAAGGAGATATGGTCTACAGATTGAGGAAAGCATTGTATGGACTCAAACAAGCCCCAAGAGCCTGGTATGCAAGACTAGACAAGTATATGCTAAAATTAGGTTTTAGCAAAGGTACAATAGATAGTAATCTTTATATTAAAATTGATCATGAAAACATCTTGATTGTTGAAGTATTTGTTGATGATATCATTTTTTGTTGAAATGAGAATATGTGCAAAACATTTTCTGATCAGATGCTAAGTGAATTTGAGATGTCATCGAAAACCCATTGCACAACTACTTTACAAAGGGTGAATCAACATATTTGCAAGATATCATAAACAATAATACAATGGAAGAACAAACCTTTAATGATGTTGAGGATGTGATTGATGTGGTTTCACATGTGCCTCATGAACAAATTAAGAAACTTGATAAACAACTAGCATATTTCCAACAAGTTGTAGAATGTGCACATCTAGCTCAAGAAATGGTACCTATTGTTGTGGGTATAAGAGGAGTATCACAAGAAGGACAACAAGGTGTTGACATTCTCCATGGATTAGGTCACATAATGGAACATAACATTATGCTAGCGACTAGTCATGCAAATGTCATTGAAAATGTGTCAACACCAACATATATAACTTCACCAGTCTTAGCACCCATACCTCAACCACTAGAATATCCACTTTTACATCATCAAATCTCACCACCAATCCATATGCATGTATTAATGCTACCACTACCATGGGAACATCTACTGGAAATCACAATGTTGTTGGATTTAGTTATCAAAACTCCACACCTCATGTATCCATACCAATGCATAGTTATTCTCAACCACTCATCACCTTTACTTACTCTCAACCACCCATCACGTCCCCTTATTACCAACCACCTCTCAATTTCAAAACTGTAGTATTTAATGCACCTATCTCAAATCCACAAATCACCTCTTCACCTAATGATGCTCTATTAAACTAGATTTTGTAGATTGTCTTCTTTAGAACAAAAAGTGACAAACTTGACCAACGCTTCTTCTCAACCTACTTTACTAACATATCATACTCAAATCTATTATCCTATGCAATTATAAGAACTCTAATGCCTGAAAAATTTGAGACTCATCGCTTTGAAAAGTATGGTGGTAAAGGTGATCCTAATACTCATATGGTAGCATTCATAGCAATGTGTAGTGATTTCTTCTTTGATGAGGCATTGTTGGCAAAATACTTTCCTCGATCTCTCAAAGATACTAATTTGGAATGGTTTTTCTCTCTACCTCCTAATTCTATACAAACCTTCTTGCAGCTAGTTGATCAATTCTTACAACACTTTCAAGATAACATTGGACCTTATATCTCATTGATTAATTTGGTCCATTGTAAACAAGTTCTTAAAGAAAAATTAATAAAATTCATCAGTCGATATCAATCTCTCATCTCGCAAATATAACATCAGATTAAAGATGAGGATATTCAAAAGGTGCTTATTACAAATCTACAACCAAACATACATGACAAGATATTGTTGATGAAGTATAGTTCTTTTCAACACCTATGCATAGCTCTCTGAGATTACCAACTTTCAGCTAGTCAGTATGACAATCATACATCATTGGCTTCTATTGGTCAATCCATCACTAGATCATCTCAAAATTCATTCAAGAAGAACAACAAGAATTTCATTAAGATCAATGAAAAACATTCAAACTATTTTCAATCACAAGTGTCTGCTATTCCAAAGCCTACTTGGACACCATTTCAATTTAGATAGGAATAGAGGCAATTTACCCCATTACCGGATTCTCTTCATTCGGTAATGACTCAAGAAGTGAACTTGGTAACAATATTTTGAAGCTTCCTCCTACTCATTCTTTTGACAGTAGTAAGCCACAAGGACCTTCATTTAATGCTAACATTTGCTTATTATCACTATCACTGCTCATTGGGACATGATCCAAAAAATGTATTGTCTTAAACATGAAATTCAAGACCTCATCAATTCTAATATGATACAAGTTATTGGTGTGATTTGATGTCACATGGATTTGCACTCTATGTTGAAGGCTTTTAGGGCTCTAACAATCTAGTAAAACATTGAGATGATCTCTAGGTGTGGGACCCTATAGGGAGATCAAATCTCTAGAGAGAGGCTGGTTCCTTTGCTGAATAAGGGATTTAGCTATTCCCAATACTAAACCTAAACTATCCACCATTTATGAAAAGAGAAAGAGGGGTAAAACTAGAAATTAATGGAGGTGATATACCAGGTTTGAATATAGAATCCTCACAGAACTAAAATGCACAAAATAATGAAATACAACTAATAACTCACACAAATTATGCAGCTCCTGACAGAGGTAAGATAAGAAAAGGATTGCCAAGAATTATATATTCACAAGCAATAACCAGTCCTAAGTATACATAGAATTAAGAAATAGCAAGAAAAGGTGAAAAACATAGTGTTTATTTTATCAAAAGGTAAGGTTACAATAGAGGAGAATTCTATTTGAAAATATAAAACAAAAACAAGAAATTTCAGTATCTTGCAACTATTTTTCAACCCTCATTACATCTTTCAAATATGCATATATAGATTTTTTTTTACATTGACCTTACTCATCTATCACAATAAATCCACCCCCATGGGTTGTTAGAAAATTCCTTGCCAAAGGGAATGTCTATTTGCAATAATTCAATCCAAAAATCTTCTTGGATCATGGAGTAGCTAGGAGATATTTTCCCTTCAATGCAAATAACTGATTCATCAACTTACAACAATAAATACAAAATATCTAGCAATAAGGTAGTTGAGTAGATATTTCTGCATTAATGGTTGATGAGGAAATTGAAATGAAGTTTCCCTCCAAAAATCCCTTTTTACAGAGCTTTTACAACACTTCAAATATTTAAATAAATATTTGAAGTTTACAATATATTACAATTCTCTATTTTTCCTCATTTTTGAATTTTCTAAATTTTTGGAAAATTTGACCTAAATTTTGCCCTATCAGCCAAATCTGTATTTTCTAAGCCATTATATTTTGTTTTTGGCATAATTTCATCCTCAGTCGGCAATTTTGCTTGTTTCTAAACCAGGGTCTATTTCTGTCTATTTTTACCTTTATCAGTAAAATATCATTTTAGAACCACTTCAGCCCTTTCTATTTTGCCTTATTAGCAAAACTATCCTTTTCTAAACTCTTCTCTCTTTGTCACCTTTTTGATCTTATCAGCAAAATATTCCATCTTTGAACTATGCTTTACTTATCCTCTTTTGCCCTTATCAACAAAATGTCACTTTTTTTAACTCTTTCTTTCTTGCTCCTTTTATCTCTATTTTTACCTTATTAGCAAATATCATCTTTTTTGAACATTTTCTGACCATATTCTACCTTAGTAGAAAAATATCTTTTTGCTAAACTTGGCTTTGACTCCCATTTTTATCCTTATTGGCAAAATCACCTTTTTTTGAATCATTTTACCTCATGTCTTTTTGCCTTATCAACAAAAATGGCCTATCAGCGAACCTTGGTTTTTTGGTCACTTTTTTCCCTTGTCGACAAAACTTGCTTTGTTAGCCCATTGTTCTTCATTAGTAAAATCGGCCTCCTTAACCCTTTGCATCCTCCTTATCTGCAAAAGTTGATATCGGTAAACTTTTCTTTCTCTATCACTTTTGCCCTTGTCAGCAATTTCCTAATTTTTTGAACCAAACTTACTTTTTCACCTTATCAAAAAAAAAATATCTTCTCAAACTTTGCCTTGGCCTTTGTCTTTCTCTTTATCGGCAAATCCCTCATATTGGTGAACTCATGAATTTTTGAACTTTGCTTTGATTTCGGCTTCTTACTAATTCACTGATAGAGGGAACCTTCATTTTTCTTTACTTAGCCAATTTTCCTATTTATTGACAAAACATGCTTTCTTTGAACTAAGCACCTTTGTTGGAAAAATTATGTTTTGCTGAACCTTTCTTTTAACTGCCTCCTCCTTATGGTCTTCACCTTATTGGAAAAATTGTCGATTAGCAAACCTTTGAAATCTTGACCCATCCATTCCTTAGCTTATTTCTATTGTTGGCCCTTTTACCTTTTGGCACACTTGGCCCTCTCTATCAGCAATTTTCCTCATCAGTGAACCACCAAAACCATGAACTTATGAATAGTTCACTCCTTCACTTACTTTGCCGATAGGTCTTTTCCTTGCTTTCTTTTAACATAGCTATTTTCTAAGAAGCTCACCCCTTGCCACTTTATTGGAAAAATGTTGAATTGGTGAACCAGTAGAAAAGTGAACCTATGAAAATTTCACATTTGACAAACTTTACTGATAAAGGGAAAACATTTTCATGCCTTAGTTAAATTTGTGTTCGTTCATGAAACTAAAAGTTTGTCGATAAAGGCTAAAAGAGGAGAAAAATTTAAGTCAAGAACTTCAAATTTTCTAGGTTTTTCTAGGCTTTTTTCAAGGATTCCCTAGATGGATTTTTAGAGAATTTTGCAAGGTAGAACACTAGAATTAGAAGAATTTTAGTTCTATAGAATTAAATTCTCAAGGGATTTCAAAAAGATTTTGAAGGTGAACTATTTGACTCTAGGTAGAGGAAAATAGGTCAACATGAATGACAATGGAAATAAGATGGTAGCTCCTCTGAATCAAAATCTACAAATCTTCACTGATCCTTTTCCTAAACATAGCAAAAATAATATGGTGGAACAAACTATACTAGAGATTGAAGATGACTATCTTGACTATGATGGCATAGTTGGTATGTTAGAAGAGGATAAGATGATAAATGAAAATTTACCTCAACCATGAGGAAAAGGTATCTATGCTAAGGTCCCTCCTCTGTTATCCCTTTATGGATCGAGAGATAACCAAAATGCACAAGATACACATATAGAGAAGATTGTATGTAATCACTTGACACAAGAGAAAGTAGTAATGATGAGAAGCATCCCATTTCATCATGAATGACTTATTCATCAAGCAACATGGAATAAGAAAGTAAAAGAAAGGAAAAGAACAAGGCATGAATCATCAGTGGGAAAAGATAGTGATTCACCTCCTCGTAATCAATAAAATATTCAAACATCTTGGGCCTTGACAGACAAGTTGATGCAGGAGCATCCAAAGGCATAAGGGCAATCTTGCATCACCCAAAAAGAAGTTAATTCAAAACTATTGTAGTTGTTCTCATTTCTTCCCATAATTAGTGTTTTTGGTTCCATAATATCCAGAATAATAATGTAGGACTTTCAGTTTTTCCAAAACTGCTAAAAATAGCAACCTACCTATTTAGGAAAGTGAACCTGCTATTTTTAGAAAGTTTGCATTTGGGCACATAATGAAGCAAAAACTTCTAGAAAGTTACATAACAGAAATATAAGACCTTTGGCAAAGGAATCAGGCAAAGATCATTTGTGAGCTGAAAGATATTAAAGTTTTTGTTTTCTGAAAAGCCCCTAAAAATTTACGGAATGAGATATGAGGCACTAAACTTCTCATAACATCTTGAAAAGTTGATGGAAATCCATTTATGAATTTTTGGCATGATAGTTCACATTGTGAGCTTTCCGGGGCTTAAAACGGTTCGTCAATCGGACACCCGGATCAAAAGTTATACTTCACGAAAGTTGACCTACTTTTGGAGGGAGTTGGAAATTTCAAAATTTAGCTGGAGGCCACCAAAAGTGCTATTTATGACTATTTTGGGAACCCTGGGCGGAGTAGAGTTAAGGGGGGCTAGTGTAGAGTCCAAAATAGGGAGAAAATAGAAACCCTAGCTCATTTGGGGTTACAGAAGGTTGAAGACTCTAGAGTCTTGAGGTTGGGAAAGCTGTAATGTGTTGCAGCCAGTAGAGGATTCATCCTCTGATTGTAATTGAGCTTCTGTAATGTAATGAGTTGCCTAGTTCAATAAAAGAAAGTTTTATTTGTTGTGTTTAATTTTTGTTATTGTGTGTTTTGTGATTTACCCCCTTCATCAAGTGGTATCAGAGCAAGGGTTCTTGAGTGTGTAGACAGATCGCCGATTGTGAGGCAGTTTCCACCAGGACCTAAGTGTTGTGCCTTGCACACACGCCCCATTTTGACAAATGGAGACCCCTCTTTTGCTTTGGCTTGGAGTCTAGACCTCTCTTGCTTATGATGATGAGAAGGTGAATTTGTGATTAGAATGCATGACTTGTTACAGATTTGGGTATTTCACATGTGTGGAGTCAGTTGATGTTTTTCATGATTGATTTGGAAGTGTCTTGAGTGGTCTTGTGCTTAAAAAATAGCCATTTGTTGCCTTCTGCATTGGGATTAGGTGTTATTGTACTTTGCTCTAAAAACCTATGTCACGGGATGTTGACCTTGAAAGTGCTTCTGCAGGATGTTTCATGTTGAAATTCATAGTTTCCAGATCTTATAGTTGCAAAATCATGTCAAATTCCATTAGATTTCACCAAGGGCTCCATAAGCTTTCACCCTGATACATGTTCCTGAAGCCCTGATTTGGCTAAGTCTGAAATCTGGTAGAACCTCAAAATTCTAGAATCTACATATGAAATCCTATGGATCTGGAACCTATCTCAAACATCCTGAAAGTATATTTAAAAATATTTAAAGTATAAGAAATTCAAAATATACTTTCACCCTAACCAATTCAAAATCTGGCACTAAAAACACCTCCTACTGCAAAAAGCGCTAAAACAGCCTCCAACCGACCTTTACGGTAAATTTGTGTCCGACCGACCTCCCTCCAAGCCACCGCTAAGGTCGGACAGACCCAAAATCCGCGCTAAAGCCGGTCGGACCCAAAATCCGTGCTAAGGTCGGACGGACCCAAAATCTGCGCTAAAGTCGGTCAGACCCAAAATCCGCGCTAAGGTCAGACAACCCCAAAATCCGCGCTAAGGTCGGACAACCCCAAAAATCCCGCTTTTTGCAGAAAATGCTAGAAAAACATGAAATTAAAGTCTGCAAATGGATCCTAATAACTACAAAAACTTCCCAGATCAATATATAGTGGCCAAATGGGTACTCAAAAATGATGAAAAATACAGAAAATCATGCAAAAATCACTAGATTTAAGAGGTTGTTTACAAAAAGGTGACATTGACAATGAGTTGTTTTTGACTGATTCGTGACTGCAAATGGACATGTTTTGATCTAAATTGATGAAAAATGACTTGTTAAGATGAAATTGATGCTTTGTATTGTGAATTGTAGGTCTTGGAGAGCTCAAAGGAGCCAACTGGAGCCGTCTTGGAAGGACGTACACACAGATATGCAGTATTGATCCAGAGATGCAGAATCGACATTCTATCAACCAAATTGCTGCTACACATGCAAAAGGAAGTCAGTATAATGTCCAAGATGATAAAGATGAGTCTCAGGAGCTAAAAGACATAGAAGATCATGCCAAATCACTATTGTTCCTGCAGATCCAGTCCAATGTCCTAGTGATCCAGTCTGAGGGTCATAACTCCTAGCTATTTTATCAGAATTTAAACTTCTTGGACTCATTGGAAAGATAAACCGGTTGTCTAATTTGAGCTGCCCGGCTACTCAAGCTTAATGCCAGGCTGTCGATAGGTTTCGAGCCCCCATTCCGCTCTGAAGGCCTCTAAAAATGCAATTTACTACGATGTAGAAAATACCAAAAATTATATTTTTGATATTTTCCCCAAAATGCCACTCAAATAACCTTGGATCGGATCACCAAGACATGCATACAGCTGTCCTAGTAGGCCAGTCATCAAGAATCAGTCCAGAAAGCATCCAATTGGATATATCTTCACTAATAAAGTGCCGAATACTCCTTTTTCATCCAGTCAGCACTTGGAATCCTGTGGATCCACATCAGCTCAAGTTTTCAAGTGACATGTGACTCTATTTTGGCTTTATTAGGCCTTGAAAATTGACTTTTCATCATGTATAACCAAATGGGTATCTATTTTGTCCAGATTCAATGTATTTGCAACCTGTATTTTGTCTTTTTCCTACAAGACAAAGGCAAATCAGAAAATGTAACAAACTGATGTATCTTATTAAATGCCATGTAATCTGGACCGTCGGTGTTGAGTTAATCTCCATCGTTCATTAGAAGGCTAGGGTATGCTGCTTTCTATATAAAGGGCTACCATTTCCACTTTTTGTAAGAGAGATTTTGATGCCAAATTGTTGACTCTGTGCCATTTGAATTAAATACAAAGCAAGTTTCTGCAGTATTTCTAAGAATTTGCATCTTGTATTGATTCATTGTGGTCTTCATGGTTTGCTTCTTGCTCTCCCATAGTTAGATTAGTTGTGCTTTCATGATGTTAATGGTTTATTGCAGTATTTGATGAATGTTCCAAGTCCATACTTTTAGTTATTTGCTGATGGTAAATAACTGTGTAAAGTTAGCCTGGGCTTATTATTTGTGCTAAAGTTCAACTTCATTTTATGAGTTAAGTTGCGCCATTTATTGGGTATTTAACGACTGAATGTGGTCTGAAAATCTTTCGACTTCCATTGAAGATAGCACCGTTTTCTCCAGCACTGTAACACCCATTTCAGTTTGGTAACTCAGAGAACTGGTTTGAAGTCTGGAATATTTGTCTACTAAGGATAACCCTTGCATTGTGAATGTCACTTAGGATTCCTTCTAAACCCTAAATCTTTTGCATTTTCTTTAAACCCAATGTTTAGTTGTTAGAATAGAAATTTCAGCAGCACCTTGTTTTGGTCTATCAGCTAAAAATCATAATAGGGTTTATGTGTATTCGTTGTCTCAACCTCGAAGATTTGCAGATTGCATGTAAGACCCCTTGTAGGTACAGCTAGAACATAACCATTGAGAAATTCCAAGCAAGCTAAGACCTAGCTGTATTATCCTTGGAGTAGTCTTACCTAGGGTGAGATACTTTTCAAGAGAGGTGTGAAACCAACAATCACACCTACGTTGTTGCGTGCTAAAAACACCATCAACACTAAGGTTGTGGGTTTGCTGCAGAGACCAAGATGCCTCCATGAAAAAATCGTGTTGGGAGGAATGCTTTGATGGAAGAGGGTTTTAGAGCCCTACAAAGGCAAATCGATGCATTGCAAGAGGAGCTGCGAAGAGGGTTTGATCTGAGAATAAGAGAAGAAAGCAAAGATGCAGCCAAAGAGGAGCTATCTGAGGAAGAACAAGAAGCTGTAGGAGATCCTACAGAGGTTAGGTTGTTGAGGGCCATTTCAAAGATTGGAAAGAGGCCCAGAATTGAAGTTTCTACATATTCTGGAGATTTGAATTTAGAACAGCTCATTGATTGGATCGATGACATGGAGGAGTATTTCGAGTGTGAAGATGTGGAGGACCCAGATCGGGTCAAGTTTGCAAAAACAAAGTTGAAGGGCCATGCCAATATTTGGTGGAAGGAGGTCCAATTAGAGAGGAACAGAAGAGGAAAAGGAAAGATCACCAGATGGGATCGGATGGTGGAGAAACTAAAGAAGTAGTTCATTCCTGTGGACTATGAGATGGAGTTGTTGAAGAAGTTGCAAGGACTAAAGCAAGGTAACAAGTCTGTTAAGGAGTATACAAAAGAGTTTTATAAGATTACTATCAGGACAGGCCATGCAGAGCCCAACAAGGAAAAGGTAGCCCGTTACATTAATGGGTTGAGGCCAAGTATTCAGGAGGAGCTGAGCCTGGTTAGAATGGCCACCATAGAAGATGCATACCAGTTTTCCTTGAAGGTGGAAGAAAGCTGAATAAAAGATTTGACAGCAAGCAAAGGGGAAGAGGTCAAGGTAGAAGGACTGGTGGAAGACCCTATGGGGGCCGAAATGAAGATGCACAGAAAAATGAAGAAGCTGGCACCAGTCGAAATTAGAGAGGAGATAACACCTACCATCCTCATGACCAGAACAATGGTGAGCAAAGAGGAAGAGGAAGAGGTAGACCTGGGCAAGGACCTGGAAGAGGAGGTTTTAGAGAAACCTGTTTCTAATGTGGAGAAGAAGGGCATCAAGCATATGAGTGTCTGCAACATCAAGGAAGGACGAATAGGAGACTTGAAGGTAATGCATGAGTTGCACATGTAGATGAAGATGCACAGTCTGAGCATTCTAAAGATGCTGAAAGGGGAGAAACCCTAGTTGTCAGAAGAACCTTATTGAACAAGGAGAAAGAACCAAATTAGAGGAAGAGTTTATTCCGCACAAGGTGCAAATGTGAAGGTAAGTGTTGTGATATTATTATTGATAGTGGAAGCACTGATAATCTGGTTTCAGAAGAGATGGTTGACAAGTTGAAGTTGACAAGAAGAAAGCATCCGCATCCATATCAGATTGCATGGTTGCAGAAAGACCATAGAGCTTTGGTCAATGAGCAGTGTTTAGTGAAGTTCAAGATTAGGGACTACCATGATGAGGTACTGTGTGATGTCATACCGATGGATGCATGTCATATGCTGTTGGGAAGGTCATGGCAGTATGATAGGAGCGCTGTCCATGATGGCCGTGCAAACACATATTCCCTAACAAAAGATGGAGTTTGTCATAAATTGAAGCCCTTGAAGGAGGTGGAAGAAAAGCTATGTCGTATTGCCAGAATTTGCTTGGTAGATGGTAGGAAATTTTTGGAGGGTATGAAGCATCAGTGTCATTGCTTTACATTGATTCCTAAGATTAATCAAGGGAACTGTGAAGATGTACCAACAAAAGTTTCAGATATGTTGGAAGTGTTCCAGGACATTATCTCTGATAATGTACCAGAAGGTTTACCACCAGTAAGGAAGATAAGTAATCAAATGGATTTGATACTAGGAGCCAGTTTGCCAAACAAGGCAGCCCATAGAATGACCCCTGCAGAGAATGAAGAGCTGAATAGACAAGTTCAGGAGTTGTTGAGGAAGGGACTGATAAGGGAGAGCCTAAGCCCACGTGCGGTACCTGTAGTACTAGCACTAAAGAAGGATGGAGAATGGAGGATGTTTACAGACTCTCGAGCCATCAATAAGATAACGATCAAGTATAGATTTCCATTGCCAAGAATGGATGACATCATGGATTGTTTGAGTGGAGCCAAGTACTTCACGAAAATTGACCTAAAGAGTGGATATCACCAGATCTGTATCAAAAAAGGAGATGAATGGAAGACAGCCTTCAAGACAAAGGAAGGTTTGTATGAGTGGTTAGTCATGCCATTTGGGCTAACCAATGCACCGAGCACATTCATGCGGCTCATGAATGAGATACTGAAGGAAGTTTTGGGAAGTTTTGTTATTGTTTATTTGGATGATATTTTGATTTTTAGTAAGACTTCGGATGAGCATCTAATGCATATCAGAAGAGTTCTAGAGAAGCTGAGGGAGGAGAAGCTGTTGATTAATCTAAAGAAATGTAGTTTTGCAAAGAAGGAGTTGGTGTACCTGGGATTTGTTGTCTTAGAAGAAGGTCTTAAGATGGACCTAAGAAAAGTAAGGGCTATCATTGAATGGCCTACGCCAAGGAGTGTCACAGAGGTAAGATCTTTTCATGGTTTGGCAAGTTTTTATAGAAAGTTTATCAGGAGTTTCAGTAGCATTTGTGCACCCATAACTAAGACAATGAGAGGGGATAGAAAAGAGTTTAGATGGACTAAAGGAGTAGACAAGAGCTTTGATACATTGAAACAGAAAGTGGTAGAACAACCTGTTTTGGCACTTCCAGATTTTAATAAGGTATTTCAAGTAGATTGTGATGCTAGTGGTAGTGGTATAGGAGCTGTTTTGAGCCAAGAAGGTAAGCCCATTGCCTATTTTAGTGAGAAGCTTGATGCCAAGAAAAAGTATTCTGTTTATGATCAGGAGTTTTATGCAATAGTTCAAGCTTTGAAGAAATGGAGACATTATTTGTTGCTAAAGGAGTTTGTTTTGTATACTGATCATCAGGCTTTGTAGTATCTTAATAGTCAAGGAAAGTTAAATCAAAGGCACTTAAAATGGGTTGAGTTTTTGCAGAGCTATACTTTTATTTTGAAGCACAGGAGTGGGAAGTCCAACAGAGTTGCAGATGCCTTGAGCAGAAGGCAAAATTTGTTGACAGAAATGAAGATAGAGGTTGTTGGGTTTGATGAGCTCAAAAGTTTGTATCCTGAAGATCCAGATATTGCAGAGGCCTGGAAAGCTTGTTTGGAACCTATTACTTTAGACAGGACAAAATGGTTGGATTTCATTATCCAAGATGGCATGTTGTTTAGAGGAAGCCAGTTGTGCATTCCAAGGAGTTCAATGAGAGAGAACCTAATTAAGGAGAAGTATAGTGGGGGATTGGCTGGACACTTTGGTCACGATAAGACCATTGCTATTATTGGTAAAAATTATTATTGGCCATAGTTGCAACAGGATGTGAAGAAATTTGTGCAGAATTGCAAAGTGTATCAGATTGCAAAAGGAACAAGTCAGAATACAGGGTTGTATCAACCATTACCTGTACTGGAGAAGCCATGGGATGATATTAGCATGGATTTTGTTCTTGGTTTACCAAGGACACAGAGAGGACATGATTCTATTTTTGTGGTGGTGGACAAATTCTCAAAAATGGCACATTTTATTCCTTGTAAGAAGACTAATGATGCTGTTCATATTGTAGAGTTATTTTTTAGGGAAGTGGTGAGACTACATGGTCTACCAAAAAGCATAGTTTCAGACCGTGATACCAAGTTTGTTGGTTATTTCTGGAGGACATTGTGGAAGAAGTTGAAGATAGACTTGAAGTTCAGTTTTGCATACCATCCATAGACTGATGGACAAACTGAAGTGGTGAATAGGAGTTTGGGTAACCTACTACGATGCTTAGTAGGAGATAAGCCCAAGGGATGGGATTTGATTTTACCACAAGAAGAATTTGCTTACAACAATTCTATCAATAGGAGTACTAGTAAATCACCATTCCAGATTGTATATGGCAATAGCCCAAGAAATGCTTTTGAGTTAAGGAAGCTGGACAATGGAGAAAAGACAAGTGCCAAAGCTGAAGACTTTGCAGAACATTTGAAAAATTTGCATGAAGAGGTGAGAAAGCACATTAATAAAATGAATATTTAGTACAAGGATAAGGTAGATTAGAAGAGGAGATATAAGGAATTTCAGGTAGGAGATGAAGTCATGGTTCACTTGAGAAAAGAAAGGTTCCCAATTGGAACATACAATAAGTTGAAAATGAAGAAATTTGGACCATGTAGAATCGTGAAGAAGCATGATTCAGGAAATGCATATGAGGTGGAGCTACCGAGTGGGATCAATATTTCCCCTGTTTTCAACATTGCTGATTTATCAGAATATCATGAAGGTGGAACAGAGGATGGACTAACAGAAGTGCAGTGGAGTATTCGGGCATCTACTTCAATAGAGGAGATAGAAGAGATCTTGGATAGCTGTGTGGGAAGGAGCACTCGAAAGAGGCAATATGAAGAATATCTAGTGAAATGGAAAGGAAGGCCTGTTGAAGATTCTTCTTGGTTGTCTAAGGCAGAGGTTGACCATTTGGGATTTCCTCACACAAACACATAAGACGTGACAGGCTCACTTCTCAAATTACCCTGGGTGTCTGATGCAGGAGCATCCAGAGGTGTAAGGGCAATCTTGCATCACCCAAAAAGAAGTTAGTTCAAAACCATTGTAGTTGTTCTCATTTCTTCCCATTATTAGTGTTTTTGGTTTCATAATATTTAGAATAATAACGTAGGACTTTCAGTTTTTCCAAAATTGCTAAAAATAGCAACCTGCCTATTTAGGAAAGTGAACCTACTATTTTTAGAAAGTTTTCATTTGGGCATGTAATGAAGCAAAAAATTCTAGAAAGTTACATAACGGAAATATAAGACCTTTGGCCAAGGAATTAGGCAAAGATCATTTGTGAGTTGAAAGATATTAAAGTTTTTGTTTTCTGAAAAGCCCCTGAAAATTTATGAAACGAGATATGAGGCACTAAAACTTCTAATAACGTCTCAAAAAATTGATGGAAATTTGTTTATGAATTTCCAGCATGATAGTTCACATCATGAGCTTTCCGGCGCTTAAAATGGTTCGTCAATCGGACACCCGGATCAAAAGTTATGCTTCTCGGAAGTTGACCTACTTTTGGAGGGAGTTGCAAATTTTGAAATTTAGCTGGAGGCCGTCAAAAGTGCTATTTATGTCTATTTTGGGAACCCTGGGCAGAGTAGAGTTAAGGGGGGCCAGTGTAGAGTCCAGAATAGGGGGGAAAATAGAAACCCTAGCTGATTTGGGGTTACAGAAGGCTGAAGATTCTAGAGTCTTGAGGTTGGGAAAGCTGTAATGTGTTGCAGCCAGTAGAGGATTCATCCTCTGATTGTAATTGAGCTTTTGTAATGTAATGAGTTGCCCAGTTCAATAAAAGAAAGTTTTATTTGTTGTGTTTAATTTTTGTTATTGTGTGTTTTGTGATTTACCCCTTTCATCACAAGTAAAGAAAGGTTGTTCTGGAAATAAGCATCACTCAAGTATGAGTTCCTCACGCATTTTACCACACTTGATGGAGCACCTCTCTAAGATGCTTTCTTAGATATTATGTTGTTGTGTTGTGTTCCCTTGTGTTGTGCTAAATATTATTTAGGTCTCTTTGGATGACCCTTGATACTCTTGTAAGGTCAAGGATACAAGGAGACCACCTCTATTGTGACCATTCTTCTATTTGTTTCACTATTCTTCTATTCCTTGCCTCTATTTTATTGTTGTGTGTTGTGCTTTGGGGGCATGACATTGTAGAGGATGTCTTGGGGGCATGTTCCCACATTGTAAACCCAAGTCATTTTTGTCTCCTCTCTCATTTATATTGTTTACATTCTTCAGTGGCTCCACTAATTAGCGAATGACAAAAAAAATACTGATAAGGATTGTGTGTCCCTTCAACAAGAAATAATAAATGGACCTGGTCCATATATGCAAATGGGGTTGATATATACTACTAATTCTTGACTATTAGAATCACTTCGTGTTTTGAAATTTGTGCTAACAAACCTTTGTAATACTCTAAATCTTCTTCTATGCACTTTGGAATGTTTTGTGTCTCATCTTGTTATTACACTCGGTCCTAAGATACGCACAGTATAACCTCACATATATACTTGGTCTCAAACCAACAAGTGTAGCCTCCATCTATTATGTGATATGATTTATGTATAAGTTTCATGAATTGATTTGGTAGTTATCTTAGAGTAAGATTTTCTAACCAAAGCTTATATCTTGTTGATTATGTTAGCAAATGATAATGGTGCATTTGTGGGAACATTTAATGATCGTGGTACATGTCACTTTTGGGGCATGGGTTTTGCAAAATCTCTTATTCCCTTGCGTGTTTTCACATTACCTTAAATGTTCTTGATACTGAAAAGTAAGATCAACCACTTTAAGGAGGGGTCATATATAATGGTAACTTCTTGATTACCTTTTACATTGGTTTGTGTACACTTCCTTTTCACCAAAAGGCATCTACATTATGTGGGTGGAGTTGTGTACATTATCTTGTTACGTATACCTCTTTTCACTATAAGGAATCTTCATGATGTGGGTGGGTTTGTATACCTTGAGTACATGTTTCCTTTTCACTGTAAGGTGTCTCCATGATGTAAGTCGGGTTGCATTTTGAAAGCCCTTCTACGGAAGGTAGGATGGTGTATCTCTTGAGCTAGTGCACATCCTTTAAACAAAGTCCTCATCATAAGTTGGGTTGGACCTTGATTCATTCACCCTTAACCATGTCTTTGACAGTTGTGCTAGCATAGCTCAACCATTAGGTGCATTTGGTGTGTTTTAGATAGTGGAATGCAATGATGAGCTTCTCCCTATCACCTGTGTTTGCTCTGTATAAGATGTATAGTATGTCTATGACATACTCTATGGAGCTCATGTACTCCTTGTGTCTTTCATGTGATTTATGTGTCTTCCTTGTGTGTCTTGTCTATTTTTGTGTGGTCTAAAGGTGCGTAGCGATGAGCTCCCTCTATGCTATGTGTTTTGTACGTCCTTGTGGTCTAAATGCATGTAGCGATGAGCTCCCTCCATGGTGTGTGTTTTATTTACTTTAGTTAGCATTATATATATATATATTTCTTAATCATGTCTTCTCTTCATGTATGCCTTGTGTAATGTGTTGTCATGTATTCATGTCTTCTATGTGTATTGTGTGCTTTCACTGTCGTCTCTATGTATTGCGTACTTCCTTACTGTATTCATTGTGTCTTATGTGACTGTCAAGTGTTTTCTTATATTTGCCTAAGTCTGGGGGCTAGAAATAGTTCTTCAAACCTAGTGTGTGTCTTTTTTTTTGTGTTTGATGTGTTTTGATATGCTTCAACCATACTTTAATCCATGTATGGATTGTAAGATCATACACACATTAAAGTGGGGGCTAAATGTTATGAAGTAAAAAGTGGACACATGCCTTTTTACCTCCTAGTTTAGGTCGTAGGTCCCCATAATGACATTATGCATTATAATTGATCATCCTGAAGAGATTGCCCAGAACTGATGAAAATTTGAGACCTTGGGCCCTTCCTAAATTTCACCCTAGACTAAAAAGGGGTCCTAGACTTAGGTACCAACCACACAAGTCTCCTATGATTGGTTAGGTCTAATTAATGTCATGTCGGCATAGGATCTATTGTGTGGTCTCACAACACACCCCATTTTGCCTTAGCAAAACATGGACCCAACTTTTTGCTTTGCTTGTGTTTTCCCTCTTTGGGAGTTATGGTAAAATGTTAGGTCTTGATCCATGTTCAAGTGTCAAGTTTAATAAATTTCCTAACAAGGGTCACCATTAGATAGAGAATTGAATTTTGGGCAACTTTTCCTTTTGAACCATTTTGAAATTCGATAAGATGAAGAAGTTATGATTGGTCAAAGTTTGGTTTTAATACCTTTTATACTTGCTCAAAAAGCTAAGTCAAACATTATCAGAAAAATATTTAATAAAAGAACTTAGGTATTTTGGTAGTTAGGGAGTTCAGCATTTAGTTGATTCCTTGACTAAGAAATAAAAAGGAAAAGTTAAGTCTTTTAGTTAGAAGATTTATCATATTTCTATTAGAGAAAAGACTTAGTATATTTCTGAAAGTTGGCAAGTTTGGCTTTTAGCCAATTCGCTAACTAAGCGATAAGAGGGAAAAGTCCGAGTTCATAGTTTGATTGTGCCACCAACTCAAGTTTTGAAGTCAAAGTGGTAGATAATTGTTAAGACAAAGGTGATTGGGAAAGCCTTGATCAGGAAAACTTCTAGGTTTAGAAGTTAGTTAGCAAGTTTAGCTTTTAGCCAATTTGCCAATTAAGTGAAGGGAAAGAAGCTAAAATACTTTGGTTTGAGGTTTTGTAAAATCTCTAACAAAAGGAAAAGTTCACAATTCTAAGCTTTTGTCAATAATAGAAGGCACGAAAGCAATGTTCATATTTTTGAACTTTTGTCGATAACAAGGCAAAGTTTGGATTTATGAGTTTTTGCCAATAAAGAAGTGTTAAAGGGCAAAGTTTGTTCTTTTGAAATTTTGCCAACAAAAAGGCAAATTTTTTGTTTTCAAACATGTTCCAATAGAGGGTAAAGGGGCCAAAATGGTTTGGTTTGGAATTGTGCAAAATCTCTGATAAGAGGGCAAAGTTTGAAGTTTTGAACTTTTCTCGATAACAAAGAACATAGGCGAAGTTCGTAATATTCAAATTTTGCCAATATAAGGGATAAAGAGTGACAAAAAGGTGATAGTTCTAAAAAAGTGAACTTCACTGATAAAAGGAACAAGGGTCATAGTTCTAAAAAGTTGGAAATTGCTGACAAAGGTGATGGTTTTAAAAAGATAGGATTTGTCGATAGAGTTAAAAAGAGACAAAGGGTTGTAGTTTTGAAAAGGCTACTTCTACCAATAATAGACATAAAACCACAGTTTGAAAAACATAATTTTGTTGATAAGGGCATCAAAAGGCAAGTTTGTGAAAAGACTAAAATCTATGATATTAAAACTCAGATATACATATTTGGAACATCAATTATCGCATTTTAAAGCTTTGTTTAAAAGGGTAAATTCATCCTTATTATTAGAATTAGGATATTTGGAGCAATGTGTAGGAAATTGAAAGAGACTCAAGATGAATTGTAAGTGATTTTACAACACAGTTAATAGGGAATTCACCTCATCTCTATCATGATAAAGAGGTAAGGTCTTAGTAAGAAGGTACATTGAATAAGACCAAGCTATAGGTATGAATAAAACCAAGCCTCTCTTGTCATTTTTTATAGGTATATTATAACTTTACATAGGTAAAAGTGAAATCTTGATATTTGTATGTTGTTTTAATTCGCACAGGGGGTTTAAGGATAATATGCTAAATCATGGATATTTTCTTTTTGTAAGATGATAGAACTAGATGAATAGAATACTTAAGGCTTGGAGAAGATGTTTGCACATGCTACAAGATAAAAGATAGATTATTGTGGTGTTCTAAGTTGAAGAAGATGCGTTGGAGATAGAGAAGCTAACTAACTATACTCAAGGATATTGAGTCAAAGATACCAATGAATATATTTTTTTCCAGCTAGAAGGATGCTGAGTCAAAGATGGGAATATTCTTTTGCAAAATGTATTCCACAGAATGATTGCCAACGGTAAATCACATGCCACAAATCCTGACCATTGATTATTATGAGTGATTCTAGATCGTGGGATCAATTGTAACTATTTTCTAGACTTTGTTCTATAAAAGGACCGTAACTATTCTATTGTAGAGGAGATTGAATTGTTGAAACTAAGGGAGACTGAGTTGTTAAAATTTTGAGCCCTAAGTTTGTAATTCTTACAACTTTGTGTATTCTCTCTCAAGGTTCTTTCTCAAGATCGATGTAAATATATATGTTCTTTGCATACTTAATGAAAGTGAAGTTGTAGATTACTTCCTGATTGTAAATCCTGTGTAGTCTTCTAGTTGATTTCTAGATATGTGATTGTGAATTGCTACGTCCTCTTGTAGTGTATTCAAGTAATTACATGTTATCAATCATCCTTTCAAGACTTGTGCTAATCATATGTAGCTATGGAACATCCTAGTGAAGTATGGTTTAGTTTTCTTCTTTTCATTACAATATCAGAATATGTATGTTGATCATTGGGCAAAATTTAGTAAATTTTAGGATTTCAATTTCTAAACCTTTTCAGTCTTAGTTTCAATTTCATGGATAACCATAGATAATTGCAAATCATGACAAATCATAAGTAAATACTATAGATGCATGCTGACAGTGATTTATTCAGAGCATATATAGCACGTAAAATGCAAAATTGATGCATTTGAGTAATATAGAGTGAATAGATGCAAAACAAAGATATATCCAAAGCATTAAAAGTAGGGTGTTGTAAGTCACTGCAAATATTATGCATATAAGCACCGATATCAGTGAATTATAGCAAATATGTGCAAATAGGCATAAATATCAGTGAATCACATGGTTTAAAGCACATTCTTTAGGTAAATTTAAGATACAAAAGTGATGATTAGTTCATATAGGGACAATTTTAGAAGAATTCATCAAAGTTAGAGAAAATTCATATAAAATTGTACAAATATTAACTGAATATTGTAATATTTAACATAATTGTTGAAGATATATGCAAAAATAGGTATTTGGATAGGAAAATGGTGAATATTGATTGCATTTGTAGAAATCATGAATCAAAGCATGTAAGGCCACAAACATGGAAACAATAAGACACATCAAACACTGAATGACAATCAAACGATCAAGACCTAACTCACGGAGACTTGGGATCATAAATGCACCTTGAATTCATCATATCTTTAAAGATAATAAAGGTTTACTTGTGAACTTTTATTCTTGTTTATGTGACTAACAAACACATCAATAGATTTGGCACTAGAAGGATGGTCTGCAACTAAAAGCTTGATATTTCTGCATGGATTGCATAAATATTGTTAGGAATTGCATGTAGAAGATATCAATTAAATGTAAATAAAGATTAAATAGAGGAATAAAAAATACACAGAAATAATAACATTGAGAGACAATTTTTAACATGGTTCACCCAAACTCAGGCTATGTCCACCAATAGAGAGTCCAATATTATTATCCAGCAAATCAAACTGACTACAACCAGCAATCCTTACAACTCAATACTGCTGCAAATGCTACAATATAATATCAATGGAAACCCTAACCCTTAGCCATTTTTATCAAGATTTATGTGGGTTACAAAATAGGGTTTTTTTATGATGGTCAATAGAAAAATAACTCCTGATGCATTTAAAAATAATAAAAGTCATTTGAGGTTTTGGGGGTGCTTCCCCCAAGCATTAGTGGGGGTGCTACCCCTGGACCCCGTAAGGGGTTATGCCCCTTGACCCCGTCCTAGGGGCGCTGCTGCCAAACCCCCATTAAATAATTTGGGGGAAAACCGCGCTAATAAAAGTGGGGAAAATTTAACCTCCGAGTCTGATTTATTCTTGTTTATGTGACTAACAAACACATCAATAGATTTGGCACTAGAAGGATGGCCTACAACTAGAAGCTTGATATTTCTACACGTATTGCATAAATATTTCATCATTTAAGTTAAACAACTGCAAATATCCCCTGTTTGAGAGGAATTGGCTATATCTTTGCAAAGATTTAGTTTGAAACTTTAAAATTTGGCCTAAATTTCATAACTGGCTCATAGCCTTTCTTCTACTAGATCGAGATTTAGTGGACCTTTACAAGAATTGCCTATTGTGAGGCCAAGGTCATGCTTTGTCAATGCACAACCTAGACCTATTGATCTTTTAGTACTGTTACCTATTACTCATGTGCTACCAACAACTCCTATACAAGTCCCTATGGTGTCTTTCAATGTTGAATCACCTCTACACTTTGCTACATATAATGATCTACTGAAGAATCTTAATAAATTGTGTCCAAAGTATCATCCATACCAGGATGCTAAAGATCACCTGCAAACATTAAAGGAATCCTACTTTAGAGCAAGGATACAACATGAAGATGTCATATGCAGACTCTTTCCGTACACTTTTGGAGATGAAGCATACAACTAGTATGTCAGTTTACCCTAGTGGTCCATTAATTCCTAGTTACTGATGGAGAATACATTCAAATCTAGGTATATAATCTCGATTGATGCAACCAATGTGTATCATCATTTTGATGAGATTAAGCAAGGTGAAGGTGAATTCATCTCCAATTTCAATGATCATTTCCAAAAGTTGTATTCTAAGCTAATAGCTCCATATGTCAATACTGAGGATGCAACCTTGTTAGTCTATTACTCAGCTCTTGATCCTTTGACAACAATGTTTGTAGGAAGGCCTAACCCTAGCATTACAACCTTATTAGGTACCTATGTAGAGGTAGTTAAGGTAAACACTGAAATGGAGCAATTATGACATGGTCCTTTGGCTAGCATATGACCTCTTGCTTTGCCTAACCAAATGTAGCATATTAATGGAGGTGTAATAAATCACCTTCCAATGGAAAATACTATAGGAGAAAATTCTAGTAGAAAATCTCTTAATGTGGAAGTTTGTGGAGCACGTGAAGGTGACTATGTATATAGAGAAAGGTTTGACAGATTTATTGTTTGAGGATTTTGTATTAGCTCTTTAGCAGAGCTGACTTATTAAGTGTGAAGTTATGCAGAGGGTAAATATGCTTTATGGAGTTATGTGGGAGCTATTTTAGGTCTATGCCAACCTATCTCAACTTGTTTTCAAAGTTTGAATCTTGGCGTGAAGTGTGTGTGTGTGTGTGTGAAGGTTTGGTGCTGACAAGTTCTATATGTCATGTTTTTCATGTTGCATCTAATCAAGCCTACCTAATTGATGTTGTTAAAGAAGCAGATATATATGAAGGATTATTTTCAGTGGTTTGTGATGGATAATATGAGAGTGATCTATATAATGTGAAGAAGAGCTAATGGATGTGAATTGAGCAAATGTAGAGTATTGTAGTATTTCAAAATAGTGTACTGAGTATTGTTCTGTAACTTGAGCTTCATTTGAACTATACTCATTGAATATGTTAGATGTAATTATAACAGTTCAATTCTGGTAGTGAGCCACTTCTTCTATCTCTTTCCTTTAGGATAGTGAGTCCTTTGGCAATGAGCCACATGCAGTGAGCATTCTTGGATAGTAAGTCCACCAATTGTATCAATCTTAACTAGTTGCCTTATTATAATATATTGTGAGCTAATCCTCACCGTGGTTTTTCCACATAAAAATCCTAGTGTTTATGTGTTATGTGTGGTAGTTATATGTTTTATGTTTCATTTTCATTTACTACAAGTAATTATGCTAAATGGATTGGATGTTCAATAATTGAATGTTTTAAAAGAATACTAATTCACCCCCCTCTCAGTGTTCCTAGTGTTCAACAAATACTTTTCAAGTACAACTGCTTAATGCAATTCTATCCCAGGGAAATAACTAGATGATTCAGTATCTAGGATATGCTCCCATTGAAGCTAGACCAAATAGTAATGGTAACTCTTTCTTTCTCCCTAGTCAATATATTATGTAGTGGCTAAAGCACAGGAAGAGAGAGAGGATATAAAAGAGTTAACAAATCAATTGAAAAGATTAACTACTAAGGTGATGCAGTTGAGAAATCAAAACCTTTACTCTCAAGCCAATAATTAGATTCAGTAGAACAGAGGATATAATAATGATAGAGGATACAATAATGATAGAAGTTACAATAATAATGCCCTGAGACCTCCAAGAGTCTGGAACACTAGACCAAACAATAGAACTTTACCATCACCTCTAGATAATCAGGAACCCCTAAGCCCAAGTAGACAATTAGAGTCAATCTAGTTGAAGTTGCCCTGAATAATTGGTGTAGAATTCATAATACAAGTGCACATGCAGAGTGGGAGTGTCCTCAATTTAAGATTGCTGCTAGTATTTTTCAAGTAGAAGTTCAAATTATTGGAGTGGTAAATTTTCATGAAGGAAATGAAATAGTTCCTTTGGGATATGAGTCAGCAATGGTTTTAGATAGCTCCATGAGCCACAAAGGAAAAGTGAACATGGTACATGATGAGAATTACACTCTTGGATGTAAGGAAACAACTCTAGTGTTGGATGATTACACCTTTCCTTTTGAAAAGGATAATGAGCTTGAACAAGTGGTGGATGAAGTTCATGCATTTCAGCAATTCCACAAAGGGCATAATTACAATCTAAGGAACAATACTAGTCATCCTCCTAGACTGTTAACTAGTTCCATACCACTGAACAACTTCAACACTCCTCCAGATGTGAATGCCATTAATAATCTAGCACTTCCAAAAGTGAATCAACATCATTTCGCATCATCATCTATGTTAGTCAAAGGTATGAGTGAGCTTTCTAATTCTTATAAGTTAGTCAAATATTTGACTGAAGAAATAAAAAAGATTAAGATTAGCTTATCACTACATGAGTTACATAAAACTTATGTCATTAAGAAAGCCTTCCTCAAATCCTTAGATGAGCCCATAGTGAAAGAAAATATCCCTGTTAATTGATGATTGTCAAAAACACTAAGAGGGGAGTTAATCAGCATTCTATAAATCTTTTCTTGTACTTTTACTTTTAACCATTTCAAAAGAATAATCCAATAGAATAAAAATTTACAACTGAACAACATCCACAAAAGAATGACACATAACACCAAGCTTTTACGTGGAAAACCCAAATAGGGAAAAACCATGGAGAGGATTAGCTCTCAAATATATATTGCAATCTTTACAAAAGTGATGCTTAGTCTTGGTCATTCTATGGGCCTAGAACATGTTGGCTTACTGCCATGAAGTACAACTAGATTTAGTAGGCTCATTGCCTCAACCCTAAGCCTAGCAAGATTACAATGAGGGCTATTAAACCCTACTGGAGGCTCACTGTTGTCTTACTACCTTGATGACAAAAACTTGTTTCCACACATGATAACTTAATACTGCTTAAGCATCTACCACTACTCCAGGGTGTAGTCTTTTAGCAACTAAATTTTGAATCCTAAGTATTCATTGCTACTTCTAGTCTAACCTTGTTCTTCTATTTGCATACTCACATCACACACACACACCACACTCAACCAAAGATAATTTCTCTTATATATATATGCATCATGATTTAATCCATAATCTAGTCGGCACCTAAGAAGTGAAACATGTACATAGAAAGATGTACCTTATCACTTAATCCAATGCACTATGGGTTGCACATACCCAAATCTCCCCCAAACATGTTCATATAGGCCAGCTCTAATCATTCAATTACTTGCATTGATCTTTCACAAATTATCCTTTCTCCACATTATGATTTATCTCACCAGTCAGCCTATTCCTCAAAAGCATGCTTAATAGGTTCATCTATTGACTTGCAACTTCTATTGCAGATCACAAAACACTTACAGAATCATATCAAGGATTCTTTACACATTTCCAAATTCACCTTTAGTACCGCAAGGCATGGTATTATCTTGTAGAGAAATGCTGACCATCAGAACTCAGACTCTATCTCTGTCAAACTCTATCAAACATTATGCTGATACTTAGCAGCTTGCAGCTAACCTTTCTGTGGATTTTAGATCTCATAACTCTAGAATAATACACTTCATATAAGTTTTTTACAATACCTTACAACCACATAACAAAATACTTATTTGCGGAGGAATGAGGACCTCTGCACTAGATCCTATTCACTGTTCCTGCTATACATTCACTTATTTGAACTAAGTCATTTCTCCAAGATGACTTCTAGAGGAAGTCAAGACATAATCTCTAAGGCATAACACTATCAAACAATTGAGAACATCATACATAATTCACATTACTAGATCATCATCTGCGAAGGCATATTGTCCAGCTTACTGTCCTCTACTCTGCATACTTTCCATACTTAGCCATTTTTAGTCAACTGGACCTAGAATCTAATATGTTCTTCCATAGTTATCTATACTAGATCCTATTCACTGTTCCTGCTATACATTTACTTATTCAAACTAAGTCATTTCTCCAAGATGACTTCTAAAGGAAGTCAAGACATAATCTCTGAGGCATAACACTATCAAACAATTGAGAACATCGTACATAATTCACATTACTAGATCATCATCTGCGAAGGCATACTGTCCAACTTACTGTCCTCTACTCTACATACTTCCCATACTTAGCCATTTTCAGTCAACTGGACCTAGAATCTAATATGTTCTTCCATGGTTATCTCTTTCTATCATGGTGATAGGCCTTGTTTCCATCAACAAAAACATACAGATCCATACCAGAGCAGTGTCTCTTGCCAACAATCTCCCTCTTTGGCATTAATGGTAACACTTAGTGAAAAATGCTTGACTTCTCCCCCTTACTATATAAACTATGCTTTCTTGCTCCCCCTAAAAGGATTATCCATTTTTCACAGGTCTACTTCCCCCTCTTTGACATCAACGGAAAAGGATGTGATCCAAAACTAAAAAATTGTCAAAACTTCAAAATTTTGTATTCTGTCACATATTTACAAGTACAATCTTCATCTTAATATTACATGTGCTTGAGAACATCATTGAATATGTTTTTAATCAATGTCCACTCCACATCCCATCTTTTCTTTGCATTTTCTAGAATTTGAATTTGTATGCTAAGAAGAAAAACTAAGGCTTTTGTCTTTTTGGGATCAGAAGTTGTGTCTACTTGGACAACTAATTTGGCCTCTACAATAAGATTTTTCATTAAGTCTAACTTTGGAAAAGCTAGTCTTCTGAGTTGTCCCATCATGCTTTTTATTTGATATTTTTGATTTATTAAGTCAGTCAAGTCATTGTGAATATTGATGACCTCTATTTCTTTCTTTATGACTGACTTAGTTTCTGGATCAATTTTTTTAGAGATATCCAGTAATTTCTGTTCCAAATCTTTGATCTTTTCTTCAATCTTTTGAGTAGTTTTGGGCCAGGATAAGCAAAACTTGTACAAATCTCTAGTATCTTTCACAACTTTTTGAAAGTTGGTTATTGAATTATTTAATGAAGTTTTGTCATTTACTATCATTATTTTCAATTCTTTCAGTCGTTTCTCATCAAACTCTTGTCTCACATTTGTTTCTATTGATTTCTCAAAGGATTGAAACTGTGTACTTACAAAACTTATTAACCTTCTCAGATGACTAGTTGAGGTCATGGATGAATCCCTTTTGTATGTAGGCAGCAACTTCTCCAAAATCTCAGATGTTTCATCAATCAGTTCACTATCCTCAATGTGTGATTTTAGTATCTCCTCTTGAGCCTTTGCCTGAACAATTGTAACTAACTTAAACTTTTGTTCTGGTGACATTATGTCCAAGTTTATTGGACCATTTAGAAATTCAGGCTCATTCAAAACTTGTTTTCTTTTGTCAGACAATTATTTCACAATGTCTCTTGCTGTGGTAGAGACTTTTGCTTTCTGGCTCTGCTCTAAATAATTAAATTCCATATCCTTATTAGTGTCCTCTTCTTGTTTAGGTGGAGGATTTTCCACTACCAACTCTTCCTCAGTTCTTTCTTTTCTAGTAACATTCTTAGATTGTTGTGTAGGTGAGGGTTTAACTTTAGAATCATCACTAGGTGCCTCTTTCTCCTAAGACATTCTACCATCTATATTTGGTTCTTGACCCAAATTTATTTCTGTAGCAGATGAATTGATAGGAGTATCAATTTCTTCATTGACACTTGAAATCGGAAGTTTGTGTTGTTTCAAAGCTTTCAAGATAATTTCTTCTGATTCTTTTACCACTTTATCAATATCACCCAACATTAAGAAATTCATTCTTGTTTTAGTTCTAAAATGATCCTTGGTCTCCTTTGAGATCAAATTTTCTTCCTCTACAGTGATTTCCAGACAAAGTCTAGTCAACACATGTTTTCTTAGTTTAATATCTTTAGCTCTGGCATTCTCTTTCTTGATGATCAAGATATTAGATAGACTTTCTGGGAGATCAGAGATGATCTCAATGAGGGCTTTCCTAAAGGTGTTAAGATAGTTTATAGTGGCTTCCTCCAGACTCCTTTTGTCATCATCACTAATTTCATCATAGTGCTTAATCATAGGTTTTAGATTTTGATCTACAGTGACAGCCTTTACTATATCTGCAAGTGTCGAAGGCATTTTTTGTCTTTTACTAGACTTATCTTTTCCAAAGGATTTTTCTTTAGTGCTTCTAGAGGCTTTATCAGTTTCAATTTTCATATTTTGGATCTCTTCATTTGTCTATGTTTCCTCTTCATCCTTTTCACTTATACTAACATATAATCTTTTTCCCTTCATCTTCTTTCTCTTCATGTCTTTTGCTAAAGATTATTTTGATGTTTTCTCTAGGTTCATTGAAGATGTGGTACCAAAGGAGGTGGAAGAGCTTCTGGTAGTCCTTTGAGCTTTCTCAGACTTGTCTTGTTTTATCTGTGGTTTTTTAGGAAATTGCACTAGTTCATTCTTTTATTTTTCTTCTACTGCTTTCTCTACTTTTTCTCTTACTTCTTTGAGTTGCTCTTTGGTGATGCCATACCTTGCATTGACTTCTTCCACCTCTTTTCTAACTTTTCTAGTTGATTCAGGTTTTCTAAATTCAACATGAAGTTTTATGGATAGCTCTTCATAAGTTCCAAACCTTTCTTCCCTCTTGTCCTTGGGTTTTCTCAACATGTATCGAACATACCTCTCTAATATTTGTCCATCCACTTCATACCCCATTGTCATTACCCAAACAGTCATAGGCTCAACAACTTCCATTAGCCATTGGTCTTTTGTAACCATGAAACATATAGTATCCTTATATTTGTCAACAATTTTCCTAGGAATTCTTTCTCTAGCCTGCATTATGCCTTGAAATTTTTTGAAGTATCCCCATAAGGCTATGTTTTGCTCATTAACACTTCCAATGCTATTTAGATGGTTTATGATTTGGATAGCTACTAGTTTACTACTTAACTAGATCAAATTCTTCATGTTTAGTAACTCATTCATAAAATAAAAGAATAAACAGATGACCAACGTATCATATTTGAAGGGGTAGTTCTTGCTTTCCCTTATCTTTTTTAGGTTTTCCAGTAGTTGGGTTAGTAATAGTTCACACAAATTACAATCTGCATTCTTTTGGACCATTTGATATGCAGTATAGATTGTTGTTCCTAAGACAAAATTCTCCCAATTGGAGAAATAGATTTTTTAGCCCAAAACCATTGAGGCAAATCTTACATCATGATTTGTGATATCATTGATAGTTAGTGCCCTCTTGTCAAACCTTTCTCTAGTGGCCTCTATAATAGTTTGATTCTTCACAACCTTCAACAAGGGCATGCCTCTAGTGGAACTTAATCTTGTCACTGCCCTAATTGCATCCTTGGTGATTTTGAAGGGCTGCCCTAACCACATGAATTCATCGTGAATTTGGCTCAGAATGTATCTTACCCATTCATTTTCTACAAACATAGGAAAATCCACATACTGAATAAACTTCTTTTCCTTTAGGGTGTTGTATTCCCTTTTGAGATCAAACTAGTCATCGGTTAGATGCTTGATATATAAATCTGTCAGACAAGTGCTATTGTGTTCTTCTAGGGCAACATGAATATATGCCCTAACATCCTCAACATATAGGACTCTATAAGGTATACTAAAAAATGTACCTATTTGATCCACTTTAGTTGCTTTGTGTGGGTGTTTCTTGAACTTGGGTTGAGGGTGTTCAGTAACATCTAAAATTTATGGAGTTGCCATAGCAAGAACTCAATAGATTCATAATTAGGGTTTCTACAGAAATACCTTGTTTTGTTGAGTCAGGTTTTCCTTTCTTCGAATGCTTAAAATCTTGTTTGTCACTACTTTAACTTCAATCTTTCTAAATTTCTAATAGCTTCAAGTGCAAAGTGATTTTGAAATCAAACAAGTTCCTTTTTATCCTCTACATGTCTTGACCCAGTCGTCATAAATGCTCATTTCCAAAAAATTGCCAAAACTTTTCACTATAGAACATAGTCGATTAGGATTGCTCTGTAATACGCTGCATAGACCCTTTTGCTTCCATTTTTTATTCTAAAATCTATGTCAGATTAGATTTCATCATATGCCTTTATGCCAAAATCTAGCACCTAGTTTCTAGCTGGGGGAATTGGATTTTCCACACTACTCCCCCTAAGCCAGAGCTCTCAATTTACTCTTCAAAGAAGATATCTGCATTAGATGTTGGCATGGATCTATCCTCAATTAAAATTACTTCCTTATCAACCCAGATCTTGTCCATTTCTTCCTTAGTTTCAATCTGATCAACCTTTTCTTTTCCTTTCTCATTTTTTTGTTTTGTTTTCCTTCCTTCAGAATAATGATCTTTCTTCACATTCTTACTTTTGTAAAACCTTGCAATATGTCCAAATTTGTTGCAATTGAAACATACCAAATTTTTTTGACCTTGATTCCTTCCATTGATTGAATTTGATCTGCATTGATTAGCCATGTGTCTAAATCCATTACATACAAAACACTTTCCATTGAATGATTAATTGGTCCTAATATTTTGAAAATTGGTTCTTACTAAATTTTTGCATTCATTTGATCTGTGTCCCATTGTATAACATGCATTGTACCTAATAGAGTTTTGACTTACTTCACTTTTGCATACAACAGCTTTATGACCAACCCAATTACAAGTGAAGCATTTACCTTTGAATGGTTGTTCATTCCTTCCATTGTTGAACCTTTTCCAAATCTGATTTCTACATTCATTTGCTTTATGACCAATTTTCTTGCAATTGAAACACTGACTCAAGAATGATGGAATATTTTGATTTATTCTACTCCTACACTAAGTGGCCCTATGACCAAACGTATTGCATGAATTATAATAACCATTGAAAGATGGGTACCTTTGAGCATTTGGTTGTCTAATCAGAGGTCTTCTAGGTCTTCTTCTTTGATTTCTAAACTAGTATGCTTTGTTTTTCCTTGACCTAGTGCTTATTTGACCAAAGTTTGAACTTTCTCCTTTCTAAAATCCTAAGCCATGTTTGTTATCAACATTCCTCTGGCTAGCAATCATTTCGTCAAGCTTTGTAGTACTTATCTTGAATTTTTCTTCAGAGCTTCTAGCCTTTTCCAGATTTGTTTTCAAACTTATAATTTCTTTTTCAAGTTCTACACAATATTTTGATATATTCTTCATAATCAAATTTAGATTATCTTTTGCTCCTGTTCTTTCTGTAACTTTTGCTTCAAAATTTTTGAGAGCTTCATTTTCTAATAACAATTGGTCACTAACTTTTTTGTATTTGTCTTTGAATTTCTTGACTTGCTCTTTCAGCTTTAAGATGCATTCATTGGCTTGTTGTAAGTTTTCTTTCGGATCTCTAATGTCTGTTTCAGAATTTTCAAGATCCATAAGAGCTAGTTCTAGTTGGTTGTATCTTTCATAATTTCCATACCTTCTTGCTGCCATGATCATACTATCCTAGATCTTCCTTAAGTTGTTAAACTTTTTCCAAGGAACTTGGCTCTGATACCAATTTTTGATTGTCAGGAACATTGAGAGGGGGGGTGAATCAGTGTTCTATAAATCTTTTCTTGTACTTTCACTTTTAACCATTTCAAAAGAATAATCCAATAGAAGTAAAATATACAACTGAACAACATCCACAAAAGCATGACACATAACACCAAGATTTTACGTGGAAAACCCAAAGAGGGAAAAATCGCAGAGAGGATTAACTCTCAAATATATATTGCAATCTTTACAAAAATGATGCTTAGGCTTGGTCACTCACGAGCCTAGAACATGCTGGCTTACTACCATGAAGTACAACTAGATTTAGCAGGCTCACTACCTCAACCCCAAGCTTAGCAAGATTACAAGGAGGGTTGTTAAACCCTACTGGAGGCTCACTGCTAGCTTACTACCGTGATGAGAAAAACTTGTTTCCACACATGATAGATAAATACTACTTAAGCATCTGCCAGTATGCCAGGGTGCAATCTTTTAGCAACTAAATTCTAAATCCCAAGTCTTCATTGCTACTTCTCTTCTAACTCTTCTCTTCTATTCACATGCTCACATCACACACACACACATACCACACTCAACCAAAGATCATCGCTCTTATATATATAGACATTAGTTGCTATGAAGACTTGGGATTCAGAATTTAGTTGCTAAAAGATTGCACCCTGGCATAGTGGCAGATGCTTAAGTAGTATTCATTTATCATGTGTGGAAACAAATTTTTCTCATCACGGTAGTATCATGATTTAATCCATAATCAGGTTGGCATGTAAGAAGTGAAACATGTACATAGAAAGATGTACCTTGTTGCTCAATACAATGCACTATGGGTCTCATGGACCCAAATCTTCCCCCAAACATGTTCATATAGGTTGGCTCCAATCATTCAATTACTTGCATAGATCTTTCACACACTATCCTTTCTCTGCATCATGATTTATCTCACCAGTCAGCCTGTTCCTCAAAAGCATGCTTAACAGGTTCATCTACTAACTTGCAACTTCTACTGCGGATCACAAAACACTTCCAAAATCATATCAAGGATTCTTTACACATTTCTAAATTTCCTTCAATATTGTAAGGCATGGTATCATCTTGCAAAGAAATGCAAACCATTAGAACTTAGACTCTGTCTCTGTCAAACATTATGTTGATACTTAGCAACTTGTAGCTAACCTTTTAGTGGACTTTAGATCTCATAACTCTAGAGTAAGATACTTCATACAAGTCTTTACATCACCTTACAATTGCATAACAAAATACTTATCTATAGAGGAATGCGTACCTTTGCACTAGATCGTATTCATTATTCCTGCTATACCTTTGCTTATCTGAACTTAGTCATTTCTCCAAGATGACTTCCGGAGGAAGTCAGAACATAATCTCTAAGGCATAACATTGTCAAACAATTAAGAACATTATACCTAAACCACATTACTCGATTATCATCTGCAGAGGCATATTGTCCAGCTTACTATCCTCTACTCTGCATACTTTCCATACTTAGCCATTTTCTATCAACCGGAGCTAGAATCTAATATGTTCTTCTAGAGATATCTCTCCATGTCATGGTGATAAGATCTCTAAGCCTTGTTGCCATCAATGACAACATACAAATCCATACTAGAGTAGTGTCTCTTGCCAAAATTAATAGTCTACCTAGAGACCATATGTAGAAGGATATTTCAGTTAAGACTAGGGATGAAGGTCAAGTACACACTACAGATACTACACAAGTGGTAGTATACAAAGAGAAAACCAAGTCTCCCCCTTTTCTTCTATCTTTAAGGATATTTGGGAAGAATTTGCACAATTGCTTAGTAGATTCTAGAGTGTCCACTAATGTCATTCCTTTGTTAGTATGTCAATTTTTAGGTCTGTCACCTGCCAAATTCTTAAAGAAGGTTACTCAATTAGATAAATCTAAAGTCAATGTTGTAGGTGAGTTAACTCATATTCATATATAGTTCACCTCTAACCCTAGAGTCCAACATTTTATTGATATCTAGGTGGTGGATATTCCTAACACCTATGGCATGTTATTAAGTAAAGATTGGTCCAACCCCTTAATGGATACATGTCCACATATTTTGAACACATATGTGGCTACCTTGGAGAGGTGTTCCTAACTAGATCCAGATTGAAGTAGAGCCAAGGATGAAACATACGACCACTGAGTATTGCCAAAATAATGAAGTTTTGTACATAGCATTGGAACATGGTGTATACAAAGTTGAACTTCTAGATGTTACTATGGAAGAAGTTCTAATGAACAACTATACGTAGGGAAATAGTGAAGTAAGTTTAATCACACTTGCGATGGATTGCTTGGTAGTCTAATTATGAAGTATCTGATAAGGATAGAGGAAGTGGTTTGACTAAATTTGAAAACTATATATCCAAAGTGATCCAAAGGAATATGTTGTAGAGGACACCATTCAAGCAAATATTGTTAGAAGGCTAGTACAGATTGCACAGGATGCCACATTCAGAGACTACATGTGCATTGTGCCTAGACCTAGTTGACAGGAAAAAGTGCTTGTATTTAGGTGGAAAATCAAATATGCCAAATAAAATAATTAAAGAGATAAAGTCTTAAGCTGAGGATGTAGGTCATAAAGTGACAAATTGGATTTGTGAGATACAAGGAGTTGTGTTAGAGGTGTTTCACTCTACTCTAATAGAGGCAACCAAACATCTAGATATTTCATCCCAAAGAGACAAGAGATATCCATACACTAAGAAACATCTACATTGAAATGGATATCTACAAGAAGTGTTGCAAGGGCTAAAAAGAAGAAAGGTCCTCATAAGAATCCATCCGATGATAGAGCTTGGATGTTGAAATTTGACAGGTCTAAATCTAAGCAAGGAGTTGGAGTTAGGATCAATTTGATTAACTCCTAAGGGAAGTCCTATCTTACTGCATACGTATTGCAATTTCATTGCACTAATAATATTGTTGAGTATGAAGAATTGATAAATGGCATACTTTTTGCACTGGAAGAGGGAGTCAAGATATTGAATGTGTTTGGAGATTCTAAACTAGTGATTAAATAGGTAAGGAAACAATATGCTTGCAATTATAACATATTGTCTAGTATAATAGACATCAGGTATGGGATCTCATTGAGGGATTCAATGCCTTTAATATCACTCATGTCCCACAAAAATAGAACCAATAAGCAAATGCATTAGCCACAACTGCCAGCACACTAGAGTCATTGACTTTGTCAGGATTAAAAAAATTTGGTTGAACTAGTATCAACACCTTCATTACTAGATAACATGATGAATTTCCAATTTTTTGAAGATGATTAGCATATATTATATTTCATTCCAAATCGAGATGTGTTTGAAGCCCAAGTGGTAGATGTACATAGTCTTGAAGACCAGATATGGGATGAAGAAGAAATCATTGACTTACAAAGAAATAAGATGCCTAAAGGGATGATTGAGCTAGAAAGGGTATTTGATTTAGACAACATGACTAAGAAGAAGTATTTTCCTAAGGAAGATGGAGGTAAATATGAGCCTATGAATATATTCCAGGGTTCAGAGATAAAGAATATCTTGAATAGAAAAGTATGTACTTCAGTTAAGAAGAAAGGAATAATCTAAGCTCTAACAAATTACATCCAAGTGATATCTTGGACTTGTGATGAGCTAAAGACATATGATACCTCTATCATCACTCATACTATTCTATTGATGCCTGATGCTAAGCCTTTAGACATAAATAGAGGCCAGTGAATGCCTTGCTTGAACCATTGATATTAAAAGAGGTCAAGAAATTGCTAGCTTCCATAATCATATTCCCAATCAAACACTCCATGTGGGTAGAAAACTTAGAACTAGTAAGAAAGAAAAATGGAGATATACGCTTATGTGTAGATTTCAGGAACCTGAATAGAGTGTCATAAACAAATAATTATCCACTCCCATCACTTGATGAGGTGCTTAAAATGGTTAAGGGAGTAGAAATGATATTTTTCTTAGATGGATTTTTAAGATACAATCAGGTCATGGTTGACAAGATCAAAAAATTAAAGAAAACATTCGCCACAAAGTGGGGGATATTCATGTATAGGCATATGCCTTTTGGCCTAATTAATTCTGGAGTGATGTTCCAATGAGCCATGGATATTGCTTTTAGAGGTCTAGTAGGTTACTATATTGTTATATATATGGATGATCTGATAGTGTTCTCAAAACAAAGAGGAGATCATATTGAGGATCTATGAAAAGTACTCCAAAAATGTGAACAATATGGCATATATTTAAATCCTAAGAAGTGCATCTTTGGAGTGACCATAGGAAAGTTACTACGACATGTAATATTAGAAAATTGAATAACCATAGATCTTGACATGGTGGACTCCATCATGAAGCTAGAATTACCAGAAACCAGTAAACAATTAAAAACATATTGTGGTAAGATAAATTTCATAAGGAAATTCATAATAGGATTCATTGAGATAGTGAGACCTCTGAATTCCATGTTAAAGAAAGATGCCAAAATTGAATGGACATCAGAAACCAAGGCAACTTTCAAGGACATTAAGAAGGCAATTGCTTACACCCCTGTGTTAATCAACCATGATTATACTAAGGATTTCTACATATATTCATTTGCATCTAATCATACTTGTGCTGCTATTTTGACTCAAAGAGTTCTCCAAGATTAAAGAGGAAAATCCCACATCATTCATGAGCACCCCATTTAGGGATGCTGAGCTAAGATATTTGGACATAGAAAGGAAAGCCCTTGCTTTAGTTAGAACTACCAAGAAATTCAAACATTACATCCTAAGAAGTAAGGTAATTATTATAGTACCTAACTCAACTATCAAAATGCTACTAATGCATAGTAAACTTGGAGAGAAAAGAGCCAAGTGGATCATAGTTTTACAAGAATATGACATGGAAATTACTCATATGAGATTAGTCAACGGATAGACTCTTAGCCAAATGATTGTTGAAACAGACCCTAATTTGTCATTTAATAGTATACAGTGGATTCAGATCACCCTGATGACTGGTATCTAGATATCAGATGCATCCTAATCACAGGCAGATGCCCATCAAATATGAATTCATCCCAAAGATGAGTTCAAAAATATATGATAAAAGGGGGAATCTTATTTAGGAAGAATCACAAAGGGATATACCTTAGATGCCTAAACAACCATGAAGATAATAGAGTCCTTTAGGATTTGCATGAGAAATTTGGGATAGCTCATGGATCCCACATAGCTACAACTCGTAAGATCCTTAAAATTGGGTACTATTGGCCCATAATTTTTAAAGAAATTGTAGAGCATATCAAGTATTGTCATTCTTGCCAAGTAGCAACTAGTAGAGAGAGATATGTAGTATAACCTCTACAACCAGTGATGGAGATGTGTCCCTTTGCACAATGGGGGATAGACTTCATAGGAGCAATTACTCCACCATCATCAATTGGGCATAGGTGTGTTTTAACTATTATTGATTATTGTACTAGGTGGATTGAGGTAATGAGCAAAAAAACATGCACATCTAAAGATGTAATCAAGTTCTTAGAGAACAACATCATCACTAGGTTCAAAGTTCCTTTTGTTCTAGTATGTGACAATGGCCCTACCTTTTCCTCTTTGGAATTTTCAAATTGAGCTTTTGAATATGGAATTACATTAAAATTCTCATCTAATTAGTATCCCTAGGTAAATGGATTAGCTAAGTATACTAACAAGAATTTTTTGGATATCATTAAAAAGTTAGTAGAGAAGAACCCTAGTGAGTGGAATGCTTTATTGAAGTATGCATTATAGGTAGAAAGGACAAGAGTGAAGCCTACCTTAGGTAAATCTCCTTATCAACTGGTTAATGGGGTGGACACAATTTTTCCTATGAATTTAAATATCCCTACCCTACAATTGGCTTAGGAATACATTGGTTTAGATGATAGAATATAATTCCTTTTATTATAACTATTACACTTAGAAGAGAAGACAGATTGTACAATTGATCACTTTTCTAAACATCAGGTCATTGTCAAATACTGGTTTGACAAGAGGGCTAGAATTGAAGTATTCAAGATATATAATTTGGTGTTGTCTTAGGACAAACCCCTTGAAAAGAAGGGAAACCATGGGAAATTTGATAAATTGTGGACAAGTCCCTTTCAAATAGTAGAAATACTTGGAGACAGTGCTAATAGGCTAAAGACTTTTACTAGAGAGGATTTTCCATTTCTTGTCAATGGACAATTCCTAAAACATTATTTCGAAGCCTAATTTAGGGAAGGTTTGAAGCTTGTATATATGTATAGGTTTCTTGTATAGTGGTTTTCTTGTTTTGTTTTTTTTCTTGTTTGTTGAGTCCTTATTTTGGTTAGGCATGATATAGAGCACCTTTTCACTTTACAAAGCCTTAGAATTTCTAAAATTTAAGAAAGAAACTCAAATCTTTGCATAGGTTTTAACCCTTACAGTTTTCACTATGATGGTTTATTCTATGAATTCATATTCATCAATTAACACAAAGGTCATCCAAGGAATCATCAAAGGAACACATCTAATGTTCTTAGGACTGGTTGAAAGTGTTAGTGTCTACATTAAGTGAAAAATCTAAAGGTTTGCCTTTGCTACCACTATAATTCCTATCCTAGCAACAGATCCTATTACTGTGCAAACAATGAGCTCAAATGATATATTTTTATAAAAAATTATTGAAAATCAATAGAAAGAGAATTTATGTTCTTAGGGCCATCTAGATAACCCTACCAGGGCTATGGATGCCTGACTAGAAGTGGGGCACTATTTAGGGGAATTATAGGTGATAACCATGTCGAGGCTATGGACACTTGACTGCTAGCAAGGCTCTATCCAAGTTTGGCTTAAAAAGTTAAATCCAACTATGTAGCTTAATGCTAATTACTGCCTCCCTCAACTTATCCAATAGGAAGGAAATAAATCAAAGCACACACTTTCATTCCTTCTCATAATCTAGTTTCATTGATGAACATGATCTCTTGTGAACTAATCTAGATATCCATGAATAGGGAAGGTTGGAATTCCATGTCTAGAATTGCCTTTCCTTCCTAAATTAATGTGAAATTTGGTTGTTTTCTTTGGTGGCAAGTTGTGTGGTCTCAAAACATGCTCCATTTTGCCTTAGCAAAAAAGGAACCCAAATTTTTTCTTTGCTTGTGTTTTCCCTCTTTGGGCGGTATGGTAAAATGTTAGGTCCTGATCCATGGTCAAGGGTTAAGTTCAACAAATTGCTTATAAAAAGTTACCATTAGATAAAGAATTGAATTTTGAGCAACTTTGCCTTCTGAACCATGTTGAAATTCAATAAGATGAAGAAGTTATGCTTGGTCAAAGTTTGGTTTTTATACCTTTTATACATGGTCAAAAAGTTAAGTCAAGTGTTATCGAAAAAATCTTTAAGAAAAGAACTTAGGTATTTTAGTAGTTAGGGAGTTCAGTGTTTAGCTGATTCCCTGACTAAGAGATAAAAAGGAAAAGGTAAGCATTTTAGTTAGAACATTTCTCATAGTACCTATAGAGAAAAGACTTAGCATACTTTTGAAAGTTGGCGAGTTTGGCTTTTAGCCAATTCGTCAACTAAGCGATAAGAGGGAAAAGTCCTAGTTCATGATTTGATTGTGCTACTGAATGAAGTTTTAAAGACAGAGTGTTAGAGAATTGTTAACACAAAAGTGATCAGGAAAACCTTGATTGGGAAAACTTCTAGGTTTAGAAGTCAGTTAGCAAGTTTGGCTTTCAGCTGATTTACTGACTGAATGAAGGGATTCTGAGGTTTTGTAAAATACATGAAAAAAGGCAAAGTTTGGTTTGAGGTTATGTAAAATATATGACAAAAGGCAAAGTTTAGGATTCTGAGATTTTGCTGATAATAGAAGGCATGAAAGCAAAGTTTGTATTTTTGAACTTTTGTTGATAACAAGGCAAAGTTCAAATTTTTGAGTTTTTGCCGGTAAAGAAGTGTTAAAGGGCAAAGTTCATTCTTTTGAACTTTTGCCAACAAAAAGGCAAAGTTTATGTTTTCAAATATTTGCTGATAGAAGGCAAAGAGGCCAAAATGGTTTGGTTTGGAATTGTGCAAAATCTCTAATAAGAGGGAAAATTTTGAAGTTTTGAACTTTTAACGATAACAAAGAACATAGGCAAAGTTACTAATCCTCAACTTTTGCCAATATAAGGGATACAAAATGAAAAAAATGTGATAGTTCTGAAAAGACCTGTGAACTTCTCTAATAAAAGGAACAAGGGCAATAGTTTTGAAAAGTTGGAAATTGCTGACAAAAGTGATGGTTTTAAAAAAGATAGGATTTTCCAATAGAGTTAAAAATAGACAAAGTAGTAGTTCTAAAAAGGCTACTTCTATCGATAAAGAGACGTGAAACCACAATTAGAAAAAACATAATTTTTCTAATAAGGGCATCAAAAGGTAATTTTGTGAAAAGAGTAAAATCTACAATATCAACACTCAGATATACATATCTAGAACATCTCTTCTCATATTTTAAAGCTTTGTTTAAAAGGGTAAATTCATCCTTACTATTAGAATTAGGAGATTCAGAGAAATGCCCAAGATATTGAAAGAGATTCAAGATGAATTGTAAGAGATTCTACAACACTATTAACATGGCATTCACCTCAGCTTTGGCATGATAAAGAGGTAAGGTCTTGGTAAGAAGGTAAGCTATAGGTATGAATAAAACCAAGCGTCTCTTGTCATTTTCATAGGTATATTATAACTTTACATAGGTAAAAGTGAAATTTCAAAGATTAAGCCAAATCTTGGTATTTGTATGTTGTTTTAATCTACATAGGGGGATTTAAGAAAAATATACTAAATCATGGATATTTTCTTGTTGGAGGATGATAAAACTAGATGAATCAAAGACTTAAGGCTTCGAGAAGATATTTGTGCATGCTTCAAGATAAAAGGTGGATTCTAGATGTGTTCTAAGTTGAAGAAGATGTGTTGGAGGCATAGAAGCTAACTAACTACACTCAAGGATGTTATTCAAAGATGCCAGTGAATATGTTGTTTGTTAGCTAGAAGGATGCTAAGTCAAAGATGCTAGGAATATTTTTTTGCCAACTATATTCCACAAAATGATTGTCAATTGGAAATCATGTGCCACAAATCATGACCATTAATTATTATGAGTGATTCTTGTGTTGGAAACTTGCTTGTGTTGTCATTGATGTCAACCTCCATCAGATAGTTTACTTGGTTTCCAAGTGCTTTTGAGAAAATTTGATAAAAAGGTGTACAGTGTGATAGGGGTGCTCTCACTATTGAACTACACATTTCTTCTCAGTTGAAGATATGCTTGTGTGGTCTGGAGGTAATAAGAAGAGGTATTCAGATGTGTTATATCTAGAGTTTTAGGTTCTAGATTGTGTAGAAGTGGAAGATGTGTCTGACAAAGTGTTTTCCTATATAGAAGACTATTTAGGAGAAATGAGATTACTTCGCATTTCTCTGCATTGATGTTTCATATCTTACAAATCCAAGAGAGTACTTATATTATTTGTATCTACCTTCCCTTGAAGTTTCTAGTGTTGGGGTGCTTCGGAAGTGTAGTTCTAATGTTGGTGTTTAGTAGTAGAATATCCTGATGTGTAATATGAAGACATTCTTTATTTTAGATGGTTACGGTAGTATTACAGAAGATTTTGATGGTTTTGAATATTATGGGAAGGTTCGTGAAGTGTCTCTCTAGTCCACATGATGTTTTTGGACTTGGAGAAGCATTGATATAGTCATTAGCTCAGGTTGGAATGACCTAGCTTACTAGAACCATTTGTGGAGGTACCTCATGGATTGTTGATGTGATGAGCAGCTTTTTGATATAGATTTGAGTCCTAGTTAACCCTTGACATGGTCCACTTACACTTCTTTCCATTGTGGAAGTGTTTAGTGCCGACCTAATCAGTGTTACATGTTTGAGGTGCACACGCTTGTTTATGACTGACCTAATTGAGATAGGTTTTGGTTGTAGATGGTATTGTTGTTGATGAGGATTACACCCTTATGAAAAGCTGTGAAACTCTACAATTCTTTGAAACATGGGGACAAAATCAGGCTATGGGTGACCTATAATGAGTTTGAACCTCCAAATTATGGGTTGGTACCCTTAAAATGTTTAATTTGAAATTGTGATTTTTGATTTGGAAAAGGGTAAGAAAGAATCTCTAAGGTAATAAAAGTGTAAAATTTTGGTGATGCACCTAGTAATGATAGAAAAATTGAGAATCTAATTCATAATAGACTTCAGAAATCTTACCTACACAATCCACTTCTAACACAATAATCACATAAATGTTTCTAAGGAAGGCTGGAAAAAACTATTCTTTATGAAGGAAAAGGATTCTTCACAACATGAAAGAAAGGATTTGAATAACACAGCCTTAGACTTGTGATATCAATATTCTTAATACTTACAAATAAGAATGAGACAAAAATTTTAAAGGTTTCGATATTAAAACACATTAAAATTTTATCAAATAATCCATACAAGGAGCATTAATGGAAAGACAAACACTTGATTTCAATGAAAAATAAAAGAAAATATTGCAAGAGAGACAAAAATGGAACCTGCAACCTACTATAATCTCTATAAAATCTATAATAAATGCATTACAAAACCTTCTTCTCTCTTAAAGTGTAAAAAGAAAAAAGATAAGAACCCGGAAAATGAGTTACAAAACCTCTTGTCTTTCAATGTGTAAAAGAGAAAAGAATGAAAGAAGTAGCAAAAACTAAGTTTGTCTTTACAATATATAGTTTACTCTCTCCAAGAGGCATGAAAAATAGAACTGTAGCTAACTGCCTCTCTAAAAATAATCTCTCCAAAGTGATCCACGAGTAAACCAAGAAATCCCTAAAAATAAGGGTCCAAACTGCCACAATTTGAGCAAAAATAGCTCCAAGTTGATCTTCTCCATATGTTTGACCAAGAAGTTGACCAAAACTCCTCAAATTGCTCCCCAAATCATGCAAACAGTCCCTAAATGGCCTCAATTAACTCAACTCATCAATTTGCATGATTTTGCATTTGCAAAATTGATGTGAGTAAATAATAAAGTAATTAGGATAATTTCTTTACTATTAGTTATAATTTGCATTATTTTATGATTATACAACTTGTGAAAAATAATAATGTAATTTGTAGAATATTACTTTATTATTTATTTACATTATATTTTGTTGTAAAATTATCCATGATGAAAGAGAAAATAATTCCCTTATCACTCCACATGCAATAAGAAAAAATGATAACACCCTCTACCTTATTGCTACATTTACAATGTAAAAAAATGTCACCTCACTACCATATAATCTCCCTCATGCAAAAAAACAAACTATAATACAAGCTCTTGCCACCTTGCAATATGCCTTATACCTTCATGCAAAATAGCTTTCTCTCCCAAGAATTTTCATCATGCAAAGAAAGAAACCTAATGATAAGCCTCCACCACCTTGTAACCTTATCTTGTCTTCATATAATTTCTTGTCTTTGACTTTGAATGATAAGATCACAAGGCATAAAATCATATGATCATTTTTTATCATTCTGCATGATACATGTATCATTAGGAAGAATCTTTGATAAGGTATATTCGGCCATGTGTTGTTGAGTATTTTCGACCACATTCTTTGATCGATCACAAGGAACAAAGTTTGTTTGACATTTATCTAAGTCATGAAAATTACCTTCTAATGATGTCAATCACCTTTTGACTTTAGAAACAAAGGCAAAAATCACATATGTCAGCCTATTCAAATAATGATTACTAGGGATCTTACCTTTCAAGTCTTGGACCCCAATGTGATTTGGATAATGTAATGATTTTTATTTGCAAAGTCAAAAAAAAAATGAGAAGAAACTTCAAGAAAAAACATTGAGTGAACCCTAAAGTTCATCTCATTTTCATTTGGCATTCTTTCTTTATTACTCTACAACCTCTCTAATGGCCGACTAGGGTTTCATGGTTCTCTGGTTTTTTTCTCCATCTTCTTGGCTCCTCGGTGGTAAAAAATTTTGCCTTCTTTGTGTGAAATGAATAGCAGAACTTGGTGAGTATAGCATTTTAAGCTTTGACTGGTATTTGTGTTTCTTTCTGTGGAATTTTTGCTCAAATGGCCGTGACCACACCTCCACTTTCCTCTTAGCAATTCTTTGACATATGCTCTTTGGTTTCTCTGTGTTGAACTTACAAATGTGACAAAAATGATACAAACCCTAAAAAAGAGGGGACCACGGCCATGCGTCTCCACTCTCTACAAATATACTGGTGAGTTTCTCTTCCCTTTTACTACGTATTCTTTGACATGGCGGCCTAGAAAAGATAGAGTTTCTTTGCAAAGAAAAGACATGGGTATTTCATGTTTAAGGAAAACACCTCTTTCTCTATAATGGCCATGATATATATGTGGTTCTATGCTTTTGTTTGACGTCTCGTGCAAAAACTTGAGGGTTTTTTATTGTGAAACAAGGGTTTTAACTCTAATGTGCACAGAGACCTCTTCTACTCCATAGCTATGCATGTAGACACATTGTATCATATTTTCTTGACTGTAACTACAAAAAGAAAGAGGGTTTTGAAATATTGACAGGGGTTTTACATTTTAAGCATAAAAATTCTATTCTCTGGCATGGCCTTGGCTATAGATGCATTGTATCACCTTATTTTTACTATAGCTACAAAATTGTATTAGGGTTTGAAATTTGAGCAAGGGTTTCATATTTTAAGTGTAAAAAATGCTATTCTCTGGCATCTTTCTCTTCTGATATCCTTTTGTATTTTATATTGACTGAATATAGAAAAAAACCTTCTCTTTGACAACTTTAACCTAGAACTCAAAAGATATTATCAACGCTTGAATTTGATTCTCTCCATAACTATATTTGAGGTGGCTTGTTGTAGTTGTAGCTCTTCATGATGCTAGGTCTCTGATAATTCATTTTTGTTGAGCTACAACTATGCACGATAGAAGGAAAAGCATGAAGCTCTTTACCTATGCAGGATATAAGCAATGACTGTAACATATGATCTTTACAGAACTTGAAACTGTGTCTTTATATTTTATTTTCTGTGCATTCATATGGCACATACCTAACACCATGTTTCCTTTTCTCTATATCAATTACATTTTGATTTATTCTATTCTTCCTGTAGCATATAGAAGGATTTCTCAAAGAATAAAAAGATCTATTGCCTTGAAGAATATCCTTAGACTTATAGGGGCAATCTGTACCTGCTTTTGCTTCTTTAATGCTTTTGATATGTTCTTTCCATTCCCCTATGAAACAATTATGACTAAATGATACTTGCCTTCGACTATAGATTTAAATGACAAAAGACCTTAACATTTTCAAGACATGATTCTTCATCTGTAGCTGATGTAATCTAAACTTGTTGATCTGCATTTGTCTTCTTCACTTGATGTATTATCTTGTTTGATTGTGATAGTCATAGTTAGATAATGCATTTATATGATATTTCCTTCACTGTATCAAATGATACAAAGCTTCAGCATCTTGAAGGCATGATTCTATTTCTTTCATCTTATTTACATGCTTCTGTCATAACTTAAGTTTGATTTTCTGAAGTTTGACTTATATAGATAACTGTGACATGAAACATGATAGTAATAAGGCATTTTAATGATGGTATAAATAAGAAAAGTACCTTTCATAGCTGCATTTGTGTTTTCGAAAATCTGTCAAATTGACTCAAGCACTTTGAACATATCTAATTTGATTTAATCAACTGTTAATAAAGGTGAATCATAGTTTATAGGAGCAACTGCTCTTTTTAATGAACACGATGACACACCTTTTCTGCAATTTAATTTTATGATGCATGATATCTCTTAAATGATGCATCTTGTCTTTATTCTGATATCCTTTTCACATGAATAGAAAAGGGAACATGCTAGGCTCAACCCTTGTGGGAGCCACATTTTCTCCACATGTTTTAATGTCTTCAAATCAGCAACATTACTTTTCCTATACCTGCACAGTGAACAAACAAATTAGCATAAAAACATACCTTATGGAGTTGATTGATCCTCATCATGATGTTTTGATTTATGTCACATGTCTGATGTTAAATGCATGATGTGACAAGTTGATATGTCTACTTGATAAAAGCATATGATAATGTTAAATATCCAGAGCTCTTATAGGACTTTCCCCAATTTTTTGCAAGTTCACTTGATACAACTAGAGCTAAAGATGAAGCTACAAAAGATCATCTATCAACAAGTACATCAGCCAACAAAGGATATCAACCTTACTTTCATGCAATGATGGATATTTCATATTATCATGTGTTCTTTCTCATTTCTTTTATCATCAGATCTATAGCTTGCATATGTCTGCATTGCTCAGTTTAGTCACTCCCACGGCTTGTGTGGGACACATTTAAACACTTCTTTTAAACATGATTAGTTAATTTACCTTATGCAACCAATTTATGTATGTTTCCTTTCAATCAATGCATAAGATAGAATAACTGAAACTTGAATGTATATTCCAAATATGATATGAAATGATAGTTCAAATGAATACCTTTCTTTCTTGCTTTCAATTATGATCATCTGAATAATCAAATTGTCTTATAACTCTTTAAAGATAAAAAAAAATTAGATCAACTGCCTTCCCTAAGTGTTTGATTTCTTGATAGTCTAACTCACTTGTCATGATGATTTGATAGTCCTAATTGGACTGTTGGGTTATCATGACAACTGATCATTATTTCTGCTTTGTCAAGACATAAAAAATTCAATGAATGTAATAACTTGAAAGTTTTCTTTTACTCCTGAAACAACTGCAAATAGGTCTAACTAAATTTAGTGTGAACAAAATTTAGTAATAGGTATAAATGCAAGATGAAGTTGAGTGGAGCAATGTAGAGAAGATGAATCAAATGTAAATAAAGAGTGTTGAATTGAGTGTGATGTTAAATGCCTCTGACTTCCAGATGCAGTGAGCAAAAGGTGTCTACATTTTAGCTTTCTTGAAGTTACTAGAGGCAGTGAGCCAAAGGTTGTGGATGACAAGAAATTATAGTGGTGGATCGAGCTCCTATTTCTTTGAGATAGTGAATCTCTATGTAATAGTCTTCTTCTATTCTTCTCTCTTTTGGATAGTGAGTCCTTCTTGCAGTGAGCCTTTCTCTTGGTTGTGATCCTTTCTTCTGGGCAGTGAGCCCTTGGCAGTGATCCTATTTAATTTTTGGTGTTGTTATTCATATATATGTGAGATAATCCTCACCATGGTTTTTCCCTTCTTGGGTTTTCCCCATAAATCTAGTGTTCTTATTTGTTTGGATGTTTTTGCATTGATGTTGTTGATAGTAAGGAATGCTGAGAGGGGGGTGGGGTGATTCAATATTCCAAAAAATCACTTCTTAACAAGTTTATTAATCTAATCTCCTAAATTAATAATATGAAAGCAGAATAAACATAGAAATAGAAACCATAAAGACATAACACATGAACAACATGATTTTTACATGGAAAACCCAAAAAGGGAAAAACCGTGGTGAGTGTTAGCTTACAATATATTAAGATAGCACAATACCAGATTACAAGAAGGATCAATTCCTTAGGGATCACTACCCTATGAAGAAGTGTTCACTGCACAAAAGCTCACTGCTAAGAGAAAGGAAGATAGAAAAGTTGTTGGCTCACTACCAGGAGATGACTACTACAAATGCATCTAAGAATGTTGAGGTGTAGTTCCCTTAAGCTCAGTAAATAGACTCAAAAGTCTTCATAATGTTTGTTCTGCTATTTCTTGCTCTACTTCACATATGCTCTATTTTTCTATCCAGTGTCTTCTTTAGATCACAAAACTACCTTAAATCAAATTCACACTCTGATCACAATATCTTCTTTGCTCAATACTTTATCAATTATGAAATCCATCAGGTATAAATACCCACAACTAGACTTACCACACAAATAGGTCAGCCACCCAGACATGAAATGTGTAGCCAAGTGTTTCACCTTGTCAGCTCAAACCTAAGCACAAACAACAATGTGGACTCAAATGATCATACAATAGTCTTCATATGGGTTGGTATCAATCATTCAATCACTTGTATTGATTGTTCAAACAATATAACTTCTTCCATATCGAGCTGTCATGCCTATCAACTTGTTCCTCACGAATACACTTGATCAATTCAATTGTCACAACATAACTTCCACTATGGATCAAATTAGACTCTAAAAATCATATTCAACATTCATCATTGATCTCTTAGTATACCTTCAAAGCCACAAAGCATAATAATCAACTGCTGAGAAATGCGAAACTCAAAACTGTTACCATGTCTCTGTGAAACACTATCAGACTGCAAACTGGTAAAGAACATCTTGTAGAATGAAACCAAAGGAACTTCAAAAGATACAAATTTGGATTTAGGTAGCCACGATATGTATCTTTTCTAATCCAGAACTACAAGACAAACTTTTTCATAGCAAAGGAATACAGACCATTTTGCTTCTAGACTATGCACTATTTCTGCTTTAACTTTGTTTATCCAGACTTGGACAATTCTTCATATGACTATAGGAGGAAGTCATAATCTAGAGACTTAAACAAGTGACCACTAGGTAGTTATGAACAACATACCTAATCCACATACAAATGCCATTAACTGCAGAGGCATACCACCACAAACACTATTACTCTGCATACTTCCTATACTTAGTCAGATCTTCTTCCAAAGTGAGATCTCTTTGCCATACTTGTACACTTTGTCTTGTTTCCATTAATGACAACAATAAAACATCCATTAGAATAGTGTCTCTTTCAAACAGACACTTCATATGTTTACATTAAGCTAATGCATGTTAAGAGGTTTCTGGTTGGAATTACTTTGAAGATTTAATTATTTCAGTACACAACTGATTCACCCCCCCTCTCAATTGCCCTATGCTTTCTAACAATTGGTATCACAGATAAGTTCCCTAAAGAAGCTTAACTGCTTTGGGTAGATTCAAATGGTGCACAAGAAAGGTATGGAGATTCTAGTGTTTGATAGAACAAATTATGCTTTTTGGAAGATTGGGATGGAAAGCTTTCTTATCTCACTAGGATATGGAGTATGGAAGATAGTTGACAAAGGTTATACTATACCTCCTAATGGTCCAAAGGATGAAAATGAGATTAAAGAATATTAGAACAATGGCAAGGCAAGGAGTGCTCTTAAGAACAATATCTCTAATTCTGAATTAGTAAGGTGATGATTTATAAAACTGCTCATGAGATCTGGAAGAAATTGGAAAGTACCTATGAAGGAGATGACAAGGTCAAACAAGCAAAGTTGCAGATTTTGAAGACCAAGTTTGAAACCCTAAAGATGTTAGAGGATGAAAATATTGCAAGCTACATGCAGAGAGTGGATGAGGTTATCAATTCCATCAATGGTCTTGGTGGGAATTTGGAGGAAAGTGAAGTGGTAAAGAAGGTACTAAGATCTCTTCCAAAATCTTAGAGTGCTAAAGTTTCTACTATTGAAGAAACTCAAAATTTGGATAAGTATTGTACAGATCAAATGTTTGGTACTCAAACTACTTTTGAGATAAGAGAGTTTGATCAAGATGAATCAAGAAAAGAAACTACTTTTAAGGCTAGCAAGACATAAAAGAATGCTAAATCATCTAATTTAGATGACTCTGATGAAGTGGAAGACAATTTTGTAAGTAGGATGAAAAGGGCTCTAGAAAATACAGAGGTCATTTGCCCTTCAAATGTTTCAACTATGGAAAGATAGGTCATTATGCCTCTAAATGTCCAATTAAAATTTCAAATGACAAATACAAGGATAACAAAGGAAAATCATTCAAAGGAAGTTATTATGGTGAAGAAGATGATAGCATATTTGATGATGAATCTGACTATCTAGATGATGATGGTAATGAATTCTTGTTAATGGGTTTAAATGTTGGAACTAATTCTTAAATGGATATGAAGGAAACTACTTTAGAAATAGAGCACAATATCAAATGAACTATGGTAACTTATTTTCATGCAAGAGAGGAGGAGAACCTCTAGTTAATTCATAGTGGGTGTTAAAATCATATGGCAGCTGATAAGAATAAGTTTGTGAAGCTTGAGAGGTTTGATGGAGGTTTTGTTAAGTTTGGAGATGATGCATCTACTAAGGTGTGTGGAAGAGGTTCACTAAGTTTTGATGGAAAAAACAATATAGATGATGTTCCTTATGTCAAAGGTCTCTGGCATAATCTTCTAAGTGTAAGACAAATGTGTAGTAGAGGATATAATCTTGTGTTTCAAGATGGTGGCTATGAAATTAGAAAAGAAGCCTCTAGAACTCTTATTGCTATTAGAACAAGGACAAAATAAAATATATCAGCTCAAAGGTGTTGATGGTTTGTGCCTTATGACTCAAATTAATGAAAGTTGGCTATGGAATATAAGAATGTGTCACATCAATTTTGACAACCTAGTGAAGATCAACTCTACTCAAGCTGTGAGGGAATTGCCAAGAATTACAAAGCCTACCAATGCAACCTACAAGGAATGTCATATTGGGAAGCATACAAGGCAGAATTTCAAGATCAAAGAGTATTCTATCACCAGACCTCTAGATTTGGTGCATACAGATATATGCATACCTACAAGAGTAGAAAGCTTTCAAGGTGATAGGTATTTCATGTTGTTGATTGATGATTTCTCTAGAATGACTTGGGTAACTTTTCTCAAAGAAAAATTAGAAGCTCTAGATAAGTTTAAAACATTTAAAGCTATGGTTAAAAATTAAATTGATTTGAAAGTTAAGTGTTTGAGGTCTGACAAAGGTGGTGAGTTCACCTCTAATTATTTTAACTACTTTTGTGAAGATCATGCAATAAGAAGGCATTTATCAGCCCCTAGGACTCCTTAGTAGAACATAGTTGTGGAAAGGAAGAATACAACAGTTTAGGAAGTAGTACGGACAATGTTGAAAGAAGAAAATTTGTTGGATATCTATTGGAGAGAAGCTATTCACACTACAATCTACATACAAAAATAGAGTGCAAGCAAGGGCCAATAATTCAAAGACTCCATATGAACTATGGTATGGAAGAACTCCTACTGTAAAATATTTGATTGTTTGGAAGTAAGTACTACATTAGGAGAGGTGAAGAAAACTTGAGAAACTTTGATACAATATTAGATGAAGGAATCTTCCTTGGATATTCAACAAAGAGTAAGGCTTACAGTGTTACAAAAAGAGGCTAAAGAAATTAGTAGAAATTGCAAATATTAAAGTGGATGAAGAACCATATCAAGGTTCAGTACTATTGGAAGGATATGAATTTGATGATACCCCTTGCAGAGAAGAAGAAAGAGAAGAAGAAAAGGAAAAGGAGAAGCAAGTTGATGATGAAGATGATCTAAAGAAGATTCCTACAACCCCCAAGTATGTGCCAAAGAATCATTTTGAAAATCAAATCATTGGAGATAAAAACAAAAGTGTTTTAACAAGGAGAGTTATTGTTATGGTAGATGAACATGTAAATTTGTACTTATTGTCTCAAATAGAACCCAAAACAGTGACTGAAGCATACAAAGATGAGCATTGGATCAAGGCTATGGAAGAAGAATTGATGCAGATTGAGAAGATCACACTTGGGAAGTTGTCCAAAGACCAATAGACAAAAATGTGATAGGAGTTAAATGGGTCTTTTGGAACAAATTAAATGAGAATGGAGAAGCAGTCATAAATAAGGCTAGGCTTGTGTGTAAAGGCTACTCACAAGTGGAAGGGATCGATTATGAAAAAACATTTGCTCCAGCAGTAAGATTGGAGACCATTAGATTGTTCTTGGCGCCTTTGTAGCTCATAAGGACTTCAAAGTTTATCTAATGGATTTGAAATTTGCATTCTTGAATGGAGAGTTGGAAGAAGAGGTATACATTTAGAAACCTGAAGGATTTCAGTCATCAGATGGTTCAACTATGGTTTGTAGATTAAAGAAGGAATTGTATGGACTCAAACAAGTTCCTAGGGCTTGGTATCTAATATTGGATAGGTACCTGTTGCAACAAGGATTCAATAAGAGCACCACAAATAGCAATTTGTACTTCAAGGTTGAAGAAGATCAAATCCTGATTCTAGAAGTGCATGTTGATGATATAATCTTTGGAGGAAATGAAGGTATGTGAAAGAGATTTGTAGAAGAGATGTAGAAATAATTTGAATTGTCAATGTGTAAATAAATGAATTTCTTCCTTGGGTTACAAATCAGGCAATTAGAAAAGGGTATTTTAATTTCATAGACAATGTATGCTAAGGAAATATTGAAGAAGTTTGGAATGGAAGACTACAAACTAGTATGTACTCCCATGACTACTATTGTAAATTGAGCAAAGATGATGAATCTCCTAAGGCTGATCAAAGAAAGTACAAATCAATGATTGGTGGACTGTTATAACTAACTGCTACTAGACCGATCATGCATGTAGTTTGTCTTGTGGCTAGATTTCAAGATGATCCTAGAGAGTCACATGTTTTAGCAGTAAAGAAGATATTTAGGTACTTGAAAGGCACTCTGGAGTTTGGCCCATGGTATCCCAAGGATACTAATTTCTCCTTGAGTGCATACACAGATGCATAAATGACAGAAGAAGTACAAGTGGTGGTTCTTTCTTTCTTAGAAGCAAACTTGTCTCTTGGTTAAGTAAGAAGTGGGACTCAATGTCATTATCTACTATAGAAGTAGAGTACATTGCAACAATGTCTTGCTACACAGGTGTTGTGGATGAAGTAGACATTAAAGGATATCAAAGTGTCAATATTTCAAAGAATCCGATAATGCATTCAAGGACAAAACATACTTCAATATGGTATCATCTCCTAAGACAGAAGATTACATAGAATGAGGTAAAATTTTTGTATGTTCCTACCAAGGATCAAGTTGCAGACATATTTACAAAGGCTCTTCCTAAGGATACCTCTAAGTATCTCCAGCAAAAATTAGGGGCTATTGCAAGAAATTTAATATACATTTTTGGTCCTAGACTAATGTTGAAGGCTACCTCTTGGGGGGGTAGGTAGTGATACTATTGGTTGGTGTAGTTAGATGGAGCATATCCTATGACCTTAAGGGGGAGAGTGCAAACAAAGTGAGAGTAGTGGAGATAGAGAAGATACTTGCTAGTGTTGAAGTTGTTTCCCTTTGCCATTGATGTCAAAGGGGGAGAGAGTTGAAGTGATTGAAAAACCATTATGTAGAGAGGTGTGTGAAGAGTGAGAGTTGTTTCTGTTAGGGGGAGTATTACTGAGCTACTGATTGATTGCTTTAGGTCTTGATGGTTTTTCAAAGAGCAAGTGTTGTCATCAATGACAAAGGGGGAGATTATTGGAAACTTTATTGTGTTTTCATTGATGTCAACCTCCATCAGATAGCTTACTTGGTTTCCAAGTTCTTTTGAGAGAATTTGATAAAAAGATGTGTAGTGTGACATGGGTGCTTTCAGTGTTGAACTTCACATTGCTTCTTTGTTGAATATATGCTTGTGTGCTCTAGAGGTAATGATCAGAGGTATTTAGTGGTTTTATATCAAAGTTTTATGTTTTGGATTGTGCACAAGTGGAAGATGTATTTTACAGAGTGCTTGCCTGTATAGAAGACTATCTAGGAGAAATGATATTGCTTTGCATTTTTCCCCATTGATGTTTCCAATCTTGTGGATCTTGGTGAGTGCTTACATTGTCTATATGTACCTTCCATTGAATTTTCTAGTGTTGGGGTGCTCTGAAAGTGTAGTTCTTGTGTTGGTGTTCAGTAGCAGTATATCCTGATGTGTAATATGAAGACATTCTTTACATCAGATGGTTGCAATATTATTACAAAAGATTTTGATGATGTTGGATATCTTGGGAATGTATGTGAATGCTTTCGAGCGTCTCTCTTTGGTCCACATTATGTTTCTAGACTTGGAGAAGCATTGATATGGTCATTAGCTCAAGTTTGGTTGAATTGGCTTACTAGAGCCATCTGTGGAGGTACATTGTAGATTGTTGATGTGATGAGTAGATTTTGATATAGATTTGAGTCTTAGTTAACCCTTGACATGGTCCACTTACACTTCTTTCCACTGCATAAGTGTTTAGTGCCGACCTAATTGGTGTTTCACGTTTGAGGTGCACATGTCTCTTTACAAATGACCTAATTGAGATAGGTCTTGGTTGTAGATGGTATAAATGCAAGATGAAGTTGAGCAGAGCAATGTAGAGAAGATGATGCGAATGTAAATAAAGGGTGGTGAATTGAGTGTGAGATTAAATGCTTGTGACTTCTAGATGCAGTGAGTAGAAGGTGTCTAGATTTCATCTTGCTTGAAGTTACTAGAGGCAATGAGCCAAAGGTTGCAGATGGCAAGAAGTGGCAATGGTGGATCTCTCCTATTGCTTTTAGATAGTGAATCTCTCAGTAACAGTCTTCTTCTATTCTTCTATCTTCTAGACATTGATTCCTTTTGGCAGTGAGCCTTTCTCTTGGAAGTGAGCCTTTCTTTTGGGTAGTGAGCCTATTTGATTTTTGATATTGTTATTCATATATATGCAAGCTAATCCTCACTATGGTTTTTCCCTTCTTGGGTTTTCCATGCAAATCTTGTCTTCTTATGTGTTTGGATGTGTTTACATTGATGGTTCATATGTTTACGTCAAGCTAATGCATGTGAAGAGGTTTATGGTTGGAATTACTTTGAAGGTTTAATTGTTTTAATACACAAATGATTCACCCCCCTCTCAATTGTCCTATGCATTCTAACATTTTGATTGTGGGATCAACTATAACTATTTTCTGGACTAAAGTGTTCTATAAAAGGACCATGACTATTCTGAAAGGAAAGTATAGGTATAGAATACAGCTTCCCTAATGTCAATTCAAAGGGGATAATGTAGACAGGTAACATTTAATTCAAATACAAAGATGAACACATTGGAAAATATAGAATAAACATACATGATAACAAAGAACAACACTAGATGTATGTGGAAAAACCCTTTCAGGTAAAAAACCCACCACCACAAGAGAGACAATCTTTAGAAAGGTTACAATAAAGATCCCAGCCTTCTCACTCAGGTATCAATTCTCAAATTATACACACAGCTCACTTCCTCTGTACATCTACAGAATGAATAATTTGATCGAATCTCATCATCAACCACAGACAACCTCACCAAATCTGTATATGACACAGTCTTCAAGAGAAAAACCATTTTGAACTTCTACCCTAATTGTTCATTCCAACTAAGCTAACATCACTATCTTCCAACCATCGCATAACTGTTTGTATTCATGTGAGACCTTTAGTCCCACATTAACCAGTTTGAGTTTGATATCCCAGTTTACATACAAAAACACTCAGTAAGACTATCGTCGGTAATTTTGTTGCCGACGATGCCAGTCTAAGCCTCATCAGAATAGCCCAAGCCATCAGAGACCACTCCACCATCCACACCGATGGTTCCTTATCCCACTGATGCCCAAGCCTTCATCCTTCATCAGAGTAATAGAAGACGGTCAGAGTACCTACCACAGGCTCAACCGATAGACATATCACATCGATTGAACCTATTGAACCATTGAACTTGATGAGTGAAGTTCAAGCCTTCATTAGAGTAATAGAAGACCGTTGGAGTACCTACCATAGGCTTAGCTGATGGCCAGCCTTATGCTGATAGACATATCACATCGGTTGCACCTGTTGAACCATTGAACCTGATGAGCGAAGTTTAAGCCTTCATCGGAGTAACAGAAGACCGTAGGCTCAATCGATGGCCAACCTTAGGCCGATAGACATATCACATTGGTTGAACCTATTGAACCATTGAACCTAATGAATGAATGAGGTTCCAAGCAGTAACTTGAGATATTAGGTCTCTTCAATCTCTCATTGGTCAAAGAGATTACTGCTACCTCTTAATCCTCATATGATTACTGAGAATTATGGGGCCGAAGACCCATTTCATCTAAACACCATTTGAACTTGGCCATGCTCACTGGTTTAGTCAAGGCATCTACAACATTATCCAAAGTATCCACCTTTTCTAGCTTTACCTTTTTGTCTTCCACCATATCATGAACAAAGTGATATTGGACATCAATATGTTTTGTCCTAGCGTGAAAAGTAGGATTTTTTGCCAAATAGATAGCACTTTGACTGTCATAATGAATTTATATCTGCCCTACATCAAAACTAACATCAGAACACAACCTCTTCAACCAAATTGCTTCTTGGCATGCACGAGTAGCTACCATGTACTCTGCCTCTGTTGTGGAAAAAATTACTATAACTTGCCACTTGCTCATCCAACTGATAGCACCACCATTTAATGTGAATACATATCCCCTGGTGGATCTTCTACCATCAATTTCCCCTGCCCAATCAGAATCAACATATCCTTGAATGCTGATAGATTTATGAGATCCAACTGAGTTTCCATGATAGAAAATAGCATAGTCAGAAGTTCCTTTCAAATACCTCATAACTCTCTTCACATCATCCCAATGTGATCTACCTGGATTTGCCATAAATCGGCTCAAAACTCCCACTACCTGGGCAATGTCTAGTCTAGTACAGACCATTGCGTACATTAAATTGACAACAACACTTGCATAAGGTACTTTTTTCATGTCATCAATTTCATTCAAAGATTCTGGACAATCTTCAACAGATAGTTTCATTCCCTGTAAAACTGGAACAACTAACTATTTACAATCAAACATATTAAATGTATTAAGAACATTGATAATATACTTGCTCTGGCTGAGCCAAAGCTTTCTACTAGATCTATCCCTTTTGATTTCTATTCCTAGACTGTACTTCGCTGCCCCCAGATTCTTCATTTCAAATTTCAAGGACAATTGAGATTTTAAATCTGAGATCATCCCCTTACCATTGCTAATGAATAACATGTCATCCACATATAGTGCAATTATAAGAATCCAATCACCATCAGTTTTATAATAGACACAATGATCAAATTTAGATCTCACAAATCCCAAAGATAAAACATAAGTATCAAATTTTTGATACCACATTCTAGGAGATTGCTTCAAGCCATAAAGAGACTTTTTAAGTTTACATACCAGATGTTCTTTACCTTTTACCACAAAATGCTCTGGCTGGGACATATAAATTTCCTCTTCAAGGTCCCCATGAAGAAATACTATCATCACATCCATCTGCTCAATTTCAAAGTCATACGCTACTGCAAGTGACAATAAAAATCTAATGGATGTCAACTTAGCTACAGGAGAAAAGATTTCTCCATAATCTATACCTTCCTTTTGAGAATACCCCTTAGCAACTAGTCTTGCCTTGTACTTTTCAATACTACCAACTAGACCATATTTCTTTTTAAATACCCACTTAAAGCCCATAGGTTTTCTACCTTCACGCAAGGGCATGAGATCCCAGGTTCCATTTTTCTCCAACGATGACATTTCATTATCCATGGCTTCCAACCAAGAATCTGAATTAGGTAAACTAATAGCTTCTTTCACAGTCCTAGGTTCATTAGTATTAGTAAGAAAAGCATAGGCACAACTTGAATCAAGTACTAAAAATCCATACCTATCTGGTTGTCTTCTTTCACATGTAGACCTCCGTAATGGCTAAGGTGCAGGTTCAGGTTCTTGCTCTGGATCTGAATCTTCAGAGCTACTCAAACTCACTTCTAAATCATCTACACTTGGTGCTTATTGTTCCTCTTTTATAGGGGTCAGAGGAATATTAACAACACTCTTTTCTTTCTTCTCTTCTATCTTCTCCGGCTGAGGATCAATAACCAAAGGTTTCAGCTCTTTGAAAATTGCATTCCTGCTATAAATTACTTTTTTAGTTTCAGGATTCCAAAGCTTGTACCCTTTAACACCGACTCCATAGCCAATAAAGATACATTTGACTGCCTTGTAATCTAGCTTAGATATTTTTACCTTAGGAATATGAGCATATGCCTCATAGCCAAAGACACAAAGATGTCTTAGAGAGGGCTTCTTTCCAGACCATGCTTCCATAGGCATCTTATCAACCAATGCCAAAGTAGGAGAATGATTTAGCAAGTAACAAGATGTAGCAACTGCCTTAGTCCAGAACCTTTGTTCAAGACCAGCATAACTCAACATACTTCTTGCTTTCTCCATCAATGATCGATTCAACCTTTCAACAACTCCATTTTATTGTGGAGTATAAGGTGTAGTCTTATGCCTTTTTATTCCATGATCAATACAATATTTATTTAAATATTTATTGAAATATTCACCACTGTTATCCGTTCTCAAACATTTTAGTTTTCTACTAGTCTAATTCTCCACAAGATTTTTAAATTCTTTAAACCAACTGAAAACTTCTAATTTATTTTTCAAAAAATATACAAATACCCTCCTTAAATAATCATCAATAAACAATACATAGTATCTTGATTTAGACAGAGAAGGAACATCAACTGGACAAAAAACATCAGAATGTACATAGTCCAGAACACCAGAAGATTTATGAGAACTAGAGTAAAAGAAACACGATTCTATTTTCCATATATGCAATGTTTGCAGAAATCAAACTCCAGATTACAATCAATCAGCCCATTTACCAGGTTTTTGTTTTTCAAGGTTTTTAAACCTTTTTCACCTATGTGACCAAGTTTATGATGCCAGAGCATTGTTTTCTCTACAGGAAGTTTAACTTCCATAGAGTTTGCATCATGTGTTACAACAGTAGCTTTTTTAGATTTTATAGAGACATTATTATAGCACACTGGTTTAGCATCTAACCTATACAAAGTTCCAATGCGTTCACCCTTTTCCTATACAATAGAACCTCTAGTCATCTTACAGCCACCATTCACAAAACTAACTTGCACTCCAACATCATTAAGCTTACTAACAGAAAGTAAATTTCAATCCAGACTTGGTATGTGTAATACTCCATTCATTCCCTTTATTCTGCCATCTAGGAACTAGATTCTAACTCTTCCTTGGCCAAGAACTTCTAGTGTCAAATCACTTACTAGGAACACCTTCCCACCAACATACAGTTCATACTTAGTGAACCATTCTCTGTGAGATGCCATATGAAAAGATGCTCCTAAATCCACCAGCCATACATCTTTAGATGCAAGCGTTGCCAAGGCAGCAATGAAGGCATCAACAACACTCTGAGAAGAATCGGTGTCAGAGAAGTTCTTCTTCTTCTTCTTTTTCTCCTCTTTGTAGTCTTTTCTGATGTGTCCTTTCTACCCACAATTCTAGCACTTCACCTTGGAATTTTTTCCAGGAGATTTTGATCTCCCCTCTGATTTGGACTTAGACTTATTATCTTTCTTCTTGTCTCTTTCCTTTGATCTACCTCGAACGGACAGGGCCTCTTTGGCCATCTTAGAAGATTTCCTTTGCATCTCTTTAGATAACAGTGAGGCAACAACTTCTTTAGTTTTAAATGTGGTTGTTGTACTTCCAATAGCCATCACAAGATGATCCCATGAGTTAGGTAAGGAACACAACTGAAGCATACAACGGTCCTCCTCTTCTATTTTTACACCTATAGAATTCAACTATGCAGCAATCATATTAAATGAGTTTAGATGGTCTGCTACATATGCTCTTTCGTCCATCTTCAGAGAGTACAACTTCTTTCTGAGGAAAAGTTTATTCACCATCCTAATTAATATCTCCCAACTTCTTCCACAAAGCGTTTGCATTCTTCTCCTCATGGATGCTCAATAGAATAGAATCCGCTAAACTTAATCTTATCAGTCCCCTGGCTTTCCTTTCTGCTAGGTCCTAGTCTTCTTGTTTCATGCCTGAAGGTTTAGTCCCAGACACAGCAACCCAAAGATCTTTGTCGACCAGCAAATCTTCAACCTTAAGCTTCCACAACTCAAAGTTTGTGCCATTGAACTTTTCAATGTCTACTCTTCCTAATGCACTTGCCATCTTATTTAACAAAATAGACCTCTAAAAAACTCCCACTCACATAACTAACACAAAAAATCCAACCTACCAACAAGGATAACACAACTAGCCAGGCTCTGATACCACTTGAAAGGAAAGCACAGGTATGGAATACAACTTCCCTAATGTCAATTCAAAGGGGATAATGCAAATAGGTAACGTTTAATTCAAATACAAAGATGAACACACCAGAAAATATAGAATAAACATACAAGATAACAGAGAACAACACCAGATGTACATGGGAAAACCCTTTCGGGTAAAAAACCCACCACCACAAGAGAGACAATCTTTATTTATAGTAAGCTTAGAAAGGTTACAATAAAGATCCCAGCCTTCTCGCTCAGGTATCAATTCTCAAATCAAACATAGAGTTCACTTCCTTTGTACATCTATAGAATGAACAATTTGATCAAATCTCATCATCAACCACAGACGACCTCACCAAATCTGTATATAACACAGTCTTCAAGAGTAAAACCATTTTGAACTTCTGTCCTAATTATTTGTTCCAACTGACCCAACCTTGCTATCTTCCAACTATCACATAATTGTTCATATTCATGTGAGACCTTTAGTCTCACATTCACCAATTCAAGTTTGATATCCTGGTTTACATACATGAACACTCAGTAAGACTATCATCGATAATTTTGTTCCTGACAATGCCAGTCTAAGCCTCATCAGAATAGCCCAAGCCATCGGAGACCACTCCAACATCCACACTGATGGTTCTGTTGTGATGCTCACAACACGCCCCATTTTACTCCTTAGCAAAATGAGGACCCCTGTTGTGGCTTTGCTTTTTGCTTTTGTGTGTGGGTCTGTTGGGTGGCAAAAGGGAAAAGAGAGTGAAAGTTTCAAACCCTATTGAAAATAGAGAAAATTTTGCATTAAGTACCAGAGCTGAATATGGGTTAATTCCTTGTCAAAAATGAGTGAGGGTTGCTTTTTGAACTATGTTAAAATTCATAATATTTTGCAAGTTATGAGTGTTTTGGTAAAATGTACAATGGGAAGGTTTCTATGTTGCATATACAAAGTCCTTTGTATACTAGGTTCCTTTGTATATTGGGTTTCTTTGTATATCAATTTTCCTTTGTATATCAGGTTGCATGAACAAGGTTGTTTGCATATATTTTTATACTTGTATGCATTTCAATGACACTTTATTTTTACATACAAGTTAGGTTCGACAGAGTCAAAGTCTAAATGAATAAACGGTTAAGTCGGATGTATGTTTTGCTTGTATGTTTGGAAAAAGGAACATACAAAAATATATGCAATGATATATGCATGCCACAGACTCGACAGAGTCCAAAGTTTAAATGAACAAATAGTTAAGTCCATCATTTGCATATCGGGCTTTGTATGTATGTTTTGGGACATACAAAGTGAAATATACAAGGCTTTATGCAAGTCACAGAACCGAAAAGTTATGAAATGAGATGTAATTATTGCATGTTTCAGGGAAATACATTTTAATATGCATACAATGTAGAACTGAAGAAAGTTTAAAGTTTGGTTAATGCAATGTATTGTGACTTAATGTATATCAGACATACATTGCATTTTATACAAGTTAGAATTGAAGGAAGTTTAAAATTCGATATAAACAATGCATCATACCTCAATGTATATTGGAAGATGCATTACACTATATACATTGCGGAACTAAACAGTGAGTAAACTATGGTTCATGACAGTTGAAATCCGAAATGCACATACAAAGGAGTTTGTATGTATTCGTGCTTGTATGCAAGGGATTGATACAAATGTTATATGCATAACAAGGATACAAAAAGAAAGATATGCGATTGGTGAGAGAATGCGATCAGAGCAAAGTTTTTGGGTCACCCCGATGGTGAAGAATCATGCTAATTTAAAGTTACATTGGGAAGAAGTGAGCGATTGGCACAAGTTTTATTGATCGCTTCGATTGAAGTGAGTTACGTTGATAAGAATTACATCGGCTAGACATATACGATTAGTGAAAAGTTTGTGTATCACTCTGACTTAGGTAAGTTACATCGATGACAGAGAAATACAAAATGGTAAAGGATGCATCGGCTAGAGTAGAGTGATTAGGGTATGATTTTTGGATCACTCCAATGGAAGATAGCCATGTCGATAAGGAAGATATACAAACTGAAGGAGTTATATTAGCGTGAAAGGTATGATTAGAGTGTAGCTATTGGATCAACCTAACAAAGAAGCTCATGCCGACAGAGAAGGCACTTTTAACAATGAAAAGATACATCGGCCAGAAGTGTAGGATTGGTAGGATGTTTTTTGATCGACCCAACTGCGATAGTCATATTGATGATGAAAATATATACAATGAAATATACAAAGGGTTCAAAAGCACATGAACATTGCAACTGGAGGTTGAGTTGGTAGCGCATTGATTACTGTAATCAATGCTCATCTAACATTCTGATGAGGTGTAAATTGATGGAGGCGGTATGAAGTTTAAATCTATTTTTTATGTCTGTTTTGCAGGTATGAAGGTAAATACAAAGATGGAGATTTAATGGTGATGACATCACAGGAGATGGATTGGATCACAAAAGATCACAAATGAAGCAGGAGGAGTAAAGGCTTTCAATGAGAGGAGATATGCAGATGGAAAGAAACATTATTAAAAGAACAACAGAGGATATTTTAGTGGCTATTAGGGTTTCCAAAGGGCATCCTTATGCTCAGTATGGGTATGCTGCTCAGAGATTTTTGGCAGGATCTATTTTCCACTGATTGATGTTGCACTTGAAGTGTGGACCGTTGATTGACTAGGGTTTTTTTTTAACCATATTGGGGGATAATCAAAGCTATATATTGAGCCCCTTTACTCTGTAATAAGAAACACAAGGATTCATAGGAATTTATAGAACAGACCTAAAAGTTGTAATTAGTCTTGGCATTTTTTAATAGAAGAACAGTTTAGTTTAGAGTAGAGGAGGTCACCTGTGTCTATAATAAGGAATGCGTGGAACATCTAGCTTCCTTACTGTATCTGTAAAGCGTTGTAAGTTTTCTGTAAGTTGATTAATGAAGCTAAGAGTCATTCATACATTGTAAATCATATATGACTATTTATCTTGAATATAAATGAATCTGGAATTCTGTGTCTATATTCAAAGTGTCTTCTGGCTCTTCTTTGTATTTGAAATAATATCTCTTAAAGCTTGCAATCTTGAATGTGTGTTCGTGAAAATACTCAGGACATTCAATTTAATGATTTGGTCTGCTGATTTGATCAGTTTTACTATACTTCTTACAACATGCATAATAGAGCATTTAGATCCTGTAGCAGAATGAAGTTTAATTTAGATTTCTCTAACTTTTCCCAAACCATTTGAAATACTTAGCTTAAACGCAAAAATTTAAAGGAGATTGTTTGATATTTAAAGGAAACATGAACAACTGAGTTGATATTTGATAGTTTTCATACTATTTGAAAAGGAAAGCTTGTGTTAATATAAATCATATAGAGCTTTGAGATATAGTAACAAATCTGTGCAAAAGAATGAATAAAATGTTGATATTTGTGATATTTTGCATAATCGGAGTCCAGTAAATCATCAAAAACCTTAAATCAAGTAAGGCCCCTTACATATTACAGCTTCACATCAACCTACTAAATTATCCAACAGGTCAAGACCTAACCATACAGAAACTTGGGATTAAGCAAATCTTAATTGATTTCTTCATATCTTTCAAGACAGTTAGGTTCATTTTGTGAATTTTAACTTTTGTTATGAATGTGTAAAAATAATCATCAACAGTTTTTAGCACTAGAAGGATGACCATATTAGAGTTAGGGTTTGTTCTAAGTAAAGCTGGCTCATAACAGTAACAGAGTGACTAGGTCTAGATCTAGTTCAGAAGATATATTTGTGCAATTACTTGATAAAAGGAAAAATAAGAGTCCTTTGATTTGGAATACCATAATATCACACATAGGAGGTTCATCTGGAACACCTCTTGGATCACCTTTTAGTATCCATAACATTGTGAGTCCTGACAGTTCTTCATTTAGATTTTTGAACCTTGGTTCAGGTACTCCTAGGGGTCCCAGTCCTCCTAGGAATCATAATCCTCCAAGAAATCTAGGTATTCCATCGATCTAGGTTAAGCACAAGTACCTGCAATGGTTATTTTAATGTCAACTCTCCCATACATTTCATTGATTATCATGAGATGCCAAAGAATCTTGAAAAGATATGTCCTAAATATCAATTACATCAGGATCCAGAAGATCACATTAGAATATTCAAAAAAGTATGCTTTAGGGCTAGGTTAGAATATGAGGATGGTGTGTGTAGGTTGTTTCCTTACACCTTTAATGGGCAGGCTTCTAACTGGTATGTTAACTTGCCCAATGGTTATATTTCTTCTTGGGCACATATGGAAGAAATATTTTTGTCTAGATTTAGAGGACCAATAGATCCTTCCACCTTATATCATAAATTAGCTACAATAAAGAGAGGTGAAGGAGAGCTGATTAATAATTTTAATGATAGATTTCAAAAGGACTATTCTAGGTTAGCATCTCCTTACACAAAAAATGCAGATATATTGTTAGCCATGTATTATGTTGCCTTAGATCCATTAATTGCTATGTTCATCAAGAGAAAGCCTGACATAGATACAATATCCAAAGCTTATAAGGAGGCAGCCTTAGTAAATAAGGAGATGAGGCAAACATCTTATAATCCATTTCCTAATGGAGGAAATCTTGGGATACAAAATCAAACACAACCTTGGAATGGAGTCCCTACGCATAACACTCCATTATTGAATCCAATTCCTACATACACACCTGTGTACAATTCTGCCCCAATCCAGGCCATAGTCCCTTATATTGGTAACACTGCCAATAATAATTAGAGTAATGGTCAATCTTTTTTCCAACCCTCTCGGGATACATTTGTGGCAAAGGCACAAGAGGAAAGGGAAGAAATCAAAGAAATAACTGCACACTTGAGAAGATTGACTACTAAAATGACACAACTAAGAAATGAGAATCTCTATTGTAGAAACAACCAAGGGTACAATCAAAACCATAACCAAAGCTATAGTCAGAACTACAACCCAAACCATAACCAAAATCACAATCAGAATTATAACCAGGGTCAAAGTTCAAATCAAAACTAGAATTACAATCAAAATCAAAATCAAAATCATAATCCAGGACAACCAATGCAAAATAGAGGACCTGTGGAAGATAACAGAGCCTGGGGTAATAACAATAGGAATCAAAATCAGCTAAGGCCACCCAAGACATGGAACACAGGGCCAAATAATGGCACTCTAGCTTCTCCATTTGAGAATGTAGATAATCAAGATACAAAACAAATAGTTGGAGTTCAAATGGCTAATACAACATTGAAGAATTGGTGCAGATTTCATAATACCAGTGCCCATGCTGAACTAGATTGTCCTCAGTTCCATTTAGCAGCCAGTATTTTCAATGTAGATGTACAGGCTCGCACTTCTGAGTTTCTCATCCCCAAAGGCAATGAAGTAGTGCCCTCAGGATATGACACTGCTTTAGTCTTAGAGACTTTTACCTTTGCAACTGAAGAAGAAGAAGATCAATTATTAGAGGATGAACCTTATTTTTATGAAAACCTATATCCTAAATCAGCCTTTGTACTAAACGAATTTCAGTTTCACTTTGAAACTGAAAATGAAGTCTTATATGAAATAGAAGAGGTCCAAGCTTTTTAGCAGTCAAACAAAAATCACACCTATAATAATTTGAGAAATAACACTAGGCCAAGAGGTCCTTTCACTACTTCCACCCCTCCTAACAATTTCAATACTCCCCTAGATCAGAATGCTAGTAATAATCCTACTATACTGAAAGCTAATCATCATGCAAATAATGGAACAGTAGCACAAAAGGTCCAAACATGTAAAACAAAGACAGAAGAAACAATGAGCTTGATGAGTTATTTATCTAAAGAGATAAAGAAAATTAAGGTTAGTATACCTTTGTGTGAATTATTGAGAAGTCCAGGGGTCATAAATGCTTGCATAAAATCTTTGGATACATCTGTAATAGGTGAGGTTTCTGCTGATGTGAATGTTCCTAGTAGAGATTCACAACCCAAAGAAAAGAGTAAGAAAATTGAGCATCCTTCCAACACTAATGTGGTAATGTATGCAGATAAGAGGGATGCTCCTCGTTTCTTGTTAACCATTAGAATGCTTGGAAATAACATACATAATTGTATGGTAGATTCTAGTGCATCAGCCAATGTAATGCCTTTAGGAATATGCAGAACTTTAGGGCTGACTCCTACTAAATTTGCTAAGGTTGTTACACAATTGGATAAAACTAAGGTTAATGTGATAGGAGAACTGATGCATATTCAAATGCAATTAGCCTCAGATCCTAGGGTGAGTTAGTTTATTGACATTTAGGTAGTAGATATATCTGTGAATTATGGGATGTTGTTGAGTAGAGACTGGTCTAAAACATTGAATGGATATATGGCCACTGATTTTTCACATATGTGGTTACCTTGGAGAGGTGTTCCAAATCAGATCAGGATAGAAGTTGAAACTAGAATGAAACACACGATTACAGAGTACAATAGGACTAATGAGATATTGTATGCTTCTGTTGAACCTGGTGTTTATAGAATCACTAATAAGGGAGTACAAATTGAAGAAATCCTGATGTTAAATTTTAGAGAAAAACATGTCAATAGGGAAACAATATTGTTCATTGAGTCTGATGGAAATTCTTCTAATGAAGAAAACAATGCAATGAACAATTTTGGTCAGATCATTAGATAGGAAATGGAAAAGTGTATTAAACAAAATCTGCCAGTTCAATGCAAATTGTACAAAAACATGTGTAGAGTTCATGATAAGCCACATTCTGAAGAGAATTGTGGAATGTAGAGAGATATTATAGAATACTAGTACATAAAATGTACTAAGGGAGTAGGAATGCAAAAAAGAAAGGTTAATCTTAATCAACCAGAGAAATACTTTTAGAATGACATAGATGTGTTGATCCCAGATTTAAAAGAAGAAGTAAAGGACAAGAGTATTTGTCTATCTGATTTACAAACTAAAAGTATAAATGTACAAGTAAGTCAAAATGAATTGCCCATGAATGAACAAGATAGCACCTCACATGTGATAGAAAAAGAAAAACATGCCAAAGTAAAGGGTCAAAAGAATAAGGATGGCATGTGGACACTGAAATGTGATGGATCTAAATCAAAACAGGGTGCAGGTGTAGGTGTAGAACTTGTAGATCCTCATGGTAAGTCATATTTAGCAGCATACAAGTTACAATTTGCTTGTACTAACAATGTGGCAGAATATGAAGCTTTAATTTATGGACTAGTCATGGCTATTAAGAAAAGGGTAAAAATGATCAAAGTGCTTTCAGATTCTAAGTTAGTATTCAGGCAAATAAGAAAATTGTATGCATGGAACTACAAAAATATGGTTTGTTACAGGCATAGCGTGTGGGATTTGATAGATTCATTTGATGCTTTCAATGTAGAACATATCCCTAGAGAATTGAACCATAGACCAGATGCATTAGCAGTTGCTGCTAGCTCATTAGAACCCTTAACATTGTCAAGTTTAGAGAGATTTGTTGTTGAGTTAGTAAATGTTCCTAGAATACCAGATAATGTTACTCATTTTCAGGTATTTGAGGGGGATCAACAAATTTTAGATTTTCTAACTTGTAATGAGGTATTCAAGACTCAAATTATTGATGAACAGGAAAAGCCTGATGTGTCTTGGGATGAAGAAGACATAATCAACCGGAAAAGCAATTTCTTACCTAAGGGGGTGATCGAGTTAGAACAGATTTTTGACTTTGATGGGGTAGTAAGATAGAAAGATTTTCTAAAAGTTGAGGGAGGTAAGTGTGATCCATTTAACCTGGGAACATAGCAGAGTCCACAAAATGTACTTATTGGAAAGGCTTGCTCTGAAGAATTGAGAAAACAAATTGTGGATGTTCTGAAAGAGTACAAACATGTTATAGCATGGACATATGAGGATTTAAAAACATATGATATGTCCATCATAACTCTTGTGATACCATTGAGACGTGATGTTAAACCATTTAGGCAGAAACAAAGGCCTGTGAATGCCATTGTAGAGCCTTTAATCTTTGAGGAAGTAAAAAAATTGTTGTTTGCCAGAATAATTTTCCCAGTCAGACATTCAGCCTGGGTAGCTAATTTAGTACCTATGAGAAAGAAAAGTGGAGACATTAGGTTGTGTGTAGATTTTAGGAATTTGAATAAGGCATCTGAAAAAGATAATTACCCTTTGCCTCCAATAGATGAAGTGTTTCAAGTAGTGAATGGGGCTAAAATGATGTCTTTCTTGGATGGATTCTTAGGATATAACCAGGTCTTAATAGATAGAGAGGATAGATTAAAGACCACTTTTACTTGTAAATGGGGAAATTATGCATACAGAAGAATACCTTTTGGTCTAATCAATGTAGGTGCCACTTTTCAGTGAGCTATGGAAATTGCATTCCATGGATTGTCAGGTAAATGCATTGTTGTTTATATGGATGATTTAACTATTTACTCTAAAGATGCATCCACTCATGCTAAAGATCTGAGAAGAGTACTTAGACAATGTGAAAGGTACGGAATTTCTCTTAACCCTAAGAAATGTTCATTTGGCATAACTAAAGGTAATTTATTAGGACATGTCATTTATGAAAATAGGATATTTATTGATCTTGATAGAATAGAGGGAATAAAGAAACTGCAATTACCAAATAGTAGGAGAGAACTAAAGTCATTTTTTGGAAAGATTAATTTTGTCAGGAAGTTTATTACAGGGTTTACATAAATTGTGCAACCATTGAATGCCATGCTGAAGAAGGATGGAAAGATAGAATGGACACCAATAGCTAAAGCTGCATTTAAGATATTAAGGAGGCCATTTCTGATGCTCCTGTGTTGACAAGTCCATATTATACAAAGCCATTTTACATTTATTCTTTTGCATCTTCACATTCAGTTGTAGCTGCTTTGACACAAAAGGGAGAAGACAACGAAGAAAAGCCCATAGCTTTCATGAGTGCACCTCTGAAGGATGCACAGCTGAAATATCTTGATACAGAAAGACAGGTGTTTGCTTTAATAAGAGTAGTGAAAAATTTCAGACACTATATCTTATGCAGTCAGGTTAAAGCCATAGTGCCAAATGTAGTTGTGAAGATGCTGCTGATGCAGAATGAGCCTAGAGAAAGAAGGGATAAATGGATTACAATATTACAAGAGTTTGATATGAAAATTATCACCATGAAGTTGGTCAGAGGACAAGCATTAGTTCAAACCATAGAAAACACAGACACAAATTTGGTAAAACAACAGTATGTGTTGAATTCTAGTGATGCCTCAGGGTGGTATGATGATTTGAACATTTTTCTAATATCAGAGAAATATCCAAATAGGATGAAATCTTCTTAGAGGAGAGCTTTAAAGATTAAAGCATAGAAGTACATGGTACAATGAGGTCTTCTATTCAAGAAGAACCATGATGGAATATGTTTAAGATGTTTAAATAGAGTTGAAGTAGATAAGGTCTTGTCAGAATTACACAAGTATGGAACTTCTCATGGTTCTCATTTAGCTACAACACATAAGATATTGAGAGTAGGGTACTATTGGCCTACAATGTTTAAAGATATAGAGAGTCACATTAGAAGTTTCCACACCTATCAAACAACAACAGATAAAGGGAGGAATCAGGCTAATCCATTACAGCCAGTGATTGAGTCTAGACCCTTTGCACAATGGGGCTTAGATTTCATTGGGGTCATAAATCCTCCATCAACTGTAGGACATAAGTTTATACTGACAGTAACTGACTACTATACAAGGTGGACTAAAGCCACATGTTGTAAGTTCTCTACTATTGAGGTCGTTATCAAGTTTCTTGAAGAAAACATCATAACCAAGTTTGGAACTCCATATTCACTGGTATGTGATAATGGCCCTACTTTTTCTTCTTTAAATTTTTCTAAATGGGAATTTGAATTTGGGATAGTTTTAAAGTTTTCTTCAAATTATTATCCTTAGGGGAATGGGTTAGCTGAGTCTACAAACAAAATTTTATTGGATATAATCAAGAAGCTAACTGAAAAGAATCCTAGAGAGTGGAACACATTGTTGAAGTATGCGCTGTGGGTAGATAGGACTAAGGTTAAGTCAGCCTTAGGCAATGCACCTTATCACTTAGTTTATGAGATTGATCCCATACTTCTAGTGAATTTAAGAATACTAGTTTGGAAGTTTCTTAATGAATACTTAGGCTTTGATGATCATAGAGAGGCCAGAATAATACAAATGTTACAATTAGATGAGAAAAGAGATCAAGCCATTGAGAAATTCGCCAAACATCAAGCAGTAGTCAAGAGATGGCTTGATAAAAGAGCAAGAGTCAAAATGTTTAGAATATCAGACTTAGTGCTGTGCTGGGATAAAGCACATGAAAAAAAAGGGAATCATGAAAAATTTGACAAATTATGGTTAGGTCCATTACAGGTCATAGAAATAATTGGAGACAATACTTTTAGGCTCAAAACCTTGACTGGGGAAAATGTGCCATTACCAGTTAATGGCCAACACTTGAAACATTACTTTCAAGCTTGAGGTGAGGGCAGTTAGTTTCTGTGTATCATAATGTAAATAATGTACAGTTTTGGGTTGTTTTTTTTTTTGCTTGTTGCTTTATTCTGTTGGTCGTTTGTACAGTCTGTTTGTTTTGTTTCCTTTGTTGTTTCCTATGTGTTGGGCACTTTATTTTGATTTAGAGTATATAGGAGTGGACTAACAACCACTAAAAACAATAGAAAATTTAGAACATTCAGGTTAATTATTTGAAATTTATGCATAACTTGTTGTGACTGTCATGAACGTAGAAAGTTGTTTGACTTATGAAATTTTGTATTCAATAACTGTGGGTTGAGTATTCAAGGAAAGTTTCTCACAATGACACACCTAAAATCCTTGGGTTTGTTGAACCTACCAGTGTAGATATTAGGTGAAAAATTAGAGGTCACCCTTGCTACCATTACAATTCTTAGCTTAATTTCAGCAAGTGACCATTCATTGCATCATAAAGTTACAACTGCAATATCTTATGAAATCCATCTCATCCAAAATATAAAATAATAAAAAGGATTTTACTGAAGATCCAGATTAAGCCATCTAAGTAACTCTACTGGGGCTATAGACGCTTGCTGGTAGTGGGGCTCTACTTAGGAGAATTGTAATGATAACCTTGTCGGAGCTATGGACGCCTGCTGGCAGCAAGGCTCTATCTGGTTGGCTATGAGGGAATGACATCAACTATGTAGTCTAATGTTAGTCACTGGTTTCTTCAACTAATTTTCAATATGAGGATTATTAATCACATGCACCCACTTAAACTGAAAGGAAGATTCATGCACCTTATTGAATACATTAAGTCTCAAGTTGGATAATGATTTGTAAAAAAGATAGTTGGAAGTTATGAATCTATTCCATTTAGTTTTCTTTAATAGTTCAAATTTGATTGTTTTGTTTGGTTGCTAGTTGTTGTGATGCTCACAACACGCCCTATTTTACTCCTTAGCAAAATGAGGACCCCTGTTGTGGCTTTACTTTTTGCTTTTGTGTGTGGGTCTATTGGGAGGCAAAAGGGAAAAGAGAGTGAAAGTTTCAAACCCTATTGAAAGTAGAGAAAAAATTGCATTAAGTACTAGAGCTGAATATGGGTGAATTCCTTGTCAAAAATGAGTGAGGGTTGCTTTTTGAACTATGTTAAAATTCACAATATTTTGCAAGTCATGAGTGTTTTGGTAAAATGTACAATCGGAAGGATTCTATGTTGCATATACAAAATCCTTTGTATACCGGGTTCCTTTGTATATTGGGTTCCTTTGTATATCAATTTTCCTTTGTATATTGGGTTGCATGAACAAGGTTATTTGCATATATTTTTATACTTGTATGCATTTCAATGACACTTTATTTTTACATACAAGTTGGGTCCAATAGATTCAAAGTCTAAATGAATAAATGGTTAAGTCGGATGTATGTTTTGCTTGTATGTTTGGCAAAAGGAACATACAAAAAGATATGCAACGATATATGCATGCTGTAGACCTGATAGAGCTCAAAGTTTAAATGAACAAATAGTTAAGTCCGTTGTTTGCATATTAGGCTTTGTATGTATGTTTCAGGACATACAAAGAGAAATATACAAGGCTTTATGCAAGTTGTGGAACTGAAAAGTTATGAAATGAGATGTAATTATTGCATGTTTCAGGGACATACATTTTAATATGCATACAATGCAGAACTGAAGAAAGTTTAAAGTTTGGTTAATGCAATGTATTGTGACTTAATGTATAGCAAACATACATTGCACTTTAGACAAGTAGGAACTGAAGGAAGTTTAAAATTTGATATAAACAATGCATCATACCTCAATGTATATTAGAAGATGCATTGCACTATATACATTGTGGAACTGAAAAGTGAGTAAACTATGGTTCATGAGATTTGAAGTCTGAAATGCACATACAAAGGAGTTTGTATGTATTCGTGCTTGTATGCAAGGGATCGAAACAAATGTTATATGCATAACAGGGATACAAAAAGAAAGAGATATGTGATCGGCGAGAGAATGCAATTGGAGCAAAGTTTTTGGGTCACCCCGATGGTGAAGAATCACGCCGATATAAAGTTACATTAGGAAGAAGTGAGTGATTGGCAAAGTTTTATTGATTGCTCCGATTGAAGTGAGTTATGCTGATAAGAATTGCATCGGCCAAACATATGCGATCAGTGGAAAGTTTGTGGATTGCTCCAACTTAGGTAAGTTACGCCAATGACAGAGAAATACAAAATGGTAAAGGATACATTAGCTAGAGTAGAGCAATTGGGGTATGATTTTTGGATCACTCTGATGGAAGATAGCCACGCCGATAAGGAAGATATACAAACTAAAGGAGCTACATTAGCATGAAAGGTATGATCAGAGTGTAGCTATTGGATCAACCTGACAAAGAATCTTATGCCAATGGAGAAGACACTTTTAAAGATGAAAAGATACATCAGCCAGAAGTGTAGGATAGATAGGAATTTTTTTGATCGACCCAACAATGAGAGTCATGCCAATGATGAAAATATACACAACTAAATATACAAAGGGTTCAAAAGTGCATGAACACTGCAACTAAAGGTTGAGTTGGTAGTGCATTGATTATTGTAATCAATGCTCATCTAACATTCTAAAGAGGTGTAAATTGACAGAGGTGGTATGAAGTTTAAATCTATTTTTTATGTCTGTTTTGTAGGTATGAAGGTAAATATAAAGATGGAGCTTTAATGGCGATGACATCACAGGAGGTAGATCGGATCACAAAAGATCGCAAATGAAGCAGGAGGAGTAAAGGCTTTCAATGAGAGGAGATATGTAGATGGAAAGAAACATTATTAAAAGAATAACATAGGATATTTTGGTGGTTGTTAGGGTTTCCAAAGGGCATCCTTATGCTCAGTATGGTTATGCTGCTCAAAGATTTTTGGCGGGATCTATTTTCCACTGATTGGTGTTGCACTTAAAGTGTGGACCGTTGATTGACTGGGGTTTTTTTTAACCATATTGGGGGATAATCAGAGCTATATGTTGAGCCCCTTTACTCTGTAATAAGAAACACAGGGATTCATAGGAATTTACAGAACAAACCTAAAAGTTGTAATTAGTCTTGGCATTTTTGAATAGAAGAACAGTTTAGTTTAGAGTAGAGGAGGTCGCTTGTGTCTGCAATAAGGAATGTGTGGAACATCTAGATTCCTTACTGTATCTGTAAAGAATTGTAAGTTTTCTATAAGTTGATTAATGAAGCTAAGAGTCATTCATACATTGTAAATCATATATGACTATTTATCTTGAATATAAATGAATCTAGAATTCTACGTCTATATTCAGAGTGTCTTCTGACTCTTCTTTGTATTTGAAATAATATCTCTTAAAGCTTCCAATCTTGAATGTGTGTTCGTGAAAATACTCAGGACATTCACATTTAATGATTTAGTCTAATGAGTTGATTAGTTTTACTGTACTTCTTACAATGTGCATAGCAGAGCATTTAGATCCTATAGCAGAATGAAGTTTAATTTAAATTTCTCTAACTTTTCCCAAACCATTTAAAATACTTAGCTTAAACGCAAAAATTTAAAGGAGATTGTCTGATATTTAAATGAAACATGAACAACTGAGTTGATATTTGATAGTTTTCATACTATTTGAAAAGGAAAGCTTATGTTAATATAAATCATACAAAGCTTTGAGATACAGTAACAAATCTGTGGAAAAGAATGAATAAAATGTTGATATTTGTGATATTTTGCATAATCAAAGTCTAGTAAATCATCAAAAACATTAAATCAAGTAAGGCCCCTAGCATATTATAGTTTCACATTAACCTACTAAATTATGCAACATGTCAAGACCTGACCATACAGAAACTTGGGATTAAGCAAATCTTAATTGATTTCTTCATATCTTTCAAGACAGTTAGGTTCATTTTTTGAATTTTAACTTTTTTTATGAATGTGTAAAAACAATCATCAACAGGTTCCTTGTCCCATCGATGCCCAAGCCTTCATCCTTCATCAGAGTAACAAAAGACCGTCAAAGTACCTACCACAAGCTCAGCCGATAGACATATCACATCGGTTGAACCTGTTGAACCATTAAACCTGACGAGAGAAGTTCAAGCCTTCATCGGAGTAACAGAAGACCATCAGAGTACCTACCACAAGCTCAGCCGATGGCCAACCTTATGCCGATAAACATATCACATTAGTTGAACCTATTGAACCATTGAACCTGACGAGCAAAGTTCAAGCATTCATCAGAGTAATAGAAGACCGTCAAAGTACCTACCACAGGCTCAGCTGATGGCCAACCTTATGCTGATAGACATATCACATCAGTTGAACCTATTAAACCATTGAACCTAATGAATGAATGAGGTTCCAAGCATTAACTTGGGACATTAGGTCTCTTCATAATCTATTGTAGAGGATATTGAATTGTTGAAATTAAGGTAGACTAAATTGTTAAAATTCTAAGCGCTAAGTTTGTAATTCTTACAACTTTGTGAATTCTCTCTCAAGGTTCTTTCTCAAGATAGATGTAAATATATATGTTCTTTGCATACTTAATGAAAGTGAAGCTGTAGATTACTTCGTAATTGTAAATCATGCATAGTCTTTTGATTGATTTCTAGATATGTGATTGTTAATTGTTGTGTCCTCTTGGAGTGCATTCAAGTAATTTCATGTTATTATCAATCATCCTTTGAAGATTTATGATGATCATACATAGCTATGGAATATCCTAGTGAAGTATGGTTTAGAACTTATTTCTTTTCATTACACTATCAGAATATGTATGTGTATCATTGGCCAAAATTTAGCAAATTTTAGGATTTCAATTTCTAAACCTTTTTTGTTTTAGTTTCAATTTCATGGATAACCATAGATAATTGCAAATCATGACAAATCATAAGCAAATACTATAGATGCATGCTGACAGTGATTTATTCAGAGCATATACTATGAGTAAAATGCAAATATTGATGCATTTAAGTAATATACAATGAATAGATACAAAACAGAGATGTATCCAAAGCATATAGAGTAGGATGTTGTAAATCAATGAAAATATTATGGAGATAGGCATCAATATCATTGAATTATAGCAAATATGTACAAATAGGCATAAATATCAATAAATTGCATGGTTTAAAGCACATTCTTTAGGTAAATTTAAGATAGAGAAGCAACGATTAGTTCATATAGGGACAATTTCACAATAATTCATCAAACTTAGAGAAAATTCATATAAAATTGTGCAAATATTAACTAAATATTATAAGATTTAACATAATTGTTGAAGATATATACAAAAATAGGTATTCTGGGCAGGAAAATCATGAATATTTACTAAATTTGTATAAATCATGAATCAAAGCATGTAAGGCTCTAGACATTGAAAACAACAAGACACATCAAACACTAAGTGACAATCAGATGGTCAATATCTAACTCACAGAGACTTGGGATCATGAATTCACCTTGAACTCATTGTATCTTTCAAGATAATAAAGTTCTATTTGTGAACTTTTATTCTTGTTTATGTGACTAACAAACACATCAACAGGACCTTTAGAAATGTTCCTCTTTTTTGGCTTTTGTGATTTAATTCCATGAATGTTAGTGGGAAAGCACATATAAGTGTGTTTTTTAATTCATTATGAAACTAGATGGATATTACGAAGTTATGATATTGGAATAGAGAGCATTCAAGTCATTCATTGTGTTATTGATGCAGATTTATATTTGTATTGTGTGTGTTTGTTGTAGATTTGGAATCATCATCCATATCCTTATGTGTTGAAGAATCTTCATCCTCCTAAGGACATTAGCTCTGAGGTGACATCATTATTTAAATCATTTCATCATTTGAATTATCTTTAGCCTCTACCCTGCAAGGGCATGCTCTCTCTAACATTGATGTTGGGAAGCTTGAATGCTAACCTGGGATTTTACTAAGGCAATTCCATGAACACCACAAGCCCTAAACTCCTCTCTTGTCATCTTGTGTGCAAGTTATAGGTACATGCTTTGGGGAAAGTGAAGTAGCAAGAAGGTTGTGCAAGAATCAAGGTTTTAGGGTCTAGTAGAAGTTCCAAAATATTCCTCCAAAAAGACTTGGGTGGTTGGTGCCCTAGTCTTCTAGGATGTTGGTATGTGGTGATTGATCATGCAAGTACTGTACACTTGTAACATATTCTCACTGGGGTTTGAGACCAGGTTAGGCCCCGATTAGGGGTTTGGGGTCGTAGCCCCCCCCAAAAAATATTTCCCTCTTTTTTGCCTATTTGAATTTAGTTGTTAATTTTTGTTAACTGACAAAAAGAAAAATGACATTATAAAACCCTAATTCTAGAAGCTTCCAAAAAGCTTGCTATAAGCGGTAGGGATGTATGTTGCGGAATGAGATTCACAAGATTGTAATATGTTTTGCACTAAATAATAAAAAATAATTGGATGGTTGAGTTTCTGTGGATGTAGCTCATTTTGGGTGAACCAAGTGAGTTCAAGATCATGATGGGCCAAACAGTGGCAATAGAGAAAAATTTGTTGTATGAAAAAGTACTAACCTTTAGACTAATATTTAGATTTGGATTCCCTCCAAAAATATGGATTCCCTCCAAAAATGCCTTGGGATTACCTCATATTTAGGCAAGTGAGAGTCCCAAAACTTGCCAAAGAAACTTACAAAACCACCCTTTTAGTGTTATCCTAAAAATTTCCATAATTTCATCCTTGAAGCTAATAGACTTTTTTCTAACTAAATTTAGTCAAATGAAAAGGGTTTATAGAGAAAGCTATTAAGATTCTAAAAATATAATATATGCCTCATAATAATTTTAATAGTTAAGTATTATTAATTTTCGACATACGCTATGTCTGATTTCCTAATAGATGTACACATTGAAAAACATCCATAACTATCTACATATTAATCCTCTTTTAAAATCTAAAAGATGTGTCACATTCTAGGATTTATTGGGTATACATTAAAATTTTAAAAAAATTATTTTCATATTTTTTGACCAAGTTAGGTTGGATGGAAAATTAATTTTTAATATTTTTAAAAAGTTAGTAAAAAATTCATAAATAATTATTTATTTACTTAAAAAATTCAAAAAAATATGTGTCACATCCACTCATGTGTCCTCTACTTAAATCCAAAACATAGAGGAAAATAATTATCTTTTTCTCATACTTAGGTTGGCCAGAATGACACCTACTTTTTATGTTTTTCTAAAAATTTTAGTAGTGCTTCATTAAAATATCCATTTTTCACCAAACTATTGTTATTTTTTTTTTTTAAAAGTAGTACCCCATAAACTACACTCAATTTATTACAACTTATATTACTACTTTATTTCTAGACTGTGTAGATAACTCATTCAATTATTGACATGAAGTTACTTAAGTCTATTTTTCCAATTTACATTGCCACTTAGGGGTTGTGTTTGGCCCATCATGATCCTACACTTACCCAACCACATTAAATTTTTTTGTTGATCTTTTTTGTGTTGTTCTTCATTGTTATATTTGGGCTATTTAATCTACATATAATTGTTAGTGTTTATTGCTCTGATCTAGCTGAATCCTAACAACTGGTATCAGAGCAGGTTATGTTTGATTATCGTCTGTAGGAAGGTCTCACAGTTAAGTGAGAGAAATGGTGAACGAGGGTAGATTGAAGGCAGATAAATTGAATGGGCAGAACTATCAGCTATGGAAGATGCAGATGGAGGATTATCTCTATCAGAAGGATTTATGGAGGTCGTTCAAAGGAAAAGCTAAGAAACTCATAGCAATGACTAATGAGGATTGAGATCATCTAGACAAAAAGGCACTAGGAACCATTCAGTTGTGTCTGGCACCATCTATGGCATTTAGTATAATAGAAGTGAAGATAATAGGTGAACTAATGAAAGCCTTGGCTAAATTGTATGAAAAACCCTCGGCCTCTAATAATGTATTTCTCATGAAGCATTTGTTTAATCTAAAAAATATTAAAGGTGGATCTATGTCAGATCATTTAAATGAGTTTAATATGATTACCAATCAGTTAACTTCTGTAAAAGTAAAATTTGATGAAGAGGTGAGGGCTCTCTTGGTTTTATGTTCTTTGCCAAAAAGTTGGAATAACTTGGTAATGGTTGTAAGTAACTCTGTCTTTGGTTCAAATACTTTGAAATTTGATGATGTTGTTAGTGTTATCCTTAGCGAGGAAATGTGATGGAAAAACATAGGTGGGAGTTCAACATCAGGTAATTCTTTGACTGTAGAGAACATGGGAAGAACAAAAGAGAGAGAAAAAGCCCAACAAATCATGGGAAGTCACAAGGGAAGTGGAAGAAAGGAAGATCTAAATCTAGAGGAAGAATGGATTGCTAGCACTATGGAAAGCCAGGACACTTGAAGAAGGATTGTTGGTCTCGAAAGGGAAAACAAGGAGACAAACAAAATGATGACAGTAAGAAAGCTAATGTTGTAAGTAATAAATTATAGGATGCTTTAATTCTATGTTTAGATAATTCTAATGATTCCTGGGTAATAGATTCAAGGGCTTCATTTCATGCCAAACCCCATAGGACATATTTTGTAGATTATGTTCAAGGTCATTTTGGACAGATATATTAGGGTGATGATGAACCATGTTAAATTCTTGGAAAAGGAAAGATAAAAATCAAGTTGCAGAATGGAAATGAATGGTTGCTACAGGAGGTAAGGCATGTTCCAAAGCTGAGAAGGAATTTAATCTCTGCAGGACAACTGGGTAGTGAAGGTTGCCTAGTTACCTTTTCAGACAAAGTCTGGAAGGTCACTAAAGGTGCATTAGTAGTACCTAAAGTTGAAAAGGTAGGCACATTGTATTTGTGTATTGGTAATACTTATTCTACCTTAGCTGCTACATAAATAGTTGCTACGAAGATAGTTATAGCACTTACTATAGGAATTGAAACAGAATTGTGGCACCATAGACTTGGGCACATGAGTGAGAAAGGGATGAAGATCCTTCACTCCAGAAATTTTCCTCCATGTCTGAAGAAGATTGACTTAGAGTTCTACAAAAATTGTGTTTATGGAAAACACAAAAGAGTCTGATTTCTCAAAGTTGGGAAAGAGAAGAAGAGTGAGAAATTAGAACTTGTACATTCAGATGTATGGAGACCAGCTCAGGTATCTCTTGGTGGCTCTTGCTATTATGTTACTTTTATTGATGATAAAACTAGGAAAACATGGGTGTATTTCCTAAAACAAAAATTAGAAATATTTGAAACTTTTAAAACGTAGAAAGCTTTGGTTGAGAATGAGACATGAAAAAAGTTCAAGTGTCTTAGATATGATAATGGAGGTGAGCATTTTAGCAGAGAATTTGAAAATTACTATTCATATAATGAAATCCGTAGGCAGAAAATAGTTCTTGGAACCCTGCATGAAAATGGTGTGTCTGAGAGGATGAATAGGATCATTATGGAGCATCTAGGGAGCATGAGATTGCATGCTGGACTACCCTTACACTTTTGGGCAGATGTTGTAAATATCGTTGTTTATTTAATAAATCAAGGACCTTCAAATCCTTTGGATGGTGGCATTCCAAAGGAGGTATGGACGGGTAAAAATGTAAACTATTCATTTCTAAAAACCTTTAGTTGTGAAGCTTTTGTCCATGTTTATATTGAAAATAGAACCAAGATTGAGACTAAGTCTAAAAAATGTACCTTCACTGGATATGGAGTAGATGATTTTGGTCATCAGTTATGGGATTATGAAAATCATAAAATTATTACGACAAAAGATGTTATATTCAATGAGAAGGTCATGTATAAGGATTAGATGCAGGAAAAGAAGCTTGAACAGGCCAAAAAGGAATATGTGGTGCTGGATGAGATTCCATAAAATAAAATGCCAGTGGTACCAATGCTCAGCAACAACAAGTTATCCCACAGACTCCTGCAAGTGTTAGACGTTCTACAAGGATAACTAGACCTCTAGAAATATTTTCTCCATCATTATATTCTATATTATTGACTGATTCTGGTGAACCTAAAAGTTATGAAGAAGCAATGCAAGTGGATACTAAAATGTAGTGGGAGCTAGGAATGAAAGAGGAAATGAATTCCTTACTGCAGAATCAGACTTTGGACTTAGTCCAATTGCCTGCAAGTAAAAGAGCATTTCCAAATAAATCAGCTTATAGGTTGAAGGAAGAAGATGGAGGCAAGAAAATATATAAGGCTAGACTTGTGGTAAAAGGTTTTGCATAGAAAAAAGGTATAGATTTTGATGAAATATTTTCTTCGGTTGTAAAGATGACTTCTATTAGAATTGTCTAACCTATGAAAATGAGACCCTAAATAGATGCAAATTCAAACTAGAATGCACCTAATCTCAAGTCCAAGGGACCTCAAGATTGGATTAAATCACTACTATGCTTTTATGCTAAATCATGCACCCTATCTAAGAAAACTAGTGATGATATGCCCTAATGGATTATATACTAAGCTAAACTAGTTAGAATTGCACTAATTCTAGTTATGTTGAGTGCTCAAATTGGCAGAGTAACTTTGAATATGATGACTTGTTCCAAATGGGAGGTGGAGGCCTCAATTTGTAGAGTTTTGGTTATGAGATTGAAGGGCTAGGATCAATTTGGAAGATCAATGGTGGAGATTACTTGAGGATCCTCAAGCAAGGAGAATTAGACAAATGGAATGTTTGGATTGGATGAGAAGTTTGCTTCAAGATTAAAGGGATGATCAATGGATGAGATTACAAGTTTGAATGGATGGATGGCTATGATTGAGTAGGTGTATTGCATGTAAGGATTTATTTATGAAAAGGTAAGGGTTGGATTTTGTGAGAAATTTTAAATTCCATGGAGAGGACAAGTGGAATTTAAAAGTAGAAGAATAGTGTTCAAATAGTGCCACATAAAATTTTGAATTGAAATGAATACTAACACATGGAGTGGGGTGGAAGAGATGAGACAAATGTACTCAATTTGGAAGATTTGCCCATGCTTCCAAAGTACTACTTGTCATGTACATGTGTGTACATTGGATGACAAGTGGATTTCTAGAAACATGGTGGTTTGTAATGATGAATTAATTAAAATTAATTCATATGCACATGGATTAGAAGAAAATAATTATGATTACAAAAAGTAATCAAAAGTGCACAAAATAGAGAATTAAATAAATATGATAATTTATTTAATTTTTGGAATTAATTATAGTAAAAAATATTTATTTTTTAAACTATAGTAGAGGAATTTGATTTTTATGATATGATAAAGGCATATAATAAATTAATTAAATAATCGGATCAGATGAAGTGATGCAGGTGGATTAGAGTTGAATGCGTGGGTGGATGAAAGTGGTTGTGACCATTTTCAGGTGTCTACATTTTGCCCCTCTTTGATATGGCATCATAGTTGTTGGAGTTAGCAGGTTGACAAGATATCAAAGAATATAACTTTTTTAATAAATGTGCCCTAGTGGATGAGTGGAAGGGGAGTGGGTGATGAGGCGATGCCCAGTCAAGAAATTAGTGAAAAAAGTGTTTCAACAATTTCTTGAAAAAGGAGGAAAAAATGACAGAAAAGGGTGGAAAAGGGTGGTCCCAAGACTAAAGAATGGGGAAGAAATGAAAGAAATGGTGAAAAAATGGAAAAAAAGGAGGAGGGTAGATGGAAAAAGAACTTGGTGGATAAAAAAAATGAAAAAAGATAAAAAGAGGGGTGAAAAAAATAAAAAGAAGTGAAAGAATGAAAATGGAGGGAGTTAAAAGTGAAAAAGGAGCTAAAAAGCTCATTTTACTTTTTGTGATTTTGGAGGTGGAAGTGAAAAGAGGAAGACAAGCGATGGCAGGAATTCTCCAAGAGGAGCACCAAGCAGAGCAAGTGAGGGAGTATTTATGACTGGTAGTAGCAGGCGAGCCAGTGAGTGGTTTTTACCCCTGTGGCTATTTTGGTTTTTTTGGATTTAATAATAGCAACATTAGGATAAAATGATGGTTTGGTAAAATGGAGATTTTGAGGGAATGGCATGGGGCAGTGGGATTTGGTGCTTAAATGAGGGATGGGTGCAGAAAATCTCAAAATGGGTTCATTTTATTTTTTGAATTTTTTTTTTATGTTTGAGTGTTTTGGAAGGTGGGTAGGGAAGTGGCACCCGGTCCAATGGATTAGCGCCAAGCCAGGGGGTTTCAAGGTAGGGGTCAGAAAGTAGTGCCCAGTCTAGTGGATTAGCACTAGGCTGGGGGTATTAAGGTAGGGTGTGGGGAGTAGCACCAAGCCTGATGCCCTAGCGTCAAGCCAGGGGAGAGTTTCAAGGTCAGGGGCGGGGAGTAGCGCCCAATCCAACGCCTTAGTGCTAGGCCAGGGGGAGGGTTTCAAGGTAGAGGGAGGGGGGTGTTTTAGGGTAGGGGTAGGTGGGTAGTTTTTAGGTTAGGGGTGGGGAGTAGCACCCAGTCCAGCGCCTTAATGGCAGGCCAGGGGGAGGGTTTCAAGGTAGAGGGAGGGGGGTGTTTTAGGGTAGGGGCTGGTGGGTACTTTTAGGATCAGGGCAGGATGGGGATTGGTGCCTAGTCTGATGCATTAGCATCGAGTCGAGAGGAGGGTCTCGGGGGAGGGGACGGGAGGGGGGACTATTGGTAGGAGGGAGGGGCTAGTGATAGGGTTAGGGGGGAGGGGCGGTTGTGTTTAGAAGGAAGGGTGGGGCTTAGTGCCCATCCTAACGTCGTAGCGCTAGCGTAGGGGGTGTGCGGTGGCATCGGTCTCAGCGCTTTAGCACTATGTGACACTAAAATTTAAAATTTAAATTTTTTTTAATATTTGGATTTTTTTTTGTTTTATTTTTTATTTTTTATTTTTTTGATTTTTTAAATTTTTTTTATTTTCTTAAATTAAATGATTTTTTAATTTTTTTGATTTTTTTAAAATGATTTTTTAATTTTTATGATTTTTAAATGATTTTTTAATATTTTTTATTTTTAAATGATTTTTTAATGTTTGATTTTTAAATGGTTTTTAAACGGAGAGAGAGAGGGGGATTGACTTAGGTCGTGGAGTCAAAGGAGGGGACGCTGTGGAAAATGTGCCAAGGGGTAGAGGAGGTGTGTGATGATAAGATAGACTAACATGGTGATGTGTTTGGGAGGGTGCAGGAGGACAAGGGGTTCTTCAGTTTCAGGAGAGGTGACCGCCAACATTTGGTTTATGGGGGGAGCTAGACCAAGCTAACAGGTTCATCCTAGGGGCACTTGGACTGGATCATATTGCAAATATGTTGTGGATTCACGCCGATAGAGCTATGATGATAGTTATGGTGGAGCGATATCAGCCGAAGTGTTGGACCTTCCTATTTCTTACAAAGGAGGTGACGATCATATTAGAGGATGTGCAGTGGATTCTACAGGTCCCCCTACATGGGGAGAGGGTGGTTTATGAGCATGGACATGGAGCAGAATACCTAGACTAGGTGTTTTCCTTGAGGCAAGTGTCATATACAGTAGATAGGACTGACATGGTGTATTAGCTAGTGATGGAGAGGGGATTAGATTCGTTGGCTCTATTTCTGGCGGGGTTGATAGTAAGGACATTGGTCTCTGATAGGAGATCATATAGATTCCCAGTGGGTTGGGGGAGGTATTACATTAGATGTTGATGGATGGAGTGGTTTATGCATGGGGCCCATGTATACTAATCCATTTGTATCATGACCTATATTCAGTGGTATATAGGTGATCAAGGAGCCGAGGTTGTGGGGTTACATTGTTGCATATCTAGACCTAGGAGCATATCCCAGTGATGCAACCACTAATAGTGTGAAATAGACCACGACATCAGCCATTTGTTTATGCATATAGAGGACATTAGATCTATGGCATTAGGGAACATGCGATATTGGAGGTGTATAATTGATTAGATGGTAGAGTTTGTTTGGTAACCCTGGAGGGAGGTGGAGATTTGGTCAGATGATGATGACCAACTAGGTTATACGATGTAGTCATGATACCTAATGGGGAAGATAGAGCTGATCATAGATAGGTATCTACTAGAGCAAGTGCAGCAGTATTTCAATTTGGTGTAGGATGTACCATAGCTAGAGGTGAGGTTCACACAAATACGGGAGGAGCAGTAGCAGTGGGGACTAGTGCCTAATGCGCAGATGGTCATAGAGGAGTTTGAGAGACTTCAGCCATAGGCATAGGATGATAGACACGATATAGTGGATGAAGGGACTATGGAAGCATATGAGGAGTGGTGGACCCAACAGATGCCAATGAGACTCACAGTGCCCATGGGATTATGTAGTGCCAGTGGAGGCGAGAGGAGAGGAGGATGATGATGATAATGAGGATGAGGATGATGATGATGATGAGGATGACGATGATGATGAGGATGAGGATGAGGATGAGGATGATGACGATGATGAGGATGCACATGCAAAGGGGATGGATATAAATATTGGAGGTGATGGTGGAGGTGATGATGATGGGTTAGAGTTAGCCAGGGCACATGAGTAGATACACTAGCTATAGGGACATATAACTCAGCTACAGGTATAGATAGTCTAGCAAGAGGGACATGTAGATTAGCTGGAGGGGCTGGTGGCTCAGTTAGATGGATAGGTAGCCCAATTATAGGGTAGGTAGCCTAGTTACAGGGAGAGTTGGCACAGATGGGCACCACACAGGTCCAAGTTATAGAGTTGTAGGAATAGATGACACAGGCTCAGGGGTTAGCATGACAGTATGCGCATGAGAGGGACCAAGCCTGCTAGGCACCAGGGATGGGGGAGATGGTGAGGACCATGTAGGAGAGTACTAGGGAGGCCCTATCCTACATGACCCCTTACGAGGGGTTAGTACTAGCAGAGCAGAGAGTTATTATAGTCAATCTGGAGCTTCTAGTTCCAGAAGGATAGGGCAGTCAAAGAGGTCTATTTAGTAGCCCTTGCCATCACAGGTGTTAGTAGCAACACAGATGCTGCCTCCACCAGCACCAGGACATGTAGGTCAGTAGGATATGGGGGACTCACATCAGAGGGACTCAGGACCAGTTGATTCAGGCAGGGACAACTTTGCCTAGGGGCATGATGTATACATGTACTATTTTTTAATAGGTCTAAGGACCACATTTTGTGTCATGATCACACACACACACACACACACATTTATGAGATGGACTATTTGATCGATGGACTATGTGTTATGCATGGATGTATGGATGTATGCTGTGTTATATATGATGTATGCATTGATTTATATGTGATGAATGCATTTATGGATGTGCATATATGATGGATTAGATGTTGTGATGTTATTTGATATGTATATGGTTGTGATGATTGAGATGTGAGATGCTATGACTTGACATGTGCTTGGATGCATGTTAGGATAGATGGATTTATGTATGATGCAGATATATGCGTATATGTTATGTGGTGATATGTGGATATATGATAATGTATTTATGATGCGGGATGGGATACTAACATATTTGTGATGTAGAATAACAAGTGATCATGATATGCTTAACATGACCCTAAAAATGGTCACAAAATGGTAGGTGAATAGTGGAAAGTAAGGGGAATGGAAACATAAGTGTGAGTGAATCTTGAAGCAATAGTAGAGAGATGGGGTGATGAGGATAGATGCAAATGCAAGGAGCTTCATCATATTGAGATATTCTATCAATAATAATAAGAATTGAGCGCTATTGTTGATATAGCATGGGATGTTATGCACCAAGGTATGTGGAACCAAGGTGGAAAGGCATCCATGCATCAGACTAGACTCTACAAACAATATGACGAACCCATACATGCCTATAATAGTACAACCTTATCCAGACAAGGGAAGGGGACTCATAGCATAAGTCCTTAATACACCAAAGGTGTGAAGAACCTTAGATGCAAAAGGGGATCAATATGCTAGAACCGACCCTACGATCCACAAGATATGAATACTAAGATGGAGTAATGAGAACCTACCACAAGCATGGCATATGAAAGTAATGATTATGCCCCATTCTAGATATTTCTCCACATGTCATGATATAATGAGATCAAGACAACTTTGATATAATCCAAGAATGATGCATAAGATAAAAATCAAAGACTAAAAGACTGACTGACCCAAAACACATAGCCATTGTATCTCTTGCCAAAGGATGGATGGAGGATTGATGATTTTGTCCATTGTAGGAACGATGCATCCTAGGACAAGAATCGATGGTGGACTAGGCTAAACTAAGGATAGGTAGAGGGATACAAGCTACGAGTTACGAAAAAGCCAATATGTTGGTGAAAGAATTTTCATGAGAGTATTATGCTTTGATAAGATGCCCAACAAGTATATTGATTGTAGGTCAACTACAATAAAAAAGCTCAAAAAAGTGGGACCATCCAAATGGGTTGGATGTGTACATCGTATGTACCTACGTACTAGATACATCCTTTGTATTCTAGATTGCTTACGTACCTTGTATCCACAGGATCAAGGCACATTACAATGCAGGTGGTGATGATATGTAGTTCTAGGAGACTTGATGATGTAAGGATAGGGGTTGGTTCATGTGGAATGATGAGATATGGTTTAGTAGATGTGGATGTCAATTTTTTGATGAGTACCATGGTATAAAAGCTAAGATAGGTAGGGGATGGTGTTGATGTAGTAAAGGGTGTGACGTTTGTGTGAAAACATTAAAGGGATCAAGGTTGTGGATGGATGAGAGGGTCAAGTGAGTGACATAGTGGTGACACAGAAAGGTCAGGATTATGTGTTGGGAGATGAGAGATATTTTGGGAATGATGGACAATGGAAGCTCAGATAATAGGTTTATTCCAAATCTCAGACAAGGGGACAAGTGGATTGGATAGTGCAGGTGAAAATGGGAAGGTGATTTGAATGATGGATCTGGTTTGAACCTACACATGATGCTTGCAAGTAGGTTTTCATCATGGTACTTATCCAAGGCACCACAAGGAGTGGTTTTCACCATAGGACAGATTATTTCTCTTTACTATTTTTTGTAATTTTTTATATTTTTCTATTTTTTGATTTTTTTTAGTTTTTTGTATATTTGATGTAGGGTATGAAGTGGACTAACTATGAAACCGCTTCAAGTGAATGATATTCATGGGCTCATCAAGTTCTTCTCCTTCAAGGGTGCAGAGGTAGTATGCTTCAGAGCCATATTTTGTAGTGACAATGCAAGGTCCTAGCCAATTAGACTCAAATTTCCCTTTCTTTTCTCACTCAAATAGATTCCTTTGATTTTCTTTCAGGACTAGATCTCCTACTACAAACTCCCTAGCATGGATCTTCTTGTTATAGGATTTGCACAGCTATTTTTGATATGCTTGGAGATGATTGAGGGCGTTGAGGTTCCATTCATCCAATAGCTCGAGCTCTTGGAGGCATGCAATTTGGTATTCTTGATTAGTGATGACATTAGGCAAGGAGATGTGCAATGAGGGCAATTCAATCTCGATTGGCAGAATGGTTTCTGCTACAAAGACAAGGGAATATGGTGTAGCCCCTATAGGTGTGCATCCATACTAGTGTGATAGGCCCAAAGGGCGAGATGGATATGGAGTGCCAATCACAGCCAGTTTCATTGACAACTTTCTTGAGAATTTTGAGTAAGGTTTTGTCAGTTGCCTCAGCCTGTCCATTACCTTGTGGGTAATATGGAGTGGACCAATGATGTTGAATATGGAATTGTTCACAAAGGTCCCAAACATCATGGTTTTTAAAAGGTTTACCATTATTAGTGACAATGGCGGATGGGATACCATAACAACAGATGATATGATAAAGGATGAACTTGGCAATTTGGTTTTTTGTGGTGAAAGTGAGAGGGATGGCCTCCACCCACTTAGTGAAGTATTCAATGGTGGTGATAATGAATTTATGTCCATCAGAGGAGGATGGGTGGATTTTTCCAACAAGATCTAGGCCCCACTAAGAGAAAGGCCATGGTGTAGTAATAGGTTGCAATGCTTGAGAGGGAGTGTGAATGAGATCTCCATGCTGCTGATAAGGCTTACACTTCTTCATGTACTCACATGCATCATGTTCCATTGTAGGCCAATAACATCTAATATGCAAGAGCTTCTGTGTGCTCTGCAGATACTTGTGTGGACTTCATGTAAAACAAGGGAAGCTTCTTTCTTGTTTAAGCATCGAAGAAGAGTGCTATCATAGCTTCGGTGATAGAGGGTGTCAACAAGGATAATATAGCAAGTGGCTTAGTGAATAATGGATCTTTGCTATTTGTGGGTGAATTCAAGAGGGAAAGTGTGATGTTGGAGATAGGTGTAAATGTCATGGTACTAAGGATTTTCTAGATGAATAATCTCACAAACAAATTTTGACTCAGCAACATGGTATGCTAGCATTAAGAGTTGTTCCACAAGAAACTCACATTAATGGCAGTCATGAGGCATATCCAGAAGGGAACCGATAGTAGCCATGGCATCAAATGTTTTTTTGTGAAGGTGAGGTACCTTCTCAAACTATATGTAGGTGAATAGTAGTTTGTATTCATCAAACATTTTCTAATAGGGTACTAGCTTATCAACCTTTGTGAGAAACTCATCATTCACTTGTTAGATAATTAATTGAGAGTCTCCATAGACCTATAGCTGTAAGATATTCCATTGTAGTGTTGTTTTGAGACCAATGACCAAAGTTTCATATTTGGCTACATTGCTTGTATAGGGGAAAGAAAGTCTGTAAGCTTTCGGGATGTAATCACCTTATGGGGTCACCAATAGTATCCCTGCTCCTAAACTGCGATTGGTGAAGAATCCATCAAACAATAGTTTCCAATGTGTTGATTCTATCATGGTTAGAATGGACTCATCTAGAAAGTCAATGGATAGTGGCTGATAATCTATGAGGGTTGCTTCAACTAGCTGATCTACTACAACTTGTCATTTGATTGCTTTTCTGTCGACATACTCAATATCAAATTTACTCAACAACATGACCCATTTTGCCATTCTCCCTGTGAGTGAAGTCCTAGAAAGTAGGTACATGAGAGGATCTACTTTAGAGATGAGCTTCATAGAGTGACTTAGCATGTAATGTCATAACTTTTGGGAGCAGAAAATGATAGCTAGAAATGTGCATTCCATGGGGGTGTAGTTAAGCTCATATTTGACTAGAGTCCTGCTGATGTAGTATATAGTTCTCTTATGGCCTGAATCATCTTGTTGTGCTCAGAGTACCCTAGTGCTACTGAAGTTTCTGATATATATAATAATAAGGGTTTTCTAGGGATAGGCACCATTAGGACCAGTGGTGAAGCCAGATACTCCTTGATGCGGTCAAATGCTTGTTGACAATTTTGATTCCATTTAAAATGTACATCTTTGCAAAGAAAATGGATGACATTTATCTGCAAGTTGAGCGATGAACCTTCGTATAGCCTATAGTTTTTCTTGGGGAGTTTAGAGCTATTTAAGTGTCTTTGGAGGATGCATTTTAGTTATGGTCTTGACCTTAGTAGGGTCTACCTCGATACCCCTGTGGGAGACAATAAACCCCAAGAGTTTGCCTGATGTTATGCAGAAGACACATTTCTTAGGGTTGAGGTGAAGCTTGTACTCTCTTAGCCATGTAAAGATTTTTTGCAAGATCTCAAGGAGTTCTTCCCTTGTTCTTGATTTTCCTAGGAGATCATCCACATAGTCTTCCATTATCTTATGTATCATGTCATGGAAGATAGTAGTCATTGCACATTGATAGGTTGTCCCAGCGTTCTTGAGACCAAAGGGCATGACTTGCTAGCAGTATGTGCCCTAAGGACAAGTAAAAGCTATTTTATTTTGATCCTTGGGGGCAATTCTGATTTGATTATACCTTGAAAAGCCATCCATGAGGGAAAACATCACATTCCCTGTTGTGAGATTGACAATCATGTCGATGTTGGGGAGTGGAAAATCATCTTTCAAACATGCTTTGTTAAGGTCTCAGAAGTCTATACAACAACGGATGCCCCCCATTTTCTTAGCAACTAGAACAATATTAGAGACCCATTTTGGATAATCAATAGGATGGATAAAGCCAACATCTAATAGCTTTTGTAACTCTTCTTTGATGAGAAAGGCAACTTGTGGGTGCATCTTACGAAGCTTCTGCTTAATAGGTTTTGTGTCAGGATGTACCACAAGATGATGAACAACCAAAGATGGATCCAATCCTGGCATGTCAGCATAGGACTAAGTGAACACATCAGGTGCTTCATGAAGCACATAGGAGATGTTAGATTTTTATTCTATGCTGAGACTTTCTGCTAGATGTGTGAGCGTAGGCAATTCTTGCATGTCAAAGTTGATTTCTTCTATGCCTTGAATCAAAATGTTGGAACACTCTTGCTAGTGAGATGGTATAGGGGGAAGATTGAGATCCTCATCTTCTAGCACCTCAGTGAGGTTTTCACTAGGAGATACGTCTTTATTTTTCTCTTTTATGTTTGAAAGTACCTTACTGAGGTTTTCACTAGGGGATGATTTTCTATTTTTTGTTTTTTCCTTTTTTTGGACTAAGGATCTCTTCTTCCCTAAAATAGGCATCAGTGTGCAAGAATATGTCATATTGTGAGGTGTTGCAGAGTCCTAGAAATGCGGCGAGGGCCTCATCATGTGGAAATACATCAAGAGGCAGGGGTCCTTGACAATCCCAAGCAATGAGTTCAGGATGAACAAGGGGAAGGTCAATAATGAAGATGGCATTGTCAGGGAAGATACATGAAAGATCAAAGTCTTTGTATGAAGCTATGATGACACTCAAAGTAATGTTTTCAACATTAGAAGAGGGTTTTGTTACCTGTATAGAATTTTTAGTGGATCCATGGATTGTCATAGTCGGTGGAGCATATCCTAAACTGAAGTATTGAGCATATTTCTTGGGAGATGTAGGATCAACCAGAAGGGGTTGTATAACACATTGTTCATCAGCACCAAGTCTTGTTCCATGGTAAGGCATTTTGGTACAAATTTGAAATGGTATAGGATACTTTTCTTTAAAGTATTCCATATTCACAGGTGCTGGGCTAGTTTCATCATGGTAGAGCCAATCACTTAAAGTTGTTTCTTCAGCTTCTTCTTCTCTAGAGACCTATTCTCTAGTACAATGGAAATTTTATCATTAATCATGTGCTACTATTCTTGTTCTCTCTTCTAGAGATGATGACCATGGGAATGGGGGGACAATGGTAACTATCCCATGTAGAAGGCATTGTGAAGCTCATACTCACCACACCCTTTGTCTACAATCTTGACCTTTTGAGGTGTATGGGTGGAAGATGAAGTGGAAGCTTCTGATTGTTCAATGGTGACTTGCAGCATGAATGATGATGTGGATGGAGTGGATAAGGGATCTTTGACATGATCCCCATAGGTACTCAAACAATGGAATTGTCTATCATAAACAACCTCTAAAGCCTTACAATATTCAAAAGGTTGTTGATCGACATGAGCAGTGACTTCCACACCATTATGAGGGAACTTGAGACATTGATGGTAGGTGGATGGAATGGCTTGCATGGCATGTAACCATGGTCAACCTAGGAGGATATTATAAGGAAGGTCAAGATCAATAACGTGACATAGAGTGGGCATGGTGAGTGGTCCTACCTTGATAGGGAGGCATATAGTGCCTTCAAATTCTCTCTCTATGTTGTCATACGCCTTGATGGAGATAACCAAAGATTCGAAGTCAACCACTAAATACCCTAGGATTTTTATGAATTTTAATGTACATATATTCAATTCGGATCCATTATCCAAGAGGACCCTCTTGATTTTATGGTTGGTGATTTGGACTTCAATGTAGAGGGCTTTATTATGTGCGGGGTCAATAGGTGGCATGTCAGCATGACTAAAGGTGAGATGGTAGGATGATGATAACTGAGAGACAAGGCTTTGGAATTGGGTGTGAGGTATATCAGTAGGAACATGAGATTCTTGGAGAGCCTTGTCAAATATTTCCCAGTGGATGGTGAATGTCGTAAGGAGTTCCAAGATGGAGATTTGTGTGGAGGTTTTCCCAAGATGGTCAAGGATGTTGTATTCGGAAGTGGTAGTAGCGGAGGATGGGGATGGTCCCTTTAAGGTTATACGTCCACTGCAGGTGGTAACAACACATTCAGGGGTGATATTTTTAAGTGTGATGATGGTGACACAAGTAGAGTCAAAATTAGTTCTACCCACTATATTATCATAGGGAGGTGGAACGTTGTTGTACTTGATGTTGTTGGCTTGGTTGTTAAGATTAGCATTAGAGGAGGATGGTTTGGATGCAGTTTGATTATTGTTGTGGTGGGGAAGAGGGTCTTGGTAGCTACCTAGGCCATCATTGGGTGATGTATTATTGTGGTCTTCCATTTGGATTCCACAACGTTCAATGAGGTCTTGGACATAGTTTTTCAATTTCATGCATTTGCTTGTGGCATGGCCCTTGATGCAATGATAGTCACAATATTCATTTTCTTTGTACCATGCAAGTTTAGGTTGGTTTTTGTCAAATGGTTTAGTCATGGGGAACTCACCCATTTGGGCTTGGACTAACTTTTGAAATACCACCTCAAGAGGTTCACCCAAGGGAATATATTTACGTTTTGGATTGTTAGGGGGATTCTGATTTGGAGGAACAAATGGGATGGAGACACCGTTTGAAACATTTTAGACTATGTTTGTCTCTTTTGGTTAAGGAGTGGTGATTTGGATATATTTGGAATCAGTAGCACCATCTCCCATGGTGTTCTTGTTTTTAGCCCAAAATTTAGGTTTGTCATTAGAGGTTTTGTCATTGTTGTTTTTGTTGTAGATTTTGACTAGACCCTTCACAATAAGGGATTTTTCAATAGTGACCCCTTTTTCTATGATTTCATCGAAGGTTGATGCGTAATGTACTTACAAATGGAAGGCCATCTCTTGGTTGAGGTTTTGGATGAAAATATGGATGAGTTGTTTTTCTGGGGTTGTCCAAGGTAACCAACTAGCAAGGGTTCTCCATCTTTGTAGATAAGTGGTGAAACTCTCACCACTTCATTGTTTGGTGTTGTAAAGGTCGACCATAGTGATCTCATGCTCTACATTGTATGAGAAGTGGGAGACAAATTTCTCTAAAAGATCGATGAAAGTGGATATGGAGCCATAAGGCAAGTGCATGAACCATTCTAGGGCTTGTCGTCCTAGGATTTGTGGAAAAAGATGAAGGAGGAATTGGTCATTATAGGTGACTTCTTGGCATGCCATTAAGAACTCCTTGATGTGGTCATGAGGGTCTCCTTTTCCTTTGTATTTATCAAATTTTAGCACTTCAAAGTGTTGAGGAAAAGGTATGATGGCAATATTTCTATCAAATGGGTAGGGACATAAGTCTTTGAACTTGTAATTTTACTTTTGGGTCCCTAGTTGAATTTTTTTTAAGTGCATTTTTCATTTCTTTCCACTCTTGATTGAAAGGGTTAGCAAGAGGTGGTTGTGATGTGTGTTGGAGTAGAGGTTGTTGTGATGATGATTGTTGATAGTGGGGATGGATGTATTATTGTTGTTGAGGATGGATGTATTGTTATTGTGACAACGATTGTGGGTGTTGGGGATGGATGTATTGTTGTTGTTGTGCATGTGGCAGAAGGTCTATAGTTTGCATGTAAACATGGGACCCATACATTTGTTGTTGTGGGATGGTTTGTTGATTTTGGAGTGGTGGTTGTTGATGAGTGATGAGAGGAGGTTGCACCAATCACCCATTGGGAGGTTGTTGATGCGTAGAAGATTGATATATGTGCATGGTATTGGCATAGTTTATCAATGGGTTTTGTGGTTGGTTGAGTTAGTTTGCAATAGGTGTTCAAGTTGTCAGTAGTGCTACCATTTGCATGATGATCAATCTTGGTGGAATTTTTAGTGGAGGGAGAGGTTGTGGTACAGTCGTGGTGGCTTCTTATTGATTGTTTGGTGGGAGTGGTATGGCGGTGATGCTAAAATTAGAAGGTACCCTAGAAATGGGCACATCGAAGGGTAGCATGTCATAAGGTAACTTGATGGGGGGTTAGATACTTGGGGTTGTGAAACATTTCTAGCCTCATGTTTTGTCCCAAGATGTGAATGGCGGCAGTGTTGGTGGCATAGCTAGCCCAAGGATTATTGTAGATGGGTTTGTTAAGATTAGTGACACGTCCCCATGGTTGATTGCTGATGGGTATTGGTGGTTTGACATGAAAGATGGTTTTGAGCTTGTCATGATCATATGAGAATGGAAGGCACGTGCCATGTTCAATGGTACGTTCAAGGAATTCATCCTTATGGTTGTCAATGAATTGGTCAAAATTGTTGTGTAACCCCTTTTCATTGAGGAACTCGACAAAGGTAGGGGAATAGGTGTGATGAGGATGAGTGGATGCTTCCCCCATTTTAGGTTGGTTGACATATTCCTTTGTGTTTCTCATGGTAGAGCCATTAGGAGAAAGGGGTTGATAATGAGTGTCCATTTTCTTAGCTCATGATCACGTGATGGGATGCATAAAAGGTGAATTTGGGTCAGATTTGGATGACAATGTGCCAATGATGAGAGGTGGAGATAGGTTCAAAATCTAGATCAATATGTTTAAAGGCCGATGGTTATCCTATATACTTAGGGTAGACAAAGAGCCTAAGGAAAAGGACAATAGGATTATTTTACTTGGGGAGACAAGACTCACCAAGCAAAATGGGATTTCTTGGAATCCATTAACTTAGGAGTTGTCAAGGTTCTTAAGATAATTTATCCAAGGGGGTCAATGATTCTTAGTTTATACTAAACTTAAGATGAACAAAGTCTCAAGCTTAATAAAAGGACAATTTTGATCTAGATTTTTTTACCTTAGGATTTGAATTTGATTTGGGTTGGTTGGTTGATTAGGATTGATTTGATTGAGGAAATGGTTGGATTTAATGGCTTTGAGGATAATGATGGATTGATGTAGATTGATTAAGGATGGTACAATTGATTAAGGATGGTAAAATTGGTCAAGGCTAATGAGGGATAAACAATGTTTTGACTAGGACTTGTTTAGGGATAATGATGAGTTGGGACTGATTATGGATGATGTGGACAATTTAGGATCTAAAGGGGATGATGACAAGAATAATGGTCGATGATTAGGGAAAATCATAAACTAAGAGTGATAAATGGACATGGGCATGGAATAGGAGGAGTGTAATTTCAAAGGATGACGTGAAACGGGGATGGTCCGCAACCAAAAGGACACAATTTTGACTTTATGACATGTTTTGGACTGGTTACTGATACAAAGGTCTAGGCGCTGATACAGAGGTCCAAGTGTTGATGTGCAGAAGCTAGGTACTGATGTAGGACAGTGATGCTTTTATGTGGTTTATGAGGTGGTGAATTGAATTTTTAGCAAATTTTGGGCTTTGAATGTGATGTTTTTAAACTTTGGGAGGTTAAATGATGGATTTGGGAAGTTCAAATGTTTCAATGGTTCATTTTTTTTAATGGTGTTTGGATTATGTCAATGATAGTTTTCCTTGGCAAGAAATACAAACATTCCAAACAAGAGCATACAATGGTCAAAGGTTTTATTTGTGAAAAATGTGAAGATTTATCAAGCATGTACAACCTAAGGTGAAGCAAGGACAATACTTGTTGAGTTCCCACTTAGATTTCTCCAACCACACTTACTTAAAGTGGATAACTTAGAAGCTTGGTGAAACTAGCTCCCCCTTACACGGCACTCACTTTTCGGGTACACCAAGCTTTAAATTTCTAAAGACCCAAAGATCTCGATAAATTTGTTATCTCTACTTTAAGTTGCGAGAGTGTGGGATGGCTTTAAAGGTCTATCTTCCGACCCCTTGCACCAACAAGTAGAAAGTTTTTGGCTACTAAAACAAATGGTGTTTAGTGGGGGAACATTCAAGGGATCGTCATGTACAAGCATCTAATAAACCACATAAGGTTTTGACTAGCTCTACTAGGAGTATCATATACACAAGGTACTACTTCCTTTTGAGCTAGCACCAAATGGTAAGTGCTAATACTGATTTGGACTTGGCTTTCACCTTATCCTATTTTATATAGAGAACCGAATGAAATTACCGCTTGGGGTCACCAATGAGTTTTCCTTATAGATGTGTCTCAAGGGTAGGCCACCTCCTAAAAAGAAAAAGAGAATAGAACCATTTCTCTTCACCTAATGTCCTTTTGAAGGTGAGGGAAGAGGATACTTTGATTCTAACCCTTGGGTAACACAAATGTGCAAGTGCACAAGACATGGCAAACAATTGCTAATGTTCTTTTTAAGACCAAAAATAAAGTGTGCCTAAGATTGTTTGCAAACAAGATTGATTCTAATGCAATTTATTGTTCTTTTTAACCAATGAGTGAAGGATGCAAGATTGTTGTTCTTTTTAACCAATGAGTGAGATATGCAAGATTGTTGTTCTTTTTAACCAATGAGTGAGATATGAAATATTGTTGTTCTTCTTTAACCAAATGAGTAGAAAATGCAAGGTTGTGGTTATTTTTAGCCTAATGAGTGTGCCTAGGATTAGATAAGTAACTTCATACAAAAGAACAACACTAAATGTTTCTAGGCTAGTAAAAACTCTTCAAGGAAGAGGTTAGTAGTTGTATATAAGTCTTCGATAATTGAATAGGGCTGCAAAACAAGATGTTAGTCAAAAAAATCAATTTGGGATTAGGTGCAAATCTGTGGGTCTGGGTGCTAATGTGGAGGTCCAAGTGCTGATATGAGTTTAGTGGATTTTTCCCCTTGCAAAGTGCACTTTTCCTATAATACAGAGAGTCAAATCTGCAAGAAATGATGGTTAGAAGCCCAAAAACCACTATCAAACACTAAATTTATCAAGAAATCCCATGAAAGTTTAGTTCTATCCTAAGTTCAGACAGGTGTTGATCCAGGAGACTAGGCACTAATCCACTATGATAGGCATTGATCTGAGACATACAGCAACTCCCCCTTGTAAAATTGATCTTTTCCTATAAAATAGAGAGCTAATGTAGCCAAAAAGTTAGTAAAACATCATTTAAAACATCATGCAAGCATAAAATCTGAATTTGACCTAAAACCCATGAGAAATTAGTGATTTTACCTTATTTCAAGATGGACACTAATCTACCAGGCTGGGTACTGATGCGCTAGATAGACACTACTTTGCAGATGTTTAGGCACTGATCCAGCCTATCACAAGAAAAAGTTCACAAACATGCAAATTTGTTAACTAAAAAGGTGGTGGGGTCCCACCAGGCATTCTAAAATGTCTAACCTATGAAAGTGAACCCTAAATAGATGTAAATTCAACCTAGAATGCACTTAATCTCAAGTCCAAGGGACCTAGAGATTGGACTAAATCACTACTATGCTTTTATACTAAATTGTGCCCCCTATCTAAGAAAACTAGTGATGATATCTCCTAATGGATGATAAACTAAGCTAAACTAGTTAGAATTGCAATAATTCTAGTTGTGTTAGGCACTCAAATTGGCAGAGTAACTTTCCATATGATGACTTGTTCCAAGAGGTGCAGGCATCAATTTATACATTTTTGGTGATGAGAGTGAAGGGCTAGGATTAATTTGGAAGATAATTGGTGGAGATTGATTGAGGATCCTCAAGCAAGGAGAATTGGACAAATGGCATGTTTGGATTCGATGAGAATTTTGCTCCAAGATTCAAGGGATGATCAATGGATGAGATTGCAAGTTTGAATGGATAGATGGCTATGATTGAGTAGGTGTATGACATGTAAGGACTTATTTATGAAAATGTAAGGGTTGGATTTTGTGAGGAATTTTAAATTCCATGGAGAGGATAGGTGGAATTTAAAATTAGAAGAATAGTGTTCAAATATTGCCATATGGAATTTTAAATTGAAATTAATAGTGGCACATGGAGTGGGGTGGAAAAGATAGAACAAATGTACTCAAGTTAGAAGATTTTCTCATGCTTCCAAAGTACCACTTGTCATGTACATATGTGTACATTGGATGACAAGTGGACTTCTAGAAACATGGGAGTTTGTAATGATGAATTAATTAAAATTAATTCATGTGCACATGGATTAGAAGAAAATAACTATGATTACAAAAAGTAATCAAAAGTACACAAAATAGGGAATTAAATAAATAAGATAATTTATTTAATTTTTGAAATGAACTATAGTAAAAAAATATTTAATTTTCAAACTGTAGTAGAGGAATTTGATTTTTATGATATGATAAAGGCATAGAATAAATTAATTAAATAATTAAAAATTATTTAAATAATAATTGGATCGGATGAAGTGATGCAGGTGGATTAGGGTTGAATGTGTGGGTGGATGAAAGTGGTTGTGCTTTTTAGGTGTCTACAAGAACAATTCTAAGTCTTGTGGCTATGAAAGACTTACATCTTGAACAATAAGATGTGAAAACAACATTTCTCTATGGGGATTTGGAAGAGAAAATATACATGCAACAACCACAAGGATATGAGGTCAAGGGTAAGAAGGAATTTATGTGCAGGTTAAGGAAGAGTTTGTATGGCCCGAAACAAGCACCTCAGCAATGGTATTTAAAATTTGATAGTTTTATGGCTGAACAAGGTTATAAAAGATGTCATTATGATTATTGTGTTTATTTTAAGAAATTGGGTAATGGCAACTATATTATCCTATTGCTTTATGTTGATGACATGCTTGTTGTTAGGTCTAACATGTAGCATATTAATGAACTTAAGCATAAATTAGCAAATTCATTTGCTATGAAGGATTTGGGTGGAGAAAAACAAATCCTTGGTATGAGGATCACATAAGACAGGACAATCAAAAAATTATTTTTGTCTCAAAGTGAGTATGTAGAGAAGGTGTTGAAAAGGTTTAACATGCAAAATGTAAAAGTAGTCAGTAGACCTTGGCCTAGTCATTTTAAGTTGACTAAGGAGATGTGTCCAAAGACACAAGAGGAGGAAGACAAAATGTCTAAGATACCATATGCATCAATAGTTGGTAGCTTGATGCATGCAATGGTATGCACAAGGCCAGATATTACATATGCAGTGGGAGTTGTGAGCAGGGATATGAGCAATCTAGAAATGGAACATTGGAATGCGATAAAATGGATTCTCTAATATTTGAGAGGTACTACTTCAAAGAGACTATTTTTTGGAGGAATAAATTCTTCTCTAAAAGGATATGTTGACTTTGATCTAGTGGGTGATATTGATAGGAAGAGGAGTACTACAAGTTATTTTTTTACTATAGGTGGTACTACAGTTAGTTGGATTTCAAGGCTGCAAAAGGTTGTTCAAGCACTTTCAACCACTAAAGCTGAGTATGTTGCTACTATAGAAGTTAGCAAGGAGATGATTTGGTTACAACATTTTATGGAGGAATTGGGGCAATGACAAGAAGATAGCCCTTTATACACTGATAGCCAAAGTGCCATTTATATTGCTCAAAATTTAGCTCTGCATTCAAAAACTAAGCACATACAACTCAGATACCACTTCATTTGATTAGTCTTGGAGGATGGACAGTTGAAGCTAGAGAAAATTCACACAAGTGAGAATCTTATAGATATGTTCACAAAGGAGGTTACACAAGAGAAATTGATTTCCTCACCAATTTCCATTGGCCTTCACGACTAATAATGGTGGATATAAGAAACCAACCAAGCCTGTAATCTAGTGGGAGTTGCAAGTGTAGCAGTGTCATCTAGGATCAATCTAAAAGTGGGAGATTATTTGGTGTGGACCTTGATTAGTCTCCAAGTGGGAGATTGTTGGTATGTGGTGACTGATCATGCAAGTATCGTACACTCGTAATGTATCCTTGCCGGGGTTCGGGGCTGGGCTGGGCCCCAAGTGGAGTTCAGGGTAGGCAGCCCCCCAAAAGCAGGGGCATAGCCCCCCCCCAAAAAAAATTCCCTCTTTTTTGCCCGTTCAGAGTCAGTTGTTAATTTTTGTTAACCGAAAAAAAGAAAAATGACATTGTAAAACCCTAATTCTAAAAGCTTCCAAAAGGCTTGTTATAAGTGGCTGGGATGTATACTGTAGAATGAGATTCATGAGATTGTAATATGTTTTGTACAAGATAATAAAAAATCATTGGATGGCTAAGTTTCTGTGGATGTAGCCCATTTTAGGTGAACCACGTCAAATTTTTATGTTGATCTCTTTTGTGTTGTTCTTCATTGTTATATTTGGGTTATTTAATCAGCATATAATTGTTAGTGTTTATTACTCTGATTTTCCTAAATCCTAACATGGGATTTTAGGTTCTGGATCTAGCTTTTGAGTATTAATTATAGCACCTTCTCAGTTCTGACCTCTAGCAAATTCTCACTTCTAGACTTGGGTGGTTACCAAACTCATCCTCTAACTTTCCAGCTTCTCTGACACAGGTTTTGATATCTTCCTAATCATCCCTACACTATGAAATTTTGGGTTTCTATTATCATTGGTCTGTTATAAGTTGATTACCTCATAACTAGAGTTTTACTCATACTTAACCTAGGGTTTGACAAAAGGCTTGATTAAAACACATCTTTCCATAGCAAATAGGAACACAAGATCTATAGCTAAGTCCACCTTCTCCTTGGTTGTGATTTATCTCAATCTTGTCCTTGAATGTTACTACGGAAGAGGGTTTTGATCTAGTTTCTATACTTGCCCTCATTCATCCTTTTCTACACTTAACAACTCCTTCACCATTCAACCATTCAATTTTGTCAACAATCTCAGGTTTTGATTGCAAAGTGAAGTTTAACAACAAAGCAGACAAATCTAAAAGACACAAGAAGCAAATGCTAGAGAGTACATCTATTATAAATTCAAAGCCTGCAAGAACCAAGTTATTGCCTACATGTGACCTAGATAGAAAAACCATGGAGTACATGTTTTTGTGGGATGTGTGCAAGAAGTTGAATCCACTTTTTGATAAAAATGTGGATGTGTTTTTCCTAAAAATCAATGTTTGTCATAGTTGGACTCAAAATTTGAAGCACTTACTCATAGAACCTTGAAAATGTTCTATAATATGAAATGTAGGATTTTGAGTCTAGTTTTCAAATATGTAATTTATTCCAATACTGAGATGATACAAATTAATTTTGTATAGGCTTATACAAAAACCACTTTTTAAAGGTCACTTTTTTAGGACCATACCATACACATGTTTGGCAAGCATAATTTGACCTAAATAAAAGTATTTAACTAATTCCTTATGGGATTAGATGTGTATTATACTAAAGATTAATGAGGATAGTTTCTTAATACTTTTTTTGCAAATAGTTTTTATTAATTCTTTATTGGCCCTAATTGTTACTTCTCAAAACCCCTCGTGTCTGACAAGCATAATTTGAGCTAAATTAATCAAATTTTTGTTCATTTTCATTGTTTAAAGAATTGTATATAGATTGATGACATAATTTTTTAAAAGAAACCTAAAAAATTAAAAGTTATTATGAAATACAAACACCTAATATTTTAAGTTTATGGACTAGTTTCCTTTGAAATTAATTAAAAAATAGAACAACAAATCCAATAATTAAAAAAATTACATATTTGAAAACTAGACATCGTCATCTATAATGGCTTTTACTTTCATAAAAAATTTTGAAATGAAAGTCATCGGCTATATTACCAAAGTTAGCTTTTTCTCTTGCTATTGACATGACCTTGTACTTATAGGTCCAATGCTAAAAGGTTCGGGTTACCGTGCCTTTCCCAAAACTAAAACCAAACCTAAAAGGTGGGTCATCATTTCAATATTTTTTGGAATGAGTTCCCATTTTAAAATGGGGCACCTGTTTTAAAAACACAAATGTGTACCCATTTTAAAGTGGCTACCCATTCCAAAATAGAATGGATACCCACTTCAAATATATCCGTTATTTTTCATTTTAAGTAAAACATACTACTGAACATATCTATGCAACATTATATTTTATATGTATGGCCTGACAATGATGATTTATGTAGTTTTTTATTTGCAGGTGTCTTGTACAATCTCTTGGAATGAAGTAAGTGGGTTTTTGTTATTCACATCTACTTATACTTTAGAATATATTATGCAAAGCATCTACATCTATTTTTACTTCAAAAATTTCAAAGAGGTAACAATTTAAAAATAGATTAAATATCATTTGTTGTTTTATCAAGAGGGTTTTGTAATCATGGGATCAAAACAACATCAAAAAAGAAAACAAAGGAGGCTCATGAAACCTGAAGAAATTGAAGAAAAAAGAGAGAAGAAGGCAAAATGAAAAAGAGATTAAAGAACAAATATTTGAGAAAAGAATTATATTGAAGTATCTAGTTCTCTGACTATTGAAGAAAAGAACATTCAAGAGACCATCAATGATGGGGTGAATAAAGATGATGCAAATGTGGAAATGGTGAATGTGGAAGAGTTCAACAATATGGAAAATGTGACTATAGAAATAAATCCAATTATGTCTTCAAACCCACATTTTGATGGTATTGATATTAGTTATTTTAAATAAGCTAGAGATCAAATTTACTATTGAAAAAATGGAAACACAAAATGAGAAAGAAATCCTTTGTATGAGTGAAAATGAAAATGTTTTTTTTAATTGAAAGAAATGCCTTGGATAATCTTCTTATTAATATTTCTTGGAGACAAATGACAACCCATGCAAATAGATTATATGAACTATTTTTTATAGAAAAAGTCTTGGATTTCAATGTCAACTCATGATGCAATTGATGAAAATGTGGAAAATGTGAAAAGTAATGAAAAAGTTAGGCAAATTTTTAAATCCTAAAAGGAAAGATGAATCATCGGAACAAGTTATATGTAATATTTCTAATTCTATTGATTCTATTGGAAAAAGAGTTTATCTAAAGATATGAATGCAACACAATTAGCTATAACAACTTCTTTAATTAATAAATCAATTTTGAATAAAAGAATGATAAGTAACAGTAGTGAATTTCTAAATATAAATTCAAAAACTTTGAAAAGAGTGGCAAAGAGAAGAGAAAGTATTGAAAAGATCTAGTTAACTAATGTTGGAGTTTTAGTTGCAGACTCCCAAAGTCTGACATGAAATTAAATAATGTAATCAAATCTTTAATTGAAAAATATTGGCATGATAATACAAGGGTATCATCTAATGTTAAAGGTGTTTTAAAATTAAGAGTGGGGTGAAAAATTCATGATCCTCATCAAAAAAATCTATTAGACATTACTCAAACTTAATTATATAAAAAAATTTAGATGATCTAGTGTTACCAAATATTTCCATAAGTCAAAGATCATTTGAAAAATGTGAACCTTGGTAAGTGAAAATTAATACACAATTAATCTCTTGTTGTTGTAAAACTCATGTGAAATTTTGTTGTTATTATGATGTTTTTTGATATATATGTTACACTTTGCATACTAACTAAATTATGCAAGAATATGGTATTAATATGCCACCTCAAACAATCAAGGTGTATATAGCAAGTTTGTTTTGTGAAACATCTAAAGGAAACTTATTTTATTCAAAAGCATATATTTCTAGACAATGCAATAGATGTGGCAACCTTTCATTGTTAGGAGAATGTATGAATGAAAGCATTTCACATGACTTTTGACAACAATTACTGAATGTGAAAAGATTCAAGAATGTTGAATATTCTTTAAAGGATGGCAAACTTGGAAAGCATTACAAGTTAGTCACAAAAACAATTAGTGTGCATGCATTCATTAGAGAATTTAAAGATAAGATTGTATCCAAATATGTTAAACACTCCCAATATGCTTGGTGGCTTGATGGGCAATTTGACACATGTAAAACCATATTTCCAATTGGAACTATACTAACTATATCAGTGGTTTACTTTATAGAAAACTATACTCTTGCTTACAAGATGAAATTCAACATCAGTATTATAATTCAGTGCAGGTGGCAATCTTTATTCATACTGTATATAGACATATAGATGATAGTACAAAAGATATTACAAAATTTTTTAGGGAGTACCATTTCTATTTGAGTGATACCTAGTTACACTCATTAGAGTTTGTGAAATATTGTTTTAATATATTTTATGAAAATTTAAAAGAAACATAAATCTAGATAGTAGAACATCTCATTTGGTTAGATAATTGTACAATAGAATTTAAAAATGCTCAAATGTTTTATTAGCTATGTAGGGCTCACATAGAAAAAATCCAACATATGTGGAGTTTTTTGAAGATGAAAATGGCATAGGAGAACATAATGGAGATGGAGCATGTGTGGAAGAGCTCTTGCTAGAGAGAAACTAAAATTTGAGAATGCAACAAAATTTAGAGATCCACATTCAATTGTGGATTTTTGTAATTCAAAATTATCTATGGGATCAAATGAGAACTCTACAATTTGATGATTCTTTTGGTTAGTTTAAGAAGAGAATATTCTTACTCGACATGATTATTAAACAATTAGTGGATCAACAAAAAGGCATTCATAAAAGAGTTGAAATGCAAGCATGTGGATTATATGGACTAGGGAGCTTACCTAGTTTTGTCAAATTTGTATTGCAAGTGATTGGGAAGCATGTGAAAATATAGAATGGGCTGAAGAATGGAAACAAAGATCCTTGACACCTACATAAACATATGATTAACATGAAACAACAATTGAAGATGATAATCAAGTGTTTACATCAAATGACTATGATCGTGTTTTAGACCTTGTACATAAAGGTGCTTTAATTCAATATTTTGTTTTATTACATTATTTTGTAATACAGAATTATATATGTATGCATGTATTTATGTGATTTAAATATGTCACGCTTTATTGAATTAAATATTTTTTCTTATAGGACATGTGTATGTTGTTGTTACACATGAGGGCAATCAAGAGGAAACTGTGTATTGGGTGGCTCAATGTGTTGAGACAAAACATAATTTGTTGCATCCTAGAGTAGATGATGATAAATATGAGTATCCAATAGGTTTCGTGGTTGTTTTTTCAACATGGCTATAGAAATATCTAATAAGAAAGAATGGTTTGCTTACATTTGAAGATTATGAAAGACATAAGAAGATTATACACTACTCACATTTAGATATGGAAACAAATATAAAATAGTTAGATATCAAGGGAGACCTACTAATAAAGAGTTATGGACATATTCTATGGAAGAACATGGGACAATTATAGATGCATTACAAAAAAGAGAGGATACAGATGGTACAATTGAATAAATTTGTAGCTATGTATATAGTTATATATATTTAGTTGATAGTTAATATATAGTTTATTAATTTATTATCATTCCCTAAAAATTTTATAAGTGATTGCATGTTTCCTTAAGTCATCCTCTTAACTCCCCTAAAGCCATCCTCTTACCTACCCTTAAACCATCTCCTAATTATAGAGCTAAATTTCTCACATGACACATTCTTTGAGTCATGGCTCATGTATCTCCCCTTAATCCATCCTCTTACATCCCCTTAGCCATCCTCTTATCTCCCCTTAAGCCATCATATTACATCTCCTTAATTCATCCTCTTAGATCCCATTAATCCATCCTCTTACCTCCCCTTAAGTCATCCCCTTAGCTCCCCTTAAGCCATCCTCTTATGCCCCCTTAAGTCATCCACTTAGATCCCCTTAAGTGATCTTCTTACCTCCCCTTAAGTCATTTCCTAATTATAGATAATTTTTTCATGTGACTTAGAGTCAAGGCTCATGTATCTCCCCTTAAGCCATCCTCTTACGTTACCTTAAGTCATCTCCTAATTATAGTTAATCATTTTTGTTTTAGGTCTCCCACAACTAGATGGTATTGGTGACCACTTCTTGTGCATTCAACTAGTGAAAAAATAGTAGATAATTTTCTCTAATGTAGGCATCACTTGAACATAAGTAATTTCTAAGATCTAATTTTCTAACTTTGTTTATTGTAATTTTCTCACATGACTTGGAGTTATGACTCATGTATATATAGTTAATTTACTTACATTCATTATATTTTTTTCTCATTTTTTGTGGGTCTCCTACAAGTAGATCCATCATGATTGTCACTACAAGTTTTCATCATACAAATGCTAGATTGATTTTATAGCCTTGAACTGAAAGTACACCCATTAGCTAATTATATATACTCATATGTTTCATCATGTTATTGTTATATTGCATCAATGTTTTGTATCTTCAATATATTCTTTCATTCTTATTTCACATTCTATATTATTCCTTTTATTTTATTTTGTGTCTTAAATATATGTTTTGTGCCTAATATTCTTTCTTGAATCCTAATTCACCTTCTATATTAAATACCTTATATCTTATTTAGTTTCTTCAATTTGTTTTGTGCCTAATATTCTTTCATTCTTATTTTGTGTCATTTATCTTATTTTACAAATATGAATGCATGCACCAGGTCATCCTTAAAGATGGTTTTGGAGAAGACTTGTACAGAGGAAAAGATAACATAGATAAGCCTTAAGAAGTACAAGAGTGACCAATGAGTTATTTTCAATGATGATGAGACATCTAAGGGCATGTGGAGCCATGTCATACCCTAGAAATAGTTACTAGTTTCTTAAATGATATATATTTCATATATAGAGCTTTTAGGTGGATACAATTTATGATTTTCAATATTATCACAATAGTTACAATATTATCATTCTCATTGGGGTCCCTAGAGAGATAGAGTACGTGGCACAATCTACAACAAAATTTTGTATAGTGGATCCTCCCTATGTTGGATTATTTTATCTGGTCTAGAGAGGCATAGTATATTCTTTTATGTGGTGGATTATTTTATGTGTTGGATTGTTGTATGTTCTTATTTCACCTTCTATATTATGCCTAAATTGGTAGGTGCAATTATTTAATGAACTTCAATAAATTATTTAATATGTAAAATTATTTAATGAACTTAAATGAATTCCTAGATGTATTTCTAATTCATAGTAACACATAGTACAATTGATTAAATAAATTATATGATATATGCAATTTCATTTAATAAACTTAAATGGTATCATAGAAATATATATCTTAGACATACATCTAGATAATCACTAACTCTAAAATTATTTTACTAAACATTCTAATCAAAATATGGTTTCATTTCATGATTGTTCCTTTTTCACATATAATATTTAAATATGCAATCTAAATTTATGAATTCCTACCAATAAAAATATAGATTGAAACCTACTACGAGAAGTTCAATAAAGCATAAACATACTAGAACATATTAAAATGTACAAGCATAGTCAATATATGTAGATCTAATCCATGAAATGTACTGAAACATCTAGTCATAATCAACATATAAATTAATATAAATCATAGTCCATGAAATACTAAAATATCTCTAATTCCATGAAATACTATTCAAAATAGTCATAGTCAGGTGGCATATAAATAAATTATACATCACAGTCCATGAAATAAATAGTCTATGTCCTACCATCACTATAATCAGGAGGCCTCTTTGCTCCACATAAAATAGATGGACCTACCTCATGTTGTAAAAGAGTAACAAACTTGAAATCAGATAAAACTTTAAAAAATTACATGTGCATATATGATTTAAATTTGATTAATTTAATTTAAGTTTTAAAATCATGAAATTAAATATTTAAATCTAGACTAAAGTGTCCATAAATTACCATATTATCATGCTCGTATGCTTCCACATTATGTTTCCCAAGTGGTATAGCTATCAATTCTAGGCCAAAAGTCTCATCTACTAATTCCTAGATATTTAAATAAAGCACAAACTAGGTTAGAATATTTACCGAAACAAGTAACCATATAAAAGACCTAGAAATTACATAGAAAATTTACATAGCACCTGAAATGTTGTTGATGACTCCATAAATTGTCCTTGATCAATAGTAGGACTAGTAGCTATCCTAATAGTGATATCATCCTACATATATATAGTCATATAAATATATACATTCAAAAATTATTTCAAAATTTTAAAATAATATACATCTAGTGAATTCAAAGTACAATTTAGTACAATTTTTTGAGAAAACCAACTAGGCATGACTCGGGCATAGCAACTAATGATGGATGAGCACTTGCCACACCTTCTAGTCAATGAGACATGGAAGTTGCTTGACCTCCTTGCTATAGCAAAAATGTTTCACATGTACTTGAATTAAATTATAGAAGTAAATTAAAAAATATATCTAAATTTTCAAGAAACTTTATTGAACTAGATACATATGGTTTTAGGGTCAATTTATTGGTTTACCTCATAAGGTGTACCAATTGTACAGTTGTCAATACAAAATGTAGCTGATCAAATTGAGATGTGGTCCTAGAGCCACTCATCTACATGAAACAATTCACAAGATATAATTCATTATTAAATAGATAAATTTTGATATACATACATTATGCACTTGAAAAAAATCAAATTGTGATATGTACCTATGTAGGATGATGATCAGAATATAGTAAATCTAAGAATGATTAAACCTTAGATGTAGCATAGAAGTGGATATAGGGGTAGGATCATAACATTGTTGATTGTAATTTCAACACAAATGTGGCATCGTGCAATGTGTGAGGTGCTAGGACCAACTGTACCATCTCCTCCATGCTCTCTACCACTAACTTCAACTACCATGTGGGTAGATTGGTCAGTTAGGTTTCTTGAGAGCACACTCAATGCTCCTAATGCCAAAACCACTGCCTGGTGTTGAATGGGTGTAGGAATACTAGGAAAAGCAAGATCAATGATGGGTGGAATAGGAATAGGTCAATTTGGATTGACACATACCCCTGCCCTATGTTGTGGCATGCCACCACCAACACCCTGCAATGATCTAATGTCAAAATAATTGAGTTTTAAACCCATTTCAAACTCTGCCCATACTTTCCTCAAAAAACACACTGGCACCTCCCAATTAGCATGTGGTGGATGATCAAAGACCATCCACCATCACTTCAAAAAATGTGCTGCAATCTAAGGATGCATACACCACCTAATTGAAATTTATTTTTGGTTGGAGGTATAGGTTTATTTGTAGCAGGGTGAATAAAATATGGCACTATGGTTTGTTTATTAATACGAAGATATGGGATCTCTCTATATGAGATTCCATCTACATAGAATTGCCTCCTATCCTCCTCCAAAGGTGGAATATATCTAGTTCCGCATCAATGGACCTAACTGAATCAACAATAGTTTACATTTAATATGTAAACCATGCAACATGGGGAGAATGTTAGGCTCATTTTGTATAAAATTAATTTTTTTCTTAAAATATGTTTATATTTTCATTTATATTTTCTCACAAATGAGCCTCATTAGGTGGAGGGGGTGGGGCTTTTGATGGTGGGTATTTGGGGGTCTTTAAGGTGGAGGGTTTTGTGGTGGAGGTTTGTTCATTTGAAATGTAATGTGGACCACCTACATTTACAATTAGAATAAAAATAAATAAATAATTACTCATACATAAATCAAAATGTTAAAGTTCACATGCACATATGTAAGTAAATATCCATCTTGAAAAGTTACAAATAAATATATAAATAAATATTTAATAAACTTGAATATGTATCACTAATTCAATATAATGTACATCTATCACAAACATTTTTCATAAATATTTAATATTTGTCATAAATATTTAATATTTATCATAAATAAATAAATTTGAGCAAACTACTTTAATTTAATTTAAATCAAGCTTACATTTAAAATTTACATATATGTACGTGTGCACAAATGGATACATGCATTCATTATTGACATATGTGTATACATGGACATTTAAATATACTATAAAATAATTAAACAATAATAAACTCTAATGTACACTCTTATAATATAAAGTGATGAAATAGATGAAATTAAAAAAATGAAATAAATATTTATAAGGACCTACTTAGATGGAAATTCAATGCAAACAGATTGGAGTTTTGAAAATGATTTGTCAATATATCTAAGAAAATTTCAATGCTTGAATGAATGCTTCAAAATTTACAAATTCATGTTACTTTTCATTTCAAATCATTTTTTTAATTGTGAGATCAATCATGCACCTACATATATCTCCTACATGAGTGTGCACATTTGAGATCTTGACATGTGGATCTAATCGTTAAAGAAATATTCAAGAATTTTCATGTCTTTAACCTTTCAAGTGGATGTTTGAACCTATTACTATATAAAGACTTGGCTATGTGGTTGAGAGTTTGCCAATGGACCAGAATGTATGGACCTTTGGTCAAACCCTTAATGATACCAATTTAATGAAATTTTGTAAATTATGATCAAAGATAACAAGTAAACATTTAGGGGATGCCCAAGATGATGATGAAATATAAACAATGTAGTTTAATACAAATGCACTAATTTAATGCTTGAATGATTTACCTATCAGTTCCCCTTATAAATTCAAAATGTTAAATCTAGAGGTGTATAAGAATGAATTAAGGTTACCCTTTTAAATACAACACTAGGGGTAGATAGGGAAGGAGGGAGGGAGGGAGGGAGGGAGAGGTAGGTAGAAAGATAGAGAGGGTGAGAGTAAGTAGAGAGAGAGGTATGTTTAATCCTTGGATTTGTAAGAGTAGTCTTTTTTAGTCCATTGATGTAAACTAATTCACTTGTTGAAGTAGAAAATTGTAAATCTAAAATGCCAACATGAGAGAGACAGAGAAGGTGGGACATGGAGAGAGAGGGGGTGAAGGAGGGACTTGGAGAGGGAGAGAGAGAGGGGGGGGGGATCTAGGTATGTAGAGAGAGAGAGGGGCAAGGTTAGTCTAAATGGATATTTGTAAGACTAGTGTTTTTTAGTCTATTTCAATGTAAACTAACTTAGTTGTTGAAGGAAAAAATTATAAATCTAAAATTCCAACATGGGAACTTTCCTTGTCAAGGGGGGTCATCATTAAATTCTTGGTAGGGTTTCAATTTTCTAGGTTTTAGGATGTAGATTTTTTAAGGTAGATACTTGGTGTGGTTATTGATTGCTGATTTTAACTAGAAATTCAACTCTACGTTCACTAATCTATATTTTTATCATACATGTGGTTATTTAAATATAATATTTTTAACTTATATTAAACCCTAAGTTTACATGTTGAACAAAAAATTTGCATCAAACCCAAAATTCTATCAATAAATCATCAAACTACATAAAAACTAGGTATATTTACATCAAAATTTTAGTAAAAATAGTTTCATTTAGCCTAAACCCTAAAAACAACAAAACATGCATTAAAAAATCTAAAAAACCTACTTGGAGGTCTTCAAGAACTAAGATTCTTGTAGGAGGAGGTGGAAGGAGGTCAGTAATCGAGTTCCCACTCCTATTTGTCACTAGACTGTCACTCTCAGTGTTGCAAAAAGAAATGATCTAACAAACCATTTTAAAAAGAATAACTTTGCAAAATGGGTTCCCATTTAGGCTGGGAGCCTAAACCATAATTGGTACCCATTCTAATCAGGTTCGTGTTCAAGATCGGGACCTTGTCCCTAAATGGGTACTTGCTTTTGGAAATGGGTACTCGTTCTTGTTAGGATTTTTTTCCCAATGCTTCCCCTATATGTGGATCCAGCTTCTTATGGGTACCCTATGCCCAAAGTTCAAAATAAACTAGAGAATTAGATGCAATGTTCTAACTATGAGGTAGGCCCTATCCAAGTAGATTTTTCTAGAATGAAAAATGATAACAAAAGTAATGTATCAAAGAGGAACAATGATGTGGTGTACACATCATTACTAAATTAAGTGAAAAATAAATAGATTACAAAATCAAATAGAAAAGTTACATGCAGACTTAGCAAATGAGAAAGCAAAGAGGAAAGCAACAAATAACAAGAGCAATGAATTAGAGAAAAGGATAAACAATCTAACCCTACATCTACAAGAAAAGAGAATGAATAGATAGAGGTGGAACTAAATGAACTAAAGAAAATATTAGATTAAATCATAAAGAATTATGATAATGAAAGAGCTAATTCAAAAAATTACAACAAAAGTTGACAAAATCCAAGGCCAAGTAGCAAAGACATTATGGTGCAAGAGCACCTAACACAAGGTGGCCTCCATGAGGCACTCAACTTCATGTTTTGTTTTGATGTCATATTTTGATGTAATAAGGTCCAATGGACCACTTCCTAAGTGTTTGTAATAAGTTTGGATCCATTTTGTAGGCATTTGTCCAAAATGCCATGTTTTTGTCAATGTTGTCATATTGTTGTCACATGGTGAAAATATAACCAAGGATGGATCCAATGAATGTAATAGGGTTGTTTGAGTTTCCTTAGGCGTGTCTAGGGTGTTTGTGGCCCTTTGAAGGTAGTTGGGCTGTTGTAGCCTTCAATAATGTCAAAATGTGCAAAGTTCTTTGGCAACTTTTACAAATTGTAAAGCAAACAAAGGGCAAAACTATAAAATACCAATGGTCACCCTCTTGAAAAGTAGTTGGGGATAGTTGGAACTATAATTACATGCTGAAAATTCCTTTCAAGGGTCGAGGCAAGGCAGTAGTTGGAGTTGGTGATCAAGAAATACAAACAAACACTGTGATTTCTCAGAATTTTTTATTTTTTTATTGTTCCCATGCATAATACGATCATACAGATTGGATATGGCCTAAATCATACATGGTGAGATAGAGGAATGAGTTACCTTTCTTTTGGCTCTGGTTTGGGCAATTTTCATTGAGAAATAAAGTTCTACTCGATTTTCTGGAAGTGGGTCTGAAACCCTCAAAATTAGGATTCGATCACTAAAATGTGAATAACTTTCCATTCCACCATGGAAAAAATCTAAATCCTGGTGGAATGGTAGGTCTTAGGGTTACCTATGAAATTATTTTTATTTTAGGAGGAAATATGGTGTTTTGTGGAAGATATCTAATGCCCTAGGCCTGACATCTCTATGTGACAGGCCTAACTGTGAGGGTTAGAAATATAAAACTTGCAAATGGTGAAGGGTTGTGAAAAGACAAGACTTGGAGTGTGTCTAGAGAGTCTTATGAAGACTCAGAGAAATTTTTTTGTGATTGAGGGGTGTTGGGGAGTGTGTAGAGTCAGAGTTCTTTTTGTGATCAAGGCTAATTAGGCCTAGTCCTAAAGAGGACAGTCAGGGGAATCAGTGATCTATTCCAAAATAACCATACATAAATTATTGGTATGTCATTAGGGATCAAAAAGGGTACTTGAATCTAAGTTCCTTTTCTTGGGTTGAGCCCATACAAGAAACTTATTTTGACTATCCCAATTTAGTATGGCTACAAGGATTAGCAAGCCAATATAGTTAGGGTGGATGGTATACTCCAAGTGCAAGGGTGGATTGGATGATTAAAACTAGTCAACATAAACTTGTCTAAACCCTCTCCATGTCTATTAGCCTCCATGGTTGTGTAGAACCAAGTTTGAGGGTGGGTGCTTTGCAAAACAGTCGTAATTGGCTATACGCTACAAGGGGAGCAGTTATAGGTTAGACCATATTGTCCAAAACAACCCATACCCAATTTGGGAAATGCTGTAGGGAAGACAAAAGGGTATCTTAGGATTGTCTAAGATTTGAATTTGCAGACCTGTATCAAGAGTTATTGCTGATTGTTCCTGTTTCAAGGGCTACAAGGAGTTTGTGGCCTAAAGAAGGAAGTCCCAACTTGAGGCCCGCCTAACCTTAGCCAATGGTTGGAATGTGTCATATTGAATGAAAAATAAGCCTCAACATGATGATTTCAAGAAAACCTATTATTGTTCCCACTTTTGCATGATGACCTTTGAATTTGGGTTTTGAGTGTGCAAAGAAAACCTTGTCAATTTGTGGAATCCTCTATCTATCCTAGTGCTTCTACATCATAGTGGTATCAAAGCCATAAAAGGTTCTGTTGTTGCTTGTGTAAGACCTAGTATATGTTAGCAGAGGAGAGTGAAGGAGAGGCTAGCAGCATGCCTCCAAAAGGGATGACCACTGAAGTGGTTAAGAAGTTCATGGAGATGGAAGAAAAGATCAAAAGTGGAGTCAAGGAAGAACTCCAAGCAAAGTTGAAGGCATTGAGGATAGGGAAGAGGATAGATGAAGGTTCTGATGAAGAGGAAGAAAAAGAGGAGGAAGAAGAAGAGCAAGAAGAGACAGAGATACCTGCAGATCAGAAACATTTCCTTAAAGCCATTAAGGCAATAGGCAAAGATTCATCAGAGGCTCGGATGGAGATCCCAATGTTCAGTGGGAAGATGGATGCTGAGGAAGTTGTGGAATGGATTGAGGCCTTGAATAACTATTTTGAGTACAAAGAAGTTCCTGAGAACAAGAGAGTGAAGTTTGCAAAACCTAAACTCAAGGGTGCTGCCCTCACATGGTGGAATTACACCCAAGGTGAGAGGGTGAAGAGTGGGAAGAGCATGATCTCTTCATAGAGCAGAATGTTGGAGAGGATCAAGTGCAAATTCCTTCCATCAAACTATGAGGTGTAGATCTACAAGAAGATGCAAAATCTTAGGCAAAGAGATTTGGATGTGGCCACCTACACTGAGGAGTTTCACAAGTTCTCTCTTCGATGTGGATACATGGAGGATGAAAAAGGTAAAGTGGCAAGGTATCTAAATGGTTTGAGGTTTAATATCCAAGATGAAATCAGTCTACTAACCCCTAGAACCATGGATAAATGCTTTCAAGTGGCATTGAGGGTTGAAGAGAAGTTGAAAAGGAAAGATGAGTAGCAAAATAGGGGAAGAGGTGGCAGAAATTTTAGAGGTAGGGGTAGTTTTGGGGATAGAAATCAGTCCCAAAGGAGTCAAGGGGAATCTAGTTCCCAAGAACAAAGTGGAGAATTAGGTTCAAGAGGAAGTTTTTGAGGAGGAATAGGTTCAACTACATTCACAGGAAAGTGCTACAATTGCAATGAAATTGGTCACACAACATTCAAATGTCTAGAAAGGCAAGGTTCATCATCAGGAGGTGATAGGAAGAATGAAAGAAGGATTCAATTTGTGCAAGAGGATGAAGGAAGTGTCCATTCTCTAAGTCAAGGATGTGAACTAGAAGTTGGAGAAGCATTGATTCTAAGGAGAACACTCTTGAAGACATCCAAGGACAAGGAGATGACACAAAGGAGAGCACTTTTCAGGACCAATCACAAAAGAAAAGGTAAAGTATGCAAGGTAGTAATAGATTCTAGTTCAACAGATAATATGGTGTCTAGGGAAATGGTGGATAAATTGAAGCTAGAAAGGATTCCTCATCAAACTCCTTACAAATCATCTTGGGTAAGTGATAGTCAATCACTTTTGGTAGATGAACAAGCATATGTTGATTTTCAGATTGGAGAATATAAGCATAGGGTTTTATGTGGCATTTTACCCATGGATTGTTTTCACCTAATTTTAGGTAGGCCATTGAAATTTGATAGGCAATCATTATATGATGGATATGCTAACACATACACCATCAAGAAGATTGGGAGGACTTTTGTGTTGACACCATTGCAAGAGGATACTGAAGCAAAGAAGGTAGCCAAGGTCATCTTGGTGGGTAAGAAAGAGTTTGTGAAGATAAATGAAGAAGCAACAAGGAAAGTTGAGGATACCTCAAGGAGTGGGTTGCCAAAGATCAAAGTTTGAAGGTGGTTTCAATTTTGAATGATGGAGATCAGATGGTGATGTTTGAGATGTATCAAAAGAAGGTCAAAGAGCAGGTCTACAAGTAGCCACAAGGTGGTTGGAAAGGAGATGCTATCATAGTAGGGACCATTGTTTGTCCTGTAGAGCCAACAAGAGTTGAAATACAATCATATTCTACCATAGAAGTAGTACAAGAAGCGTCAACCAAGGTTTTGAATGCAAGTGTTCAGGCAGAGATGATAGTAAGGAAGAATGACAAGCAAAGTATAGGTCTGGTTGCAAGCACTCCCTCATGGAAAGGTGTGAGTAGAATCTACAATGCTAGGAATGAGTTTTTGATTCCATGGAAGTATGTTTCAGTCTAGAGATCATGGGGAAGACATGAGGTAGTAGAGGATAAAGGTGGAGCAAGACAAAGAATCAACTCATGTGGCATGATTTTTTTTTAGGTGGGGTGTATGGTGTAGGAGCACCTAACATAAGGTGGCCTCCATGAGGCACTCAACTTCATGTTTTGTTTTGATGTCATATTTTGATGTAATAAGGTCCAATGGACCACTTCCTAAGTGTTCGTAATAAGTTTGGATCCATTTTGTAGGCATTTGTCCAAAATGCCATGTTTTTGTCAATGTTGTCATATTGTTGTCACATGGTGAAAATGTAACCAAGGATGGATCCAATGAATGTAATAGGGTTGTTTGAGTCTTAGGTGTGTCTAGGGTGTTTGTGGCCCTTTGAAGGTAGTTGGGCTCTTGTAGCCTTCAATATTGTCAAAATGTGCAAAGTTGTTTAGCAACTTTTACAAATTGTCAAGCAAATAAAGGGCAAAACTATAAAAAACCAATGGTCACCCTCTTGAAAAGTAGTTGGGGATAGTTGGAACTATAGTGACATGCTTAAAATGCCTTCCAAGGGTTGAGACAAGGTAGTAGTTGGAGTTGAGACAAGGTAGTAGTTGGAGTTGGTGATCAAGAAATACAAACAAACACTATGATTTCTCAGAATTTTCTATTGTTTTATTGTTCATGTGCATAGTACAATCCTGTACGGATTGGATATAGCCTAAATCATACATGGTGGGATAGAGGACTGAGTTAACTTTCTTTTGACTCTAGTTTGGGCAATTTTCATTGAGAAATAAAGGAGTTCTACTCATTTTTCTGAAAGTGGGTCTGAAACCCTCAAAATCAGGGTTTGATCACTAAAATGTGAATAACTTTCCATTCCACCATGGAAAAAATCCAAATCCTGGTTGAATGGTAGATCTTAGGGTTACCTATGAGATTATTTTTTTTTTAGGAAGAAATATGGTGTTTTGTGGAAGATATCTGATGCCCTAGGCATGGCATCTCTATGTGACAGGCCTAACTATGAGGGTTAGAAACATAAAATTTGCAAATGGTGAAGGGTTGTGAAAATAAAAGACTTGGAGTGTGTCTAAAGAGTCTTATGAAGACTTAGAGAAATTTTTTTGTGACTGAGGGGTGTTGGGGAGTGTGTAGAGTCAGAGTTCTTTCTGTGATCAAGGCTAATTGGGCCTAGTCCTAAAGAGGACAATCAGGGGAATGAGTGATCTGTTCCAAAATAACCATAGGTAAATATCTGATATGTCGTTAGGGATCAAAAAGGGTACTTGAATCTAATCTCCTTTTCTTGGGTTGAGCCCATACAAGAAAGTTATTTTGACTGTCCCAGTTTAGTAGGGCTTCAAGGATTGGCAAGCCAATATAGTGAATGAAGGGTGGATGGTATACTCCAAGTGCAAGGGTGGATTGGATGATTAAAACCAGTCAAGATAAACTTGTCTAAACCCTCTCCATGGTTTTGTAAAACCAAGTTTGAGGGCGGTTGCTTTGCAAAATAATCCTAATTGGCCATAGGCTACAAGGGGAGAAGTTATAGGTTAGACCATATTGTCCAAAACAACCCATACCCAATTTGGTATATGCTATAGGGAAGCCAAAAGGGTACCTTAGGATTGTCTAAGATTTGAATTTTCAGACTTGTATCAAGAGTTATTGCCAACTATTCTTGTTTCAAGGGCTACAAGGAGTTTGTGGCCTAAAGAAGGAAGTCCCAACTTGAGGCCTGCCTAACCTTAGCCAATGATTGGAATGTGTCATATTGGATGAAAAACAAGCCTCAGTATGATGATTTCAAGAAAACCTACTATTGTTCCCACTTTTGCATGTTGAACTTTGAATTTGGGTTTTGAGTGTGCAAAGAAAACCTTGTCAATTTGTGGAATCCTCTATCTATCCTAGTGCCTCTACATCACATTACAAGATAAACATGAGAAATAGACACAAAAGTAGATATGTGGGAACATAAAATGGAGGAAGAGAAGAACTATTGAAAAACTATAACTATAACTAAAGAATATAGAAAATGAAATAAAGTCTTCCGATAAAAGAGTATCTAAATTTTACAGAAATACAATGAGGCATATAAAACAAAACATCTAGGAGAAAATAATTTAGAGGACTACTAATTTGTCTGAATTGTTTGAATTGATTGATGGTTTGATAGAATAGAATATGAACCTCAAACAATACATTCTTGACAATAGAATGGTGACTTCAAGTTAGGAAATTGCAAAGCAAATTTTGCAAACACTACAAAATCAATGACATTGAATTGACAACCAAAGGAAATCATAAATATATTGGTGCCTCAATAAAGGCATCATCTATCATTTAAAATTGTATGAAGCTAGGTGAACCAGAAGAAATTCTAGATTAGATTGTAAAATTATTACAGAAGCTGCATTAAAAAGTAGAATACTTGAAAGAGCTTGGTTTTCTATGGGCTTTTGACAAAACAAAGTGATAAATTGGAAAGGATTCTCACAACATTATTTATGGAGGATACAATTAAGTTGGACTTGGACTAGTTTCCTCAGAAGCTAGATGAGGCAAACTTTTTAGAATCCATCAAACCAGTGATAAGATTGAAAGAAACTCTGATTAATATATTATAGTTACAAGTTAGTTATGAAATTTTAACAAATTTACAAGTCAGATACTATGAGTTACAATAGATTGTACTTCCATCAGATGAATAGTGGAGCATGCTAAAAAATCTAATAGAATGATTTGATAATTTGATAATACTTCTATGTACATTGTAGTCCTCCATTTGAAAATCAATATAAGACTCTTTTCCATTTTTGTGTTCAAATTATCTATATTATTTTATTGCTTAATTCAAGAAAACTCTAGTTTCTAGATACACATTAAACATTTGCTAATGTTGTATATGCTATTGTTAGTGTTGTTAGTATGTATCTAGTTGAATGCTTGTAACACTTATCGGTATCACACAATAATAACATGAAATTACTAATAATATATGTTAATTAATAAATGGAAATTGGAAAATGTGTAAAATTTAGATGCTAAAATAAAATCAAATTTGAAAACAATGTTTAAAATTTAGATTCTAAAATAGAACATTAGAAAATAATAGTATTTTAATCTATTAATTTTTAGATGGAAAATAAAAATGTGTATCCAGATTCAGTGCTAGAAAAATAAAATATCATCAATAACAGTTTGGAGTTTGGAATATGAAACACATTATAAACACCTAGTAAGTGCTAAATCTCTTCCATTTTCCAAATCATCTCCTCACTCTAACCATGTGATTGAGATCCATCTTTATCCTGGTCTTCATTTTCTTCTCTTTGCATACATCCACTTAAGTGCACCTCCTCGCTACCACTACATGTGTTATTCATTGTGTCACTATCATGTGTGCCAGTAGGGTTTGAAGTAGTGCACAACCCTCTTCTTTCACATATGGAAATCCATATTGTGAGTTCCCTTTCAAAAGGAAAACTTTAGATATCATACCTAGTTGTATACATCCTCAAGCAATTTTCCAAATTCTTGTCAAGTTTTTTTCTTATCTTTGATTTCAAGAACCCTAATGAACTAAAATAGCTTTCATCCTCCACCAACCCTAATATCACGATTTGACATAAATCAACAAGTTTGAAATATTTTGATATTGAATCACGCAATATTTTTGTCTGACTTAAGGTTTTCAAAAATTCTGTTACCAATCCATCTTAGAAGGGAATCTCCATGAGTTTAAAATATTCCATAAATAATGTTGAAAATTGGGTTGATTTCTCTATAATCTTAGATATATTTATAATTCCTTCTATTTGTTGTCCATTAAATTATAAACTTTTGGAAAAATGATTGACTAAGATCTTTATCATTTTATGAAAATCAGTTGGTTGACAATTAACCCAATATTGAGGATACACAATACACATGGCTTCAAGTAGTTCATCATGAGGAAATCAATCGCTAATCTCTTAGGAAAGAGATCTCATAATATTCTTTAAAGTAGTACTTACAGAATTAACAATGTTGTCAAAAGCTTCCCTTGTAACATGTACTTCTTTGATAGTGCACCTGGCCCTAGCAAAATGGTGCATTGGTATCCCATATCCCTATGTAGAGATGCATGACTCCCCATTTGCATTAAATTGTAAAAAATTATCATGTTTGTTCACATTTGTCATCAAGTGTCAGCTACTAAACTTTGGACTTATACTTGATTGCTCTAATAGATATAGATCATTGATGGTCATGCATATCATTTTGTGTAGTTTAGTATATTCTAAAATATACATAGTTCTTTCTTGCAATTTTTTCACAATAATGTTAATTTCCTCTAGCATGTGTAGAATACCAAATGAAGTTAAGAGTTTCTCTATGTCACTTAACCTATTTAAGAGGTTAGGAGTTTTGTCTACTATGAAGCAATGTTTGTACATTACTCCAATCAAGGATTGATATTCTAAAAAACTCTAGTCCATGCAAGGAGATCCATTTAGTAGCAACATCCTTAGGAGGTTTTTTTCTTGCAGTTATTCCATTAGTAAAATGTTGAAATTCCATAAAACATTTGGGACTTATGTAGAAGTATGAGTAGATCTCGCAAATTAGATCTTCAACTTTTGATACCATAGAGAACTTGCACACAATTTTGAATGCTAAATTCATTTTGTGGGACATGTAGTGAATGGAAATCATGTATACTGAAAAATAAGTTTGTAGTTTTATGCAAAGACCATTCCTATGACCTTGCATTACTAAAGCTCCATCAGCCCCTATAAACACCAACATTTTGGCAATTGTGTACTCATCCATACCTCCAATTTTATTCAAAGATTTCTTAACTGGTTCAAATAGATTTTTTAATGTTGCATTCTCCTTCATATTATAAATAGAGAGTAGATGAGGTTGGTAGACATGTTTTCTATAGTATACACATGCATAGATACCCAAGAAGTATTATCTACTATTGTAGCTTCATCTAAAGATAATGCAATAAAGGTTGGCTCTTTTATTTTTTCCTATAAATCTTGTTTTTTCACTACAACAAGACAACTTGCCCATTCGCGTCCACTGTTTGTTGACCAATGTGTGTTAGGAAAGTTAGGAACACCCATAAAAGATAATAACCTATTATATTATAGGCAGTCTGTCATAAGATGCCCTTTAGTCAAAATATGAAAAACAACACTCAACTAAATCATTTTTGCCATTTGTGCTTCTCCCATCATCTTTCCAAATTGAGCTTCAATTGAACCTCCACATGTAACAAGCTTCAACTTTCTTTGCATATGCACATAATATTTGAGTGCATTCTTAACATGAAGACACTCTTCCTCTTTTTTCCATCTTATCATTAGTTTTTCCTTTCCATCTATGATTTGTTTTTCATAAACTTTACCAATATGCTTTTCTATAGTTTCAAGTTTTACCTACAACTTCTTGTCCCTACAATATTTCCAACTACAAATCTTACACTTCCATTATATTAGAGGTTCATCTTTGTTTGTATTATGAACTAGTTCAATGAATGTGTACTTTAATACCTAATAATTATAAAAATTCCTTGTCATATCACACTCAAAACCCATTTTTATTTAGCTTTTATTTTTCCCTTTTGTGTGAATCTACATCTTCCTTATCACTTTTTGATGTCAATTTTTATTCATATTATCACTCACTACCTGGGTACCCCCTGGAACATCATCTATGATATTATCATCTGAGTCAACGAACTCATTTTGGCTACCTTGGGTATCCCCTAGAACATCATCTATGACATTGTCATCTAGATCTGAGTCAATTAACTCATTCCTATATTCCTCTAATGTATTTCATTTTTTGTTAATATATGGCACAAGTGTTGATATTATAGCTCCATCTAATGGACCACAAACAATGTCAAAGTACAAAATTAGGTTTCTACATTTTGATGACTTCCCTTCATCTCTTTCAAGAAACTTTTTCCTACTCGACATCTCTCATGAAATAAAAGACACAAAAAAATGCCTTTTGTTCAAGAAGTCCTAAATCATATAATATAGATCCTTGGGCCCTAGATGTCTCCCTACTCAATATCATCTATAAGATTTATAAAGGAAAAGGGAAAAGTAAATAAAGCATAAGCATAAAAAGGATGTAACAAGATTAGGGGAAAATATGTCAAGCAAGGAAAATAGCAACCAAAATGACTCCCCAATTGGGGAAGAATGAGTTGGGAAAGCACAACAAGCAAAGCATAATAAAAAGGCCAAAATGTAACGACACACAAGGAAAGTATAATAATATGTGAGGGATATCACAACATACATGGTGTAAACAATTTAAAGGCCCAAATAGAAATGATGAAAAGAACAAGGAATGAGTGACATGAACAATGCAACACATGTCCAGATTTAATTATGTTAAAATGCAGCACTACATATGTCTTTTCACATAAATACACAACCATAAAGTCAAGAAAAAAAACATAAAATGTGGTAATGTTAAGGATATCTAGAAAATGACTTTATTTCTCATATTATGTGGCTTCTCTTTTATGTCATATGCATCATTAGTGTAGGGTGTGTTAAAGTGAATGAGACTAACTTCTTGACATACATGATTTGTTTTCTCATGATTCATCTTATTGAGTGAGGGATTTATGAGCTCATGAATATTTTCAATGTTTACCTTCCCTATGTCTATGAGTCCATGAACTTTATGACTGAATGAAATGCCACTATGCTTATAATATCCATGTGTATGATGAAAACTAGGTTTACTATATGTATAAGCCAATTGGATAGTAGGAGAATGAGGATCAAAAGATAAATCTTGATGGAAATTTTCTAATTAATTATTATCCTTATGTGAAGTAGAACTAGAGAAATAGTCAATAAAGGCATAAGACATGTTCATGAAGGAAATGTAAAGAAAACAAAATGCATCAAACCATTGCAAATATTTACCACTCAACTATAATCTGAACTCACTAATAAGTAAGATGCCATCATCTAAATGTTCATATTTAGTGAGTATAAATAATTTCACATGAAAAGAGGCATCCATAGAACCATCATAATAACTAGGTGGTAGCTTCTATCTAAAGCTCATAATATCATCATTTAATGTAGGAAAAAGTAATGAAGCACTAATAGTGTCTACATGAGACACTAATGAAATATCATCAATATTTATAACTTTATCATGGGAGGTATCTCTAAGTGAAAATCTATCATGAATGTTTATAGGGTTCACATGACATGTGTAAGTGATGTAGGAGCATCCTTGGTTCAAGAGTAATCATGCATCAACCAAAAACATTTGCATTTGCATTTTAGTTCTTTCATTTCCCAGTTTAATCAGAAGCAACTCAGCTTGTGGTCTAGTTTCATCCTTTCACACCTTACAGATCTAGACTTAGCATCTCAATTCATTCATCTACATCATACCAAGAATTCAAAGCATTTGGATTAGTTACTAGAAAGTTATCGCTATCTGAAGATCCTTTGTTTTCTCAGTGAAGAGTTCTCTAATAGTCATGAGTAATCAACTGAAGGAGAAGGATTGGGACCATTGGCCGACTTGCGGATCCTTTTGATTCATCCTACAATGTTCCTTGGTCCATGGCCAACCTTCCTCATAGGTCTGCACTTCATTGTATCTGTTGGAGAAGGATTTTCAAGCCGATAGGTTTGACCTATCCAAGAACACACATTACACCTCTTCATCAGGATTCCAAATCTCTTGTAGCCAACGTGCAGGAATCTATTGGTCTAAAAATGATATATAATGATGTAATAGATCCTTAGGAAAGTAGTTTAGAGATAGCTATTCACATTAGAATGATCTATATTTTAATTTTGTGTGAAGGACCTTCAAAGCTTTATCTTGCGCATGTCTGAAAATAGGCCTATGTGCCTAAGTTGTAATCCTACATGTTGCTAGCCAGAGTGTATTTGAATTATTTTATATACTAAATGACTAAGTCTGCATTTGTTTTATATTCTTGTGTTGTTTTTGTTGTGTTTACTCTTGTTGCATGGTTCAGACAATTCATTCTATGAACCCTGCTACCGTGACTACACCAAGTGGTATCAGAGCGAAAGTTTGATTCTTCAGAGTGAATTGGTGAAGGGGATTCCATAAGATCTTGTTGTAAGTAGATTGCCGATTTGAGGTAGGTTACTTGTGCACAACTGATTGCCAATTAAGAGGTAGTTGTCACTTGTAGCTTGATCACTGACCTGAGGTAGTTTGCACTTGATCTTAGGAAGATGCCACTGCGAAGAGTTCCTCCTATTGGTAAAATAGCTAATAGAATGGATGTGATTATGGAATTTATGAGAATAATACAAATTCATTTGGATGTTGTTGAAGAAGATAGGCAAAGAGGATTGACACCTAGACCTAATGTTGAAAGTGATGATGAAGAAGAATTCCAATCTATTGAACAAAGTGGCGAAACCCTAGAAGGTCATGAAGAAGAAGAATAAGATCAAGTAAAGATGTTTTGAGCTATTTCAAAGATTGGGAAAAGACTTAGAGTGGATTTGACAAACTATACTGGTAATTTGAATCCAGAATCTTGAGTTGATTGATTGGATAAACGACATGGAAGAATACTTTGAATATGAGGAAATTGAAGATCTGGAGAAGGTGAAATTTGCAAAGACAAAGTTGAAAGGACATGCTGCTATATGCTGGAAAGAAGTTTAGTTGGAAAGAAATAGGAGAGGAAAGGAAAAGATTACAAAGTAGGACCAGATGGTGACAAAGTTGAAGAATCAATTCATACCTACTGACTATGAGTTGAAGCTATTGAAGAGATTGCAAAACTTGAGACAAAAGGAGAAATCTGTGAAAGAATACACTGAAGAATGTCATAAGATGATTAGAAGGACAAGATATAGTGAAGCAAGCAAAGAGAAAGTGGCTAGATACATCAATGGGTTAAGATTAAATATTCAAGAAGATCTAAGCTTGGTGAGGATGACATATTTGGAAGAAGCTTATAAGTTTGCACTAAAATTTGAAGAGAAGTTAAATAAGAAACACAATCAGAGACAAAGAAGCAGAGGAGGTAAATTTTTGAGAGGTAGGACATTTTCTTGAGGAGACCAATCTTATCCAAAGCAAAACAAGTTTTACAACCCATTGAGGAAGGATAATAGAGATAATAATGCTTACCAGAGAGATGACAGAAATTTTCACTAGAGATAATAATGCTTACTAGAGAGATGACAGAAATTTTCACTAGAGAGGAAACCCTAGTCATACCAGAATGAAGAATACAGAAGAGAACAAAGAGGATTTGGTAAGAGGACATTCAGAGCTACTTGTTTCAAATGTGGAGGTGAAGGACATAGAACATTTGAATGTAATCAGGGTAGTACAAGCAAGAAAATAGAAAATAGTGGAAGAGCAGCCTATGTTGAAGAACCTGTTGAATCACCTTGTTTAGTTGGCAATCTAGAGATAGGAGAATCATTGGTGATGAGGAGAACACTATTTAAAATAGAGACAAATGAAGAACCATCACAGAGGAAAAGTTTGTTCCGAACCAAATGCAAATCCAGAGGTAAGTGTTGTAGAGTTGTGATTGATAGTGGTAGTTCAAATAACCTAGTTTCTAAGGAGATGGTGACTAAGCTAAAGTTGGAAAGATTGAAACACCCTAATCCCTACCAGATAGCATAGATTCAGGATGATCATAAGGTACTAGTGAGTGAACAATGTTTGGTGAAATTTCATATTGGATCTTATCTATTGCAAGTATGGGCTTAACCAGTGTTGTCATTGATGTCAACATACTACTGTTGCATTGATGATAAGGATTGGATGAGCTGTGTGGTTAGGATATTGAGAAAATTAGTTCTAATCAGGAATAAAGAAGAACAGTGAAGACAGTAAGCTTAAGATCCTAGCTAAGATGAAGATTAGAGGATGCAATTCAAAGGGTTTGTAGATATGTGTCTTAAGATGATCCAATAAAGATTTCAGAGGTTTGCATGAAGAGCTAAAGAAGTTATGGCGACTCAAGTAAAACCAATTCCAGTAGGTGTTCAGAGGTGACAGAGTGATACAGATAGGTCCGGTGAGATCCAAAAATACAATATCCTATTCATTGGATTTGAGGGAGTGTTTAGGAAGTCAATGTGAATTGACAACTCCATTGGTTCGTGGTCTAGAGGTCCGCAAGCATCTATTATATTCTGACAGCGATGACAAACTATGTTCTTGAGGTTCTAGATGAAGGAGATAAGGTTTTCAGTAAGCAAATGTAGTGTGGATGTTCTTAATGTTTTAGGCAAGCTTTTGGAGGTCTTTGGATTGTGTCCACTTCATGTTGGTGGTCTACATTGGAGTTTGAGCTCACAATTCAAGAATTACTTCCGGATGATGGTGTTCTTCCTAACTCTAGCCGACTGGATGAGTTACACATCTTGCAGATGATCTTGAAGATGTTGTGTGAAGATTGGAGTGTTCCCAAATGAAGATTGAAGTCTCAAATCTATGTGGCTGACAGTGTGTTGATCCACATGAAGTCCTTTTGTAATTAGTCATGTTGTATTCATGTATTTACTCTATAATGTTTACCAACTTAGATGATCATTCCTAAGTTGATGTTTGTATAAATAAGGAATTGTAAAGTCATTTCAAACTGTATCTTGTGGCGATGAGAGTGTGGTAGAAAGGAGAAGACCAAAAGGTAGAGCACAAGTATTAGGCTTAAATGGAACTAACTCAAGCATGGTGAAGGTGTTATTCTTCAGTTCAACTATGTGATACTTATTCTTCTATAGATAGTGTGTCTCTTGTAGGCAGTGAGCCTCTTATGAGCAGTGTGCTCAGGTAGTGAGCCCTAATTGTCATGTGCCATTTTGTTCTTTCTATTCTTCTAATAGAGAATACAATTTTGGGTTAATCACCCCGTGGTTTTTTCCTTAACCGGGTTTTCCATGTCAAAATCTTGGTGTCTTGTGTATTAATTTGTTTTTGCTCTTGATTTAATGCATTATGTTTCCATGATTAATTTATCAGTATGCTGCTAAATTACAAAGTGGATTTAAGTGTTTAATTGGAAGAAAGTTTTGGATAATTGATTCACCCCCCCTCTCACTTGTCTGCCCTAAATCCAACAATTGGTATCAGAGCTAAGTTCCTCTAAAAGAGCTTAACTGCTTGAGGAGATCTAGGATGTCATCCTACAAGAAGGATAGTCCAAAGTTTGATGGAACCAATTTTAATCTTTGGAAAAGTTGCATGCAATGTCACTTGCAATGTATGGGAATGCAGTACTGGACCATGGCTTCAATGAAGTATACTCCTCCATAGAATGGCCTAAAAACTGCAAATGAAATCACAGATGCTGAAAACAATCTGTGGACTAAAGAAGTTCTTCTAAGTGCCTTGTCTGATTCAAAGCTAACAAATGTTATTGACCTACAAACTACTTTTGAGATTTGGGAAAAACTAGAACTTCTGCATGAAGGAGACAAGTATATTAAATGTGCAAGGCTACAGAGTCTGAAAGGAAAATTCAAAAATTTGAAGATGAGAGAAGATGAAAATATCACTACTTTTATGCCAAGAGTAAATGAGCTTGTTTGTGGCATTAGATGTGTTGGTGGAGTCTTGGATGAAGATGAGATTGTTGGCAAAGTTCTCAGATCCCTTCCTGCTTCTTATGAATACAAGGTTGCTGCCATTGAAGAATTTAGAGCCCATTCAGGTGTCACAAGAGATCAAGTGGTTGGTAAATTGGCTGCATTTGAATTGACTGAGTTTGGAGATGCCCCCAAGACTGAATCTGCATTCAAAGACAATGCCTCTGTAAAAGGTAAACAAAGGTTTGATCTAGGAGAGAACTCTTCAAGGAAATCATCATGGTATGAAAAAGCAAGAAAAGACTTGGAAGAAGAAGAAGCAGAAACTACTCAACTTGAAGCCCTTATTGCAAAAAGACTACCAAGAGGATCTACTAAGTATGAAGGGAAATTGCCTTTCAAGTGTTTTAACTGCAATAAGATTGGTCATTTTGCCTCAAGGTGTCTGAAAAGATTTTGAAGGCCAAATCCTAGCAGATCAAGGTTCCAAAAGAATTGTTACTATGTCCATGAAGATGATGATAATGAAGGAGTAATAGATAATGAATCAAAGATAGGAAACAAATCTAGAAGTGACTGGGTGTTCATTGCCATCAAGGAAGAAGATCCAATGTCCTTTGTATATGCCAATCATAAAATTGTGGAAAGAGCTCTGGCTACCCAAGTTGAAGAAAAGGATGATTGGGTCATTGATAGTGGATGCTCTCACCATATGACAGGTGACAAAAATAAGTTCATAGATTTGGAAAGGTATGAAGGAGTGGTAAAATTTGGTGATAATTCTGTTGGCAGAATCAGAGGAAGAGGAACCATTTCTTTTGATGGAAAGAACAAAACTAGTAATGTACTATATGTTGAAGGTCTAAAGCATAATCTTCTCAGTGTTGGACAGTTGGTGGACAAATGCTATGATCTCCAATTCAAGAATAGAAAATGTAAGATCTTTGAAAGTTTCAGAACATAAATTGCATCCAGTACTCAAACAAAATGTAGTATCTTCCATTTAGTTGGTATTGGTAAAAGTTATCTATTTGTGCAAATTGATCAGAGTTGGTTATGGCATAGGAGGATGTGTCATGTGAATTTTGATAATATCATCAAGATAAGCAACACTCAGGCTGTAAGAGATCTTCCAAAACTGGTGAAACCTACAAATAGTTTGTGCAAAGAATGTCAGTAGGGAAAACAAAGCAGAGTCTCATTCAAAAGCAAGGAACAATCTTCTACCAGATTATTGGACTTAGTTCACACTAATCTATGTGGTCTAGCAAGAATCAGGAATGTGCAAGGTGATAGATACTTCATGTTACTAATTGATGACTATTCCGGGATGATGTGGGTAACTTTTCTGAAGGAAAAATTAGAGGCTCTTGAGAAATTCAAAATATTCAAGGCTATGGTGGAGAATGAAACCAGATTGAACATAAAATTTCTAAGGTCTAACAGAGGTGGTGAATTCACATCTGGTGAGTTCATAGAATTCTGTGAGAAGCATGGAATAAGAAGGTAGTTGTATGCTCCTAGGACTCCACAGCAGAATGGAGTAGTGGAGAGAAAGAACCAGACCATCCAGGAAGCATCTAGGACTATGATGATGGAAGAAAATGTTCCTCAGATCTATTGTAGAGAAGCTATCAGCACTGCAGTCTATACTCTTAATTGAGTACAAATCAGAAGCAATGCCAGTAAGACTCCTTATGAACTCCGGTTTGCAATCACTCCTACTATGAAGTATTTCAAAGTCTTTGGTAGCAAATGTTACATTAAAAGAATTGAAGATCTAGGTAAATTTGATGCTAGAAGTGATGAAGGAATATTCTTGGGTTATCCTACTCAAAGAAAAGCATACCAGTGTTATAACAAGAGACTGAGAAGGATTATAGAAAATACAAATGTGAAGGTTGATGAAGGAATTGAAAAACCCTCAAGGTTTTATGAATATGATGAAGATGATCATAATAATGTTCTGAGTCAAGGAGTCCAAGCCCCTTCTGAAATTTAGATTTAGATTGATCTAGTAAATTAGGTAGAAGGGATGAGTTTGAATGAGCCTGATCAAGAATCAGAAGTGCAAGAAACTCCCAAAGTTCCTAGGTATGTGTTAGGTCTCAAAAATGCAAGTTACTAATCCTAAGAGGATGCCAGGCTCTATATTTGGATTTGCAACGTTTTTGAACTAACTTGACGAAATCAACCTTCAAGGTTTGATGATTTCATACACTTTAGGTCCTGCTACACCTAGGTGGGTGAACCTTGAAATATTAAAGCAGTCTGAGTGTGGATGAATGGACTAACTAGGTCTATCTACAATGGCATAGGATGTAAGATAGATGACAAAGCTGACTAATTAATTCTATGTGTAATGTTTAATAAGTGATTGGCAGAAATTGTATAAGCAATATCAAAAAAGGTTTTAATTAATGAGTTGAATGAGACCAGTGCCTTGTTGGGTAACAGAGTCAATTTGAAGGACTAAGAACAGTAGTTCCTAAATGGTAATAATTCTAGATATTTGGCACAGTTCTGGTTTATAGCTTGTATAAACGTGCAAGTAAATGACTGACAGACTCTTCTTGATAATCCAACCAAATAAAATCAGATATCTTATAATTCACCAGAAGGTATTTTAATCCTCACTTGAAGGAACCAAATGAAATGAAAAGACAAGATTAACAGATAATATTTTACTGGAGACAGTGTGTCAATCCTAATTATATGGCTCTACTTAGTAATCCAACTTACTACTTCCAGGCTACTGTGAATGAATCAGAAGGGTTTAATTCCTTAGGATGGACACCAACCGAATTAATCACACAGATACAGCGAATGTGTATTGACAGATTAAATATATACTTGATATCTTAATCTGAATAACAGGGAAATGCAGAAATGGAGACAGCCACACGATTGAATAATTTCAACAAATAACTGATACCAAAGTAGAAATACTGAATCAGAGAACTTCAAATTTCTTCCTCAAAATAAAATATGCAACACGGTCATTTCGGAATATTATGTATATGTATATATGAATACTTCTACTGCTGATGATTTTTCAGCATAGATTGTTTGAACTTATATAGATATTTTCATGAAGAGATACAACTCTTCAATAAGTCTCTTGGGATTTTAACAAACAATAATTACATAATCTTAATTAGGCTCTGTTTAGCCATAAATAGACTTTTGTTAGATGATCCAAGTACTCCTGCGCACAGTGAGAATCAGTAAGCTCGACTGCACTCCTGGTGATTATATTGAGGGTGACCATTTCCTCCAGTTGCTTGCAAACTTCTGTAGATACAGAGGCTTTATCTTTTAGAGCTCCTGTGGCTTTGTGCAATATAACTTGACAATCAACAGTCCACTCTTCTTTGCTCTTTACCTCTCCATTATCTTTGAATATCCTGGGCACCCCTGCGTCTGATGCATCAGTCCCTTCCTTAGCATCAGCTTTGAGTTTATCATAATAATTCTGGTGCCTTTTGAGCAATGCTCTTGCATCAGAGATATCTGTGCTATCAGTGGTACCTCTGTTTTGCAACTTGATCACCTTTTCTTGTATCCTCTGATCAAGCCTCTCATGTTCTTTGACTGCTTTATGATTTTCCGAGTAGTTATCCCAAAACTGGTTTAACCACCGTACCATGTTTGCATACCTGCTCTGCAGTATTGTAACAAATGCATCTATTTGAATTTGTTTGGCTTGATCATGGGATATCTCTTGACTACTTTGTGAGCTCTCACCTTGAGTTATTCTCTTCGTAGATTGCCCAAAGGTGCTCTTAACAGCGTCCTTCAAGTAGTCATTCTCCTTTGTTAATCTTTCACAATTCAGCTTATAAGCATCCCTTTCCTTGATTAACATCTGAGCTTGTGCTTTATTCAATTTTGCAACATTGATACCAATGTCTGCAGTAATTATGGGGTCAGTCTCACCTGCTCTAAAAGTCATAACATGGCCAAAAGTTTTTTCAGTGTCTATGATGGCCGTCTTCTTATGGGGAGGATACAATGCCCATATCATTAAAGAATTTTCATCATTATTGTATCTCGTTCCCATATAGACTTCATTAACTCCTTCTGGAGTAAGCTTATACTTATCATCAGCATTATTCAAAAAACTATCAAAAACCAGAGCAGAATTTAAATCCAAGCCGGGAAAAATCATAACCCCTGCATCTTTAAGCAGCTGTCTGCCTCTGCTTGGTGTCATGTCCTGCATTTCCTTGTCCACTGTCTCCTTTAACATCTCTAATAACTGTTTTTCATTGTCAGCAGAAACATTATCTACTAACTCTCTAATTTCCTTTCCCTTGTATTTATACAGGAATGATTTAAATTCCTTCGAATGAATGAATGTATCATCTGACACAAAAGAATCATAAGCCTTTTGGCGTGGATCTTCATCAGCAGATCCCTCCTCATCATGTATCACAACTGGAGGCTGATATTGTTGCATTTTTCTTTTAGACATTTCTATTGTCTTATCTTGTGGCTGTTCAGTCAATTCTTCCTCTTCAGAGGATACCACTTCAACTTCTGCCAACTGCTTTTTCTTTTCATTCAAATCTCTGTTATATTTCTCCACCACCAAGTCGACTTCAGCCTCTTCCAAATTTCTAATGACATCATCATGTGGATAATGTATGTGCATGTATCCACTGAGATTTTGTTTTCTTCTTGCATAGTCAATGAAACCCTCAGGGTCAAACCCTTTCCTCACCTCAGCAGTCACCATGTTATAATGCATTAGTTTATCCAAAATGAAATTGTATCTTTCTTTTGAAACCACAGTAAAATCTCCAAAACACAAAGTACTAGGCATGAATGATTGTTTATCATGCGAACTTAGATGCATGACATTGGAACAATGCATTTGCCTAATTATTTCCAAATATGCAATCCTATCAAGGACAGTTTTAGGCAATATAAATGGAGCATCCTCAAAACCATACACTCTGATCATAGTGGCATCCTCAAAACAATACCAATCTCCCCAATTATGAGTAACAGTAGGGGGGCCACCAAAATCTTTGGGTCTGAGGAATCTTTTTATTTCATTTGAAATTGAATATTCACAGGGGTGGTTGAAATACCTATATAGCACTTTAACACAATGCTCTTCAAATTGAGCATAGCTGGAGTTAGCATACCTGCTATCCCAGATTCGGGTCCACATTTGTACAGGTATCTTCTCCCCTTTCTTATCCGCAGCAACAACTTGAAACTCATTTGGCCACAATCCTACTTCCTGGCCATAGTATAAGACCATATGCATGAGCATTGAGTAATGCTCAAAAGAGCATGCTGGAGCATTGTTTCTTATTGCAGATAGACCAGAGTCTATTCTAGTAGCAACATAGGAGGCATAATCAAATTGTCTGGCATTGTGACATTGAATATCAGAGGTTATGACCATTAGAGGAATAGTCATGAACTCAGGGACCTCTGAGCCAAGGACTTGGCCTACAGAATAGTAAGTATATTGAATGTATGGTTCAAAAATGGATACATGAAACGGAGGGCCATCATTCTCAGTCAAGGGTATCACTTCTCCTTCAATCCTGGGTCTATGTATGGGTAACCTCCATCCATTGTAGGTTGTATCCATTCTCCAGTATTCTTTATCCAAATCTTCATAAACAACAGGGACAGTGCACAAATCATCCAAATCATACACCTCACAAATAACATTTTTTGATAGGTGTACAATTGGTTCTCCTTGAGGGTTGCAGATAGCTTTCAGGCCTGAATTGTAATGCCTGGCTAACAGTTGCAGGAGTTCTACATTCAAGAATACATTAGGTACAACCAGTTTGCCTAAATTCATGTGCCATGGGTTTGACACAGGGGCATTTCTAAATCTTCTGTTGTAGTGGAATCTGAAGAGTTCATATCCCCTAATTGGGGTCCAAATATCTCCCAGGCACTTATGTTTGTCTTCCAATGTTTCTACTTCTGCCCTGAGTTGGGCAGACCTCCTGGCCTTGGGAGCTGACCCAGGCAACTGATCAATCAAGTCCTGATTTAGTTTTCTGTCTTTCACTTTTTCTTCAGGGGTTTGATCAGTTTTTTGCTTCTTTGGTTTACTGGTTTCCCCTTGTGATTTTCTTCCTTTTCCTTTCCCCGAAGTTTCCATTTTTGAAAAATTTGGCAGGAAATTCAAATACAGGTAATATAGTGGTTTGTGTATGTGTACCTGTCGCTCGACGGCTGGAATTGGAAGCCTTTGCTTTTGCCCTGAGAATTCTTCTGTATTCTGCTCTCGGACGGTTTTTTTTTTGCAATTATAATGATCGTATGTACTTTGTAGCCGTTTTGTATTAATTATCTGATCAATTCAATGTTCATCGCTGTGAAGTGTCACATCGCCATAACTCTTCCTATCGGCGTGCTTTTTGAAATTTCTGGGCGACCTCAACCCCCTTTTTATGGCGCGGACAGTCAATCGGCGTGACCCCTCAATTGTATCCCCGACGCCATGTAGTATCACATTTCAAGTGGGTGCGACCATCGGCGTGATTTCCTTCATCGCCAAGGGTTTTAGATCTCTCCGCGATATGGCAAGTCCCACCGATATGCTTTGCTTATCGGGAAGATTGAGACCATCGGGATACTAAAATTATGTTTCCCCGATCTTTATTGTCTTACCGATAATCTCTTCATGTATGAACTTTTATCTTTATCGGAATGACATTCTCTATCGGGATAGCTTTCTCAAGATATCCCGATCCAAATCATCTCCCCGATGCCCTTTATCACATCCTTCATCGGGCAAAGCTTAGTAAAGTGTCACCGATATCTTTTGATCGCCGTGACTTATGAATCGGCAAGACTTGCTTCTTTTGTTCCGATATGTCAAGCTATCCCGATGAAGATGCATCGCTGTGAGTCTTGCCGATAACTTTCTTATCGCCAGGACTTTTGATCGTCGGAGACTTATTTGTTTTCTATTCCAATGGTTCATTTCTCACCGATGACTATTGCTTTGTTACCCTCGCATGCTGTTTGGTGAAACTCTTGCCGAAAGTGTTTCATCGGTATGATATATACCGTCGGGGCAACTTCTAAAAGATCATCCGATAGATATTTGTCATACCGATCGGCATGACCACTTGCCTTTCTTGCCGATGTAAAGTCATCGGTGTTGCTTACTCGATCGGTGAGCTCCATAATTCTTCTTCCGATCTCTATTTTCACGCCGATGGTTGTTTTCAAACAATTCCTTGTGTATCGGTGTAAGCCTCACGACCTCATGCCGATGGATTGATTTTGATGATTTTTGACACTGTTCATCCCTAGACATTTTATGAGATACAAAAATTTTATATTGTGGTCCTTTTGGGATATTCCTCAGGGTTTATTCAAATATGATGGAGTAAGGGAATAGTAAAATTTTGAAAATTTTACTGTGCTAACAGTGGCTCTGTCTGGGATGTATACTCCCTGTGAGTATACAAGGATCCAGATCTCCTGGGGAAGTAGACCACATCTTTTATTATTTTGGGGCGAGGTTTTATGGAACTGGAAAAAGGAAAGGAACAAATGATGGGGAGCGGGAATGATTCCTAGACTACTGTGCATGGAATAAAATATTTTCGAGAATTATTTGAATGTTGTCCATGCACTGGCAACACTCAATTCTCTTTGTACATGTTTATGAAAAGAACTGCTTCAAGTATTGCCCATGTACTGGCAATTCCTACTCCTCTCCTGACATATTCTGTACATAGTAAGAATCATCACCTCCCTTGCCAGTGATAACAAAAGGACCCAACCACAGGGCTTCAAATTTTCCATGTTTTCCCTTGTCTTGACACCTTGCATTCCACATTAGTACCAGATCATTTATTTCAAACTTTCTTTCTTTGGCCTTTTTGTCAAAGAGATATTTTACCTGTGATTGTAATTTAATATTCTGTTTCTGAGCCATTCTTCTTGTTTCATCAAGCTCTGCCAATTGTTCCAACCTTTCCTCCATTGGTTCAGGGATATTCAAGTCTTCCTGGAGAATGAATTTGTATACTGGTATAAGATTTTCTAATGGTAATCTTGCTTGGGTTCCATATACCAATTCATAAGGGGATCTCCCAATTGCCCTTTTTATAGTAATCCTGTCAGCCCATACTGCCATTCTTAATTTTGAATCCCAAGCCTTTTTATTTCTATCCAACATTCTTTTTATGATTTTCAACAGACTCTTATTACTTGATTCAGCTTGTCCATTGGCCTGTGGATGGTAAGGAGCAGCATAAGAAACAGTGATACCATGTGTGCTGCAAAAACCTTTGAATTCATCAGATCTAAAGCACATCCCATTATCAGTAATCAGTCTTACAGGAGTACCAAATCTGCATATAATGTTATCCATTAGAAAATTTATCACAACTTTACTAGTAGCCTGTCTGGTTGGGATTGCTTCCACCCATTTTGTAAAGTAATCAGTAGCTACTAAAATCCATCGGTGCCCCCCACTTGATTTCTCTGAAATTTCACCTATAAAATCAATACCCCACTGATAAAATGGAGCCTCAACTTGCATAGGTTTTAAAGGTAGTGCTCCATGATACTTTAACTTCCCTGAGAACTTTTGGCATGCTTCACATTTTCTAGTGTACTGGTATGAATCGTTAAAGACTTTAGGCCAATAGTACCCTGCCCTCAAAATTTTGTGGGCTGTAGTTTTTGCTGAGAAATGTCCTCTGCACATGCCTTCATGCAATTCCTTCATAATATGTTTTGATTGATATTCATCCAAACATAATAGTAGAACCCCATCTCTATTTTTCCAATAGAGATCTCCACCAATGAGTACATATTTTGAAGCTTGTAGTTTGAGTGTCCTTCTTTTGTTATCATCATATCCTTCAGGACTCTTCATATGTGTTAGATAATATACTATATCAGTATACCATGGAGTACGTTCAATACTGGTACTTGCATCAATATTACATATATGGGAAGCTTCTAGATTATTTTCAGTCATCAATTTGGCAAGACCCTGTCCTCTTACTAATTTAGTGATTTGGATTTCAATGTTGAATTCCTGAATCCTATTGATCCACCTACATCTCCTACCCGTGACCTCAGTTTGAATCAGTACATCCTTGACTGCAGCATTAGGAACATATGCTATGATTTTAGCCCCTACCAAATATGGTCTAAAGTTTTTTACTGCTTTTACCAATGCATATGCATGTTTTTCAATAATGTCATACTTCAACTCTGCATTCTGAAGGGACTTGCTAAAGAAAGAGATTGGCTGTTCATATCCATCATTGTTTTTCTGCAACATCACTGCTGCCACTGTATGATAGGAAGCAAATGAAAAAAGTTGGAAAGGTTTGCCGAAGTCAGGGGATATTAAGACTGGAGCTTGTTTGATGGCCTCCTTAATGTTACCAAATGCTTCCATTGTTTCTGTTGTCCATTTCATATCTGAGTTCTTCTTCAGCATTCTTGATATAGGACAAACAATCTCTGCGAAGTTTGGTATAAATCTTCTGACAAAATTTATCTGACCAAAAAATGATTGTATAGCTTTTACATTTTTTGGAATAGGGACCTGATCAATTGCTTCCACCCTTTCAGGATCTATTTTAACTCCTTCCTTCGAGACTATATGGCCAAGCAATTTTCCTTCTGTTACTGCAAATTGGCATTTTTTAGGATTCAATGATATTCCATATTCTAGGGCTTTGACAAATATCTGTTCTAGATGTGTGCAATGATCTTCAGCCTTTTTTGAATATGCTGTTAAATCGTCTTGATAGACTATCATAATCTTATTAATCAATTCAGCAAAAGCTACATCCATCGCTCTTTGAAATGTTGCCCCAGCATTAGTTAATCCAAATGGCATTCTCAAGTATACATATGTTCCCCACGGAGTGGTGAATGCGGTCTTGAATTGTTCAGACTCCTTAACCTTTACCTGATTGTAGCCGGAGAAACCATCCATCATGGATAGTAATTCACATCCAGTAACTTTCTGTAATATCGCCTCCATATTGGGAAGAGGATAATTATCTTTGAGAGAAGATTTATTCAGGTTTCTGAAATCCACACACAGTCTAATGTCACCATTCTTTTTCCTGACAGGTACTAAGTTTGAGACCCAGGAAGAATGTCTAATAGGCTTGATTATAGCTCCATCCCTTAACTTTGTAAGTTCCTCCAGCATTTTCGGAGCCAATGTAGGATTAATCAGCCTTTGTTTCTGTCTGAATGGTTTTGCATCTGGTTTGAGTGGTATCTCATGTTGAAATAGATCCTCTCTATATGCCTTTAAGTCATCATATGACCAAGCAAACACATGCCTATACTTCCTAAGTAGATTGATAATTCTACTTCTGATTTTCTGATCAAGATTCCTCCTAATATATACATTTTTTGGGGTTGTCTGAGTCCCCAAGTTCACTTCCTCAAGATTCTCAGGTATCACTGGTGTTTCTTTCTTCTTGTATCTATCATGCCCATCAAATGCTTTTTCTAATGCAATAAGCCCTTTGGGTATCTTATTCGTCTTCAGTTGAACCACTTCTTGGCCAAATAGGGTTTCTTTCCCATCGTGTTCCTCCACAAATGCACTGAAATCAATTTCTTGATTTTCATAATAATCAGCACAATGTAAGAAATTGATTATATCAGCATCGCTGTCAAACACCTGCCAGTTCTGTATATTATCAGGGATGGTAGGTCTAGTTTTAAATTCTACTTCTGTGATCCCTCCTAATGTTAGATCATCTCTCTTTAATGCAATGTTTGCTAAAAAATCTGCCATGATGTTTTTAGACCTATCAACCCAGCTGATTGAAAAAGCATCAAATAATTCAACACTATCCCAAACTGCATTTCTGTACTGTCTTAATCTTTTATTCTTAGATAAATATTTTTCTCTTACTTGGGAGATGACCAATTCAGAATCACCATAGACAGCCAACTTTTTTATTTTGTATTTGGTGGCTATGTCTAAGCCAATGAGTAGGGCTTCATACTCAGCTACGTTATTGGTGCATTCAAATGTCAGTAAGAAAGAGTATTTGAATGTTTTACCTCCTGGTGAGATAGAAACTACTCCGGCCCCATTTCCTATCTTGCTGCATGCACCATCGAAATACATTTTCCACAAATCATTTTCTCTTTTCATAGATTCAGTGTGTATTGGGTCAGTGTTATGCAATTCTGGGGTAGTTTCTCCAACTTTGAAAACCCCTAAATCCGTGTCACAAAAGAAATTCACCTGATGCCGGTCCATTCTTTCTATAATATTGTCATACCTTGGTTCTCTGCACAACTTGATTTCCTTGTCACCTACTGGTATGGTGGCATACGATAGATCTAATTGAACATTGCCTCCTGCCATTGCAGCCCACTGCCTTGATAACAGCATTCCATAATACGGTGGGATATCAACCACAGTGATGTCAATGTTATATGTTGCCTCAGGATATGAAGCAAGTTTTATTTCTACATCTTTCATAATACCAACTACTGGAATAGATCTGTTATCCATTGCATAACATTGGCCATACGTAGTATCAACCCACATCCCTAATTCTTTCATCACTGCTATAGGCATGATATTCATAGCAGCACCTGAATCAATCATACAATTCCTGACTATTCTGTTCTTGATTACTAGTGTAGTATAGAATGGATCTACCTGTGAGGGATTTTTTGTAAGTGTGTCACCAAGGTATACCTCAGGCATCTTAAAATTTTCTTGATGCACATTATTTGTTGTTTTTTCAAACCCTTTATGTTTTGGATTAGGTGTATCAGAAATCATCTTGACGACTGTACTCCTATATTTATCTATTTTCATCATCTCTAAGAGTGGGACTGATATCTTCACCTGAGACACTGCCTGTGCAATGTCAAAAGAAGGGGTTATGATATGGTCATTCTTTTCTGTTTTTGTATTCTCTTTTTCTATATTTTCTTTCATTTTATTTTTATCCCCTTTTTCTGGTTCTTTAGGTGATGATTTTGTATTATTCCCTTTGTTATTCTGGTCTTTTATGAATACACTCCCAGGAGTTCCTTGCCCAGTATTTGTTGTTCTATTCCTTAAGTTATAAGTGTTTCGAGCTTGAGCCACTGCAGCTACTGTGAGAGCTTCTTTTTCATCCTCAGTAGGTTTTCTCCATTGACCATATGGTTTATTGTCATAAATGTCTTCATGGTCTGAGAATACTTGCTATTCTCCCATGTTAACATGATATTTTTGGTTCCCTACATCATACTCATACCCTTCTTCCTCTGAAGAAGAATACTCTTCTGTTACCACACATGGTGTATCCTGCATCATATTAATGGTGTGATTATCTCTATTATAGTTATATAGCATTTCCTCTTGCTGTATTGATTTAGCTACCTCACAGTATTCAGGTGAATGTGGCAAGTTACATACAGAACACCAAGGTTTATTTTCTGCCATATGTGCCATGTTTCTCTTCAATGGATCAGGAGTATCCTTTCCATATGGCTGCTTTCTGTTGTTGTCAATAGGTCTTCCATCCTTCCAATTTGTATTGTAAGGCATATCATGTAACCTAGGTCTATCCTGCCTATGCTGACCTTCTGGTTTAGTCTGTTGAGCATTTGGATTCTGAAGATTTCTATGATTTTCCCTTTTACTGACCATTCCTGCAGCTTTTCTATTATTTTCAATAGTTATGGCTATTTTCTGTGCTTCAGCCAACGTTGCAGGACACCGGTTTCTGAGTTCATATCCTGTTTTGGGGTCAAGTGCCTTCATATAGATACTCAGTGCAGCCTGGTCAGATAACTTGGCTCCATGTGGTACCTTATTATGTAACTTGGAAAACTTCAGGTTGAAATCAAATACTGATTCATTTTGATACTTCTGTATACTTATTAGTTCATGTAAGGCAAACTCAGGAGCGTATCGGTTACCATACTGATCCTTAAACTGGTTATGGAAATCAGTCATTGAATTGATTGATGCATCGGGCAAGCTATTAAACCAATCTCTGGCATCTTCAGTGAGGGACATCATAAATAACCTCATTCTAATGTCTTCCCAGTCCATACCTATATCCTGTACAAAAGCATTAAAACTTCTGATATGATCTTCTGCAGATACTGCATTGTTTCCAGTAAACTTGGGAACCATGTTTCTCCAAGTACTATCCATAGGATATGGATATAACTGATATCTAGTTAAATCAAATTGACTGCATATATTAGCAAGGTTTTGGGGAGGAAAATTGAGATGTGGTGGATTGGGATAGTAATTATATCTACCTGGTGGCTGATGATATGCATATTGTTGATGTTGGTTCATATGGGGATTTATGTGTTGATTTTGTGGCCTATAATATTGTTGACCAGGGGGTGGGTAATTATTTGCCATATGTAGGGATGCATTACTTATGGGAGGTGGTCTGGGGATTTGGGGAATAGTGTTCTGATGACTTCCAGAAGCATGTGAGTTTTGAGCACTATTTGTATTTTGTTGTGTATTCCTTGAAATATTCCCTCTATGCGGGGGTACATATTTAGGGGGAGCTGTTTTGGCTTTATTCCTCCTCTGTTGAATTTCTTGCTGCAATAACTCCTTCTCCTCTTGTATTTTGTACCTTTCGAGTTCCTTCCTGAGCATGAGTATTTCCTGTTTCTCATCACTCATGTCTTGATTATTTATTTCCTGATATTCTGGATTGTCATTCATTCCCTGATTTGACAATTCATATCCTATCTCTTCTCCCTGGTTAAACGAGACCTTGAAATCATGTTCAGCTTGGTTCCTATCAATATCCCTCATGACCTTTGCATCATGATCCCGCTGTTCTTGAGGAGTGGGTCTGTACCTTGCCAAAATATCATCAGTTGCTCCACTGAGGTTCTCGTTTGAATCATGCAGAGGTGTGAATTTATTGTGAATTGCAATATTTTGTTCTGAATCATTCTCCTGGATGTCTAGATTATTATCTTGGTGGGAATATTTTGGATTCATATTTCTTTTGGAGATGTTTCTAAGTGGTGGAGATGACTGCAAGTTTCTGCCTTCCATCTTGGATCTCCTACCATCCATTTGAAATTTTTGTTATGATTGTAACTAGAGTCGCCACCTATTGAATAGGAAAAGTTTATATTTTTATCTATAAGGTTCTTTGTCACCAGCAGAGTTACCAAAAAGAAATTTTAAATGACTCTATGAAAGAAAGGATTAAATTCTAAGGTCTTTTTACTAATTCCCCAGCGGAGTCGCCAATTTGTTAGGTCTCAAAAATGTAAGTTACTAATCCTAAGAGGATGCCAGGCTCTATATTTGGATTTGCAACGTTTTTGAACTAACTTGACGAAATCAACCTTCAAGGTTTGATGATTTCATACACTTTAGGTCCTGCTACACCTAGGTGGGTGAACCTTGAAATATTAAAGCAGTCTGAGTGTGGATGAATGGACTAACTAGGTCTATCTACAATGGCATAGGATGTAAGATAGATGACAAAGCTGACTAATTAATTCTATGTGTAATGTTTAATAAGTGATTGGTAGAAATTGTATAAGCAATATCAAAAAAGGTTTTAATTAATGAGTTGAATGAGACCAGTGCCTTGTTGGGTAACAGAGTCAATTTGAAGGACTAAGAACAGTAGTTCCTAAATGGTAATAATTCTAGATATTTGGCACAGTTCTGGTTTATAGCTTGTATAAACGTGCAAGTAAATGACTGACAGACTCTTCTTGATAATCCAACCAAATAAAATCAGATATCTTATAATTCACCAGAAGGTATTTTAATCCTCACTTGAAGGAACCAAATGAAATTAAAAGACAAGATTAACAGATAATATTTTACTGGAGACAGTGTGTCAATCCTAATTATATGGCTCTACTTAGTAATCCAACTTACTACTTCCAGGCTACTGTGAATGAATCAGAAGGGTTTAATTCCTTAGGATGGACACCAACCGAATTAATCACACAGATACAGCGAATGTGTATTGACAGATTAAATATATACTTGATATCTTAATCTGAATAACAGGGAAATGCAGAAATGGAGACAGCCACACGATTGAATAATTTCAACAAATAACTGATACCAAAGTAGAAATACTGAATCAGAGAACTTCAAATTTCTTCCTCAAAATAAAATATGCAACACGGTCATTTCGGAATATTATGTATATGTATATATGAATACTTCTACTGCTGATGATTTTTCAGCATAGATTGTTTGAACTTATATAGATATTTTCATGAAGAGATACAACTCTTCAATAAGTCTCTTGGGATTTTAACAAACAATAATTACATAATCTTAATTAGGCTCTGTTTAGCCATAAATAGACTTTTGTTAGATGATCCAAGTACTCCTGCGCACGGTGAGAATCAGTAAGCTCGACTGCACTCCTGGTGATTATATCGAGGGTGACCATTTCCTCCAGTTGCTTGCAAACTTCTGTAGATACAGAGGCTTTATCTTTTAGAGCTCCTGTGGCTTTGTGCAATATAACTTGACAATCAACAGTCCACTCTTCTTTGCTCTTTACCTCTCCATTATCTTTGAATATCCTGGGCACCCCTGCGTCTGATGCATCAGTCCCTTCCTTAGCATCAGCTTTGAGTTTATCATAATAATTCTGGTGCCTTTTGAGCAATGCTCTTGCATCAGAGATATCTATGCTATCAGTGGTACCTCTGTTTTGCAACTCGATCACCTTTTCTTGTATCCTCTGATCAAGCCTCTCATGTTCTTTGACTGCTTTATGATTTTCCGAGTAGTTATCCCAAAACTGGTTTAACCACCGTACCATGTTTGCATACCTGCTCTGCAGTATTGTAACAAATGCATCTATTTGAATTTGTTTGGCTTGATCATGGGATATCTCTTGACTACTTTGTGAGCTCTCACCTTGAGTTATTCTCTTCGTAGATTGCCCAAAGGTGCTCTTAACAGCGTCCTTCAAGTAGTCATTCTCCTTTGTTAATCTTTCACAATTCAGCTTATAAGCATCCCTTTCCTTGATTAACATCTGAGCTTGTGCTTTATTCAATTTTGCAACATTGATACCAATGTCTGCAGTAATTATGGGGTCAGTCTCACCTGCTCTAAAAGTCATAACATGGCCAAAAGTTTTTTCAGTGTCTATGATGGCCGTCTTCTTATGGGGAGGATACAATGCCCATATCATTAAAGAATTTTCATCATTATTGTATCTCGTTCCCATATAGACTTCATTAACTCCTTCTGGAGTAAGCTTATACTTATCATCAGCATTATTCAAAAAACTATCAAAAACCAGAGCAGAATTTAAATCCAAGCCGGGAAAAATCATAACCCCTGCATCTTTAAGCAGCTGTCTGCCTCTGCTTGGTGTCATGTCCTGCATTTCCTTGTCCACTGTCTCCTTTAACATCTCTAATAACTATTTTTCATTGTCAGCAGAGACATTATCTACTGACTCTCTAATTTCCTTTCCCTTGTATTTATACATGAATGATTTAAATTCCTTCGAATGAATGAATGTATCATCTGACACAAAAGAATCATAAGCCTTTTGGCGTGGATCTTCATCAGCAGATCCCTCCTCATCATGTATCACAACTGGAGGCTGATATTGTTGCATTTTTCTTTTAGACATTTCTATTGTCTTATCTTGTGGCTGTTCAGTCAATTCTTCCTCTTCAGAGGATACCACTTCAACTTCTGCCAACTGCTTTTTCTTTTCATTCAAATCTCTGTTATATTTCTCCACCACCAAGTCGACTTCAGCCTCTTCCAAATTTCTAATGACATCATCATGTGGATAATGTATGTGCATGTATCCACTGAGATTTTGTTTTCTTCTTGCATAGTCAATGAAACCCTCAGGGTCAAACCCTTTCCTCACCTCAGCAGTCACCATGTTATAATGCATTAGTTTATCCAAAATGAAATTGTATCTTTCTTTTGAAACCACAGTAAAATCTCCAAAACACAAAGTACTAGGCATGAATGATTGTTTATCATGCGAACTTAGATGAATGACATTGGAACAATGCATTTGCCTAATTATTTCCAAATATGCAATCCTGTCAGGGACAGTTTTAGGCAATATAAATGGAGCATCCTCAAAACCATACACTCTGATCATAGTGGCATCCTCAAAACAATACCAATCTCCCCAATTATGAGTAACAGTAGGGGGGCCACCAAAATCTTTGGGTCTGAGGAATCTTTTTATTTCATTTGAAATTGAATATTCACAGGGGTGGTTGAAATACCTATATAGCACTTTAACACAATGCTCTTCAAATTGAGCATAGCTGGAGTTAGCATACCTGCTATCCCAGATTCGGGTCCACATTTGTACAGGTATCTTCTCCCCTTTCTTATCCGCAGCAACAACTTGAAACTCATTTGGCCACAATCCTACTTCCTGGCCATAGTATAAGACCATATGCATGAGCATCGAGTAATGCTCAAAAGAGCATGCTAGAGCATTGTTTCTTATTGCAGATAGACCAGAGTCTATTCTAGTAGCAACATAGGAGGCATAATCAAATTGTCTGGCATTGTGACATTGAATATCAGAGGTTATGACCATTAGAGGAATAGTCATGAACTCAGGGACCTCTGAGCCAAGGACTTGGCCTACAGAATAGTAAGTATATTGAATGTATGGTTCAAAAATGGATACATGAAAGGGAGGGCCATCATTCTCAGTCAAGGGTATCACTTCTCCTTCAATCCTGGGTCTATGTATGGGTAACCTCCATCCATTGTAGGTTGTATCCATTCTCCAGTATTCTTTATCCAAATCTTCATAAACAACAGGGACAGTGCACAAATCATCCAAATCATACACCTCACAAATAACATTTTTTGATAGGTGTACAATTGGTTCTCCTTGAGGGTTGCAGATAGCTTTCAGGCCTGAATTGTAATGCCTGGCTAACAGTTGCAGGAGTTCTACATTCAAGAATACATTAGGTACAACCAGTTTGCCTAAATTCATGTGCCATGGGTTTGACACAGGGGCATTTCTAAATCTTCTGTTGTAGTGGAATCTGAAGAGTTCATATCCCCTAATTGGGGTCCAAATATCTCCCAGGCGCTTATGTTTGTCTTCCAATTTTTCTACTTCTGCCCTGAGTTGGGCAGACCTCCTGGCCTTGGGAGCTGACCCAGGCAACTGATCAATCAAGTCCTGATTTAGTTTTCTGTCTTTCACTTTTTCTTCAGGGGTTTGATCAGTTTTTTGCTTCTTTGGTTTACTGGTTTCCCCTTGTGATTTTCTTCCTTTTCCTTTCCCCGAAGTTTCCATTTTTGAAAAATTTGGCAGGAAATTCAAATACAGGTAATATAGTGGTTTGTGTATGTGTACCTGTCGCTCGACGGCTGGAATTGGAAGCCTTTGCTTTTGCCCTGAGAATTCTTCTGTATTCTGCTCTCGGACGGTTTTTTTTTTGCAATTATAATGATCGTATGGACTTTGTAGCCGTTTTGTATTAATTATCTGATCAATTCAATGTTCATCGCTGTGAAGTGTCACATCGCCATAACTCTTCCTATCGGCGTGCTTTTTGAAATGTCTGGGCGACCTCAACCCCCTTTTTATGGCGCAGACAGTCAATCGGCGTGACCCCTCAATTGTATCCCCGACGCCATGTAGTATCACATTTCAAGTGGGTGCGACCATCGGCGTGATTTCCTTCATCGCCAAGGGTTTTAGATCTCTCCGCGATATGGCAAGTCCCACCGATATGCTTTGCTTATCGGGAAGATTGAGACCATCGGGATACTAAAATTATGTTTCCCCGATCTTTATTGTCTTACCGATAATCTCTTCATGTATGAACTTTTATCTTTATCGGAATGACATTCTCTATCGGGATAGCTTTCTCAAGATATCCCGATCCAAATCATCTCCCCGATGCCCTTTATCACATCCTTCATCGGGCAAAGCTTAGTAAAGTGTCACCGATATCTTTTGATCGCCGTGACTTATGAATCGGCAAGACTTGCTTCTTTTGTTCCGATATGTCAAGCTATCCCGATGAAGATGCATCGCTGTGAGTCTTGCCGATAACTTTCTTATCGCCAGGACTTTTGATCGTCGGAGACTTATTTGTTTTCTATTCCGATGGTTCATTTCTCACCGATGACTATTGCTTTGTTACCCTCGCATGCTGTTCGGTGAAACTCTTGCCGAAAGTGTTTCATCGGTATGATATATACCGTCGGGGCAACTTCTAAAAGATCATCCGATAGATATTTGTCATACCGATCGGCATGACCACTTGCCTTTCTTGCCGATGTAAAGTCATCGGTGTTGCTTACTCCATCGGTGAGCTCCATAATTCTTCTTCCGATCTCTATTTTCACGCCGATGGTTGTTTTCAAACAATTCCTTGTGTATCGGTGTAAGCCTCACGACCTCATGCCGATGGATTGATTTTGATGATTTTTGACACTGTTCATCCCTAGACATTTTATGAGATACAAAAATTTTATATTGTGGTCCTTTTGGGATATTCCTCAGGGTTTATTCAAATATGATGGAGTAAGGGAATAGTAAAATTTTGAAAATTTTACTGTGCTAACAGTATGTAAGACTGAACCACTCTGAAGATCAAATCATAGGTGATAAAAGAAAAGGTGTACAAATAAGAAGAAGGATTGCTCAAGATTCAGAAGAGTATTGTCTGATTTCAAAGATTGAACATGAGATAGAGAATGAAGCTTACAATGATGAAAACTAGACTAAAACAATGGATGAAGAGCTAACGCAAATTGAGAAAAATCACACTTGGGATCTTGTTCCCAAACCTAGAAACAAAAATGTGATTGGAACCAAATGGGTCTTTCAGAACAAACTGAATGAAGTTGGTGAAGTAATCAAAAAATAAAGCCATATTAGTTTGCAAGGGTTACTCTCAAATAGAAGGAGTTGATTTTGAAGAAACTTTCCTCTAGTGGAAAGAATTGAAGCAGTCAAATTATTTCTTACTTTTGCTACCTTCAAAGATTTCAAAGTAAATCAAATGGATGTCAAGTCTGCCTTCCTGGATGGTGACTTGGAAGAAGCAGTATACATTGAGCAATCAGATGAATTTCAATTGTCTGATCATGGTGATATGGCCTGCAAGTTGAAGAAAGCACTATATGGACTCAAGTAAGCCCCAAGAGCCTGGTATGAAAGATTGGATAAGCATCTTTTAAAGATTGGTTTCAACAAAGGTATAGCTAATAGTAATTTGTATTTCAAAATTGATCATGAAAACATCTTGATTGTTGAAGTGTTTGTTGATGATATCATTTTTGGAGGAAGAGATAGTATGTGTAAAACTTTTACAAATCAAATGAAAAGTAAATTTGAGATGTCCATGCTTGGGGAAATGAATTTCTTCTTGGGTCTACAAATCACTCAAACAAAGAAAGGAATCTTCATTTCTCAGACCAAATATGTAAAAGAATTGTTGAAGAAATTTGGGATGGAAGACTCAAAACCAATGAGTACTCCCATGGAAACCAGATGTAAATTGAGCAAAGATGATGACTCTCCTAAGGCTGATCAAAAAAAGTACAAGTCAATGATTGGAGGATTATTGTATCTCACTGAAACTAGACCTAACATTATAATGCTATTGGTCTTGTTGCTAGATTCCAAGCTGATCCTAGAGAGTCTCATGTCATGGCAATCAAGAGGATTTTTAGATATCTAAAAGAGACAGTTGAGTATGGATTGTGGTATCCCAAAGATCATGATTTTTCTCTTCATGCATATACAAATGTGGATTGGGTAGGAGGATGACTGGAAGAGTACCAATGGTGGAGCATTCTTTTTGGGGAAGAGATTGGTTTCTTGGTTGAGCAAGAAACAAGAGGCAATATCTCTATTCACTACAAAAGCAAAATATATTATAGCAGCAGGTAGTTGCACTCAAGTTTTGTGGACGAAGCAAATGCTAAGAGATATAGGAGTGGAGTATGAGGAGCCTATCACAATCTTCTGTGATAGTTCAAGTGCACTAAATATATCTAAGAATCCAATGTTGCATTCAAAGACTCAACATATATCAATCAAGTTTCACTTTTTGAGAGAGCAAGTGAACAAGAATGAAGTCAAATTGGAGTTTGTGCCTTCCAAGGATTAGATTGTAGATATATTTACTAAACCTTTACCTAAGGACTCTTTTGAGTATCTCAGGGAAAAGTTAGGGGTTATTACCCCTCCGGTGATGAACTAAGGAGCACTGATGTGCATCAGTCTGGTGGATATCACAGTCATATCTTGTGGTCCGGATTGATGATGACAAGCTACTACTCAAGGGGGGCAGCTGATATGATTCTGAAGTAGTGGATTTGCAAGTATGTGCCCTTTGCCATTAATGTCAAAGGGGGAGACAAGTCATGTGAAAAACAAGTGGTTTTTGATCGAAGGAGGAGCAGTAAAAGAAGAGAAGAAATGTGAATGGTTGTTGCTGATAGGGGGAGTTGTGACAGCAAAGAAAAGTTCTTGTCTTGATGGTTAAAACAATTTTTCACATCATATGTTTCCATCAATGACAAAGGGGGAGATTGTTGCAAGTATGGGCTTAACCGTTGTTGTCATTGATGTCAACATACTCTTGTTGCATTGATGGTATGGATTGGATGAGCTGTGTACTAAGGATATTGAGAAAATTAGTTCTAATCAAGAACAGAGAAGAATAATGAAGACAATAAGCTAAAGATCCTAGCTAAGATGAAGATCAAAGGACGCAGTTCAAAGGGTTTGTAGATATGTGTCTTAAGATGATCCAGTAAAGATTTCAGAGGTCCACATGAAGATCTGAAGAAGTTATGGCCGATCAAGTAAAACCGGTTCTAGCAGGTGTTCAGAGGTGATAGAGTGACACAGATAGGTCTGCTGAGATCCAGAAATGCAATATCCTATTTTGTGGATTTGAGGGAGTGTTTAAGAAGTCAATGTGAATTGACAACTCAATTGGTTTGTGGTCTGGAGGTCTATAAGCATCTATTCTATTGTGACAGTGATGATAGACTGTGTTCTTGAGGTTCCAGATGAAGGAGATAAGGTTTTCAGTAAGCAGATGTAGTGTGGATATTCTTGATGTTTTAGGCAAGCTTGTGGAGGTCTTTGGATCATGTCTAATTCATGTTGGCAGCCCATATTGGAGTTTGAGCTTGCAATTAAAGGATTACTTCCGGATGATGGTGTTCTTCCTAACTCTGGCCGACCGGATGAGTTACACATCCTACGGATGATCTTGAAGATGTTGTGTGAAGATTGGAGTGTTCCCAAATGAAGATTGAAGTCTCAGATCTATGTGGCCAACAGTGTGCTGATCCACGTGAAGTTTTTTTGTAATTAGTCATGTTGTATTCATGTATTTGCTCTGTAATGTTTGCCAACTTAGATGGTCATTCCTAAGTCAATGTCTTGTATAAATAAGGAATTGTAAAGTCATTTCAAAGTGTATCTTCCAGCGATGAGAATGTGGTAGAAAGGAGAATAGCAAAAGGCAAAGCACAAGTATTGGGCTTAAATGGAACTGACTCAAGCATGCTGAAGATGCTATTCTTTAGTTCAAGTATGTGATACTTATTCTTCTGTAGACAGTGTGTCTCTTGTAGGCAGTGAGCCTCTTATGAGCAGTGTGCTTAGGTAGTGAGCCCTAATTGGCATGTGCCATTTTATTCTTTCTATTCTTCTAATAGAGAATACAATCTTGGGTTAATCACCCTATGGTTTTTCCCTTAACTGGGTTTTCCATGTCAAAATATTGGTGTCTTGTGTATTAATTTATTTCTGCTCTTGATTTAATGCATTATGTTTCCATGATTGATTTATCAGTATGTTGCTGAATTACAAAGTGGATTAAGTATTTAATTGGAAGAAAGTTTTGGACAACTGATTTGCCCCCCCTCTCAGTTGTCTTCCCTAAATCCAACACTTATCATGATGAAGTCTTGTGTGATATTATGCCTATGGATGTTTGTCATATCTTGTTGGGTAGACCTTGGCAATATGATAGAAAAGTAATGCATGATCGGAGAAAGAATACATATACCATAATAGCAAATGGCAAGAGAATTACCTTGATTCCTTTGGAGGATGATCGTAAGAGTGAAGTATGTGGAAATTCTAAAATCTGTTTGGTAGATGGAAGAAAATTTCTAGATGGTTTCAGACATGAGAATATGTGTTTTTCCTTGATCCCTAAGAATCCTGAAGAATTGAAGAAAGAGATAGAAGAATGCCTGGAGGAGACAAGAGAGTTGCTAACAAAGTATGAATACATCATATCAGATAATGTACCTGAAGGATTACCACCTATAAGGAGTATCAACCATCACATGGATCTTATACCAGGAGGAAGTTTGCCTAACAAAGAAGCACACTGGATGACACTGATAGAGAATGAAGAATTGAATAGATAGATACAAGATTTGCTGAGGAAAGGTTTGATCAGAGAAAACTTGAGTCCTTGTGCAATACCTACAGTTTTGGCACTAAAGAAAGATGGGGAATGGAGAATGTGTACTAATTCTAGAGCAATAAACAAGATCACAGTTAAGTATAGATTCTCTTTACCTAGAATGGATGATATCATGGATTGTTTGAGTGGAGCAAGATATTTCACAAAGATAGATTTGAAGAGTGGATACCATCATATCATAATTAGAGAAGGTGATGAATGGAAGACTGCTTTCAAAACAAATGAAGGATTGTATGAGTGGTTAGTAATGAATTTTGGATTGACAAATGTACTGAGTACTTTCATGAGGTCGATGAATGAAGTTCTAAATAAATTCTTGGGTAAGTTTGTGATTGTGTATTTGGATGATATTCTAATTTTTAGTAAGACAAGAAGAGCATTTGTGGCATATTAGACAAGTTTTTTAGAGGTTGAGAGAAGAGAAATTGTTGATAAACATCAAAACTTGTAGTTTCATGAAAGAAGAGTTGGTATATTTGGGATTTGTAATTTCTATGGAAGGATTGAAGATGGATCCTGAGAAAGAAAGCAATTGTTGAATGGCCTACAATAGAGAGCATTGGAGAGGTTAGATCATTTCATGGTTTGGCTAGTTTCTACCAGAAGTTCATTAGGAATTTTAGTTCAGTTTGTAACCCTATGACAGAGACAATGAGAGGCTATAGAAAAGATTTCAAGTGGACATCTGGAGTAGATAAAAGTTTTGAGTTATTAAAGTAGAAGGTGATAGGGCAACCTGTTTTGGCATTACCAAATTTCAATAAGGTATTTCAAGTTGATTGTGATGCTAGTGGAAATGCATTTGGAGCAGTGTAAAGTCAAGAAGGTAGACCACTAGCATATTTCAGTGAGAAGTTGAATGATGCAAGGAGAAGATATTCAATTTATGATCAAGAGTTATATGCCATAATTCAAGCCTTGAAGAAGTGGAGACATTATTTGTTACCTAAGGAGTTTGTGTTATATACAGATCATCAAGCTTTCCAACATTTGAATAGTCAAGGTAAGCTGAATCAAAGAGATATGAGATAGGTAGAGTTCATGTAGAGTTATACTTTTGTGTTGAAGCATAGGAGTGGAAAATCAAATAAAGTTACTGATGCCTTGAGTAGAAGAAGAAATTTGTTAACAGAGATGAGAGTTGAAGTGGTAGGTTTTAATGAATTGAAGAACATGTATGAGGGAGACACTGATTTTTCAAAACCTTGGAAAGCCTGTAAAGAACCTATTGTAGCAGATAGAAGTAAATGGTTGGATTATTTCATTCAAGAAGACCTATTATTCAAAGGAAGTCAGTTGTGCATACCTAGAAGTTTAATGAGGGATAACTTGATCAAGGAGAAGCATAGTGGTGGATTGGCATGACACTTTGGCATTGATAAGACAGTGGCTTTTGCAAGTGAAAATTACTTTTGGCCTTAGATTCATAAGGATGTTTTGGAGATTTGTGCAAAGTTGTAGAGTTTGTCAAGTTGCAAAAGGGAATAGTCAGAACACTGGATTGTATAAACCTTTAACAGTACCAGAGAAACCTTGGGAAGACATACGCATGGTTTTGTAATGGGATTACCTAAGACACAGAGAGGACATGATTCAATATTTGTAGTGGTTGACAAATTTTCAAAGATGGCTCATTTCATACCTTGCAAGAAGATAATTGATGCAGTGCGTGTAGCTGACCTATTTTTCAAGGAGATTGTGAGATTGCATGGATTACCTAGGAGTATAGTTTCAGATAGAGATACAAAGTTTGTTGGATACTTTTGGAGGACACTTTGGAAGAAGATGAAGACAGATTTGAAGTTTAGTTTATCTTTTCATCCACAGACAGATGGATAGACTAAGGTAGTGAATAGGAATTTGGAAAACTTGTTGAGTTGTTTGGTTGGAGAGAAGATAGGAAGTTGGGATTTGATTCTTTCACAAGCAAAGTTTGCATACAATAATTCAATCAACAGAAGTACCAGAAGAACACCTTTTGAGATTATTACTAGACTAAACCCTAGAGGAGTGGCCAAATTTAGAGATATCATCATGGAAGAAAAGTAGAGTGCAAAAGCAGAAGAATTTCCAAATCATATGAAAATAGTGCATAATCAGGTGAAGAAGCATTTAGAGAACATGAATAGTAAGTACAAAGAGAAGACAGATGAGAAGAGAAGACACAAAGAATTTGAAGAAGGAGATGAAGTAATGGTGTATTTGAGAAAAGAAAGATTTTCGGTTGGGACATATAACAAGTTGAAGATGACAAAGTTTGGACCTTGTAAGATACCCAGGAAATTTGATTCAGGAAATACATATGAAGTAGAATTACTAGACATTGAGTATTTCACCTATTTTCAAGATTGCATACCTTTACCAGTATCATGAAGCAGAGTTCAGTGATAGCATGGAAGAAGACTTGAAGAAATAGTTACTACAACAAGCACTAGAACAAATTGAAGGCATTTTGGATAGCAGAGTTAGACACAGCACTAGAGGAAGACAATACAAAGAATATCTTGTGAAGTGGAAAGGTAGACCAGAAGAAGATTTATCATGGATTTCTCAGGCTGAGGTGGACCTTCTTGGTTCTCCCCTAGCCCCAGCAAAGTGAAGGACTCACTTTTTCAATAACCCCAGATATCTAATGCAGGAGCATCCCTAGTTCAAGAGTAATCTTGCATCAACCAAAAACATTTGCATTTGCATTTTACTTTGTTTGCATTTCAGCTATTTCATTTCCCACTTCAGTTAGGTAGTTTAGTCAGAAGCAACTCAACTTGTGGTCCAATTTTAGTATTTCACACCTTGCAGATCTGGACTTAGCATCTCAATTCATTCATCTACATCATACCAAGAATTCAGAGCATTTGGATCTATTACTAGAAAGTTATTGCTATCAGAAGATCCTTTGTTTTCTTAGTGCAGAGTTCTCTAATAGTCATGAGTGATCAGCTGAAGGAGAAGGATTGGGAGCATTGGCCGACTTATGGATCCTTGTGATTCATCCTACAATGTTCCTTGGTTCCTGGTCGACCTTCCTCATAGGTCCGCACTTCATTGTATCCGTTGGAGAAGGATTTTCAAGCCAATAGGTCTAACCTATCCAAGAACACATGTTACACCTCTTCATCAGGATTTTGGATCTCTTGTGGTTGACACGAAGGAATCTTTTGGTCTAAAAATGATATATAATGATGTAATAGATCCTTAGGAAAATAGTTTAGATATAGTTATTCATATTAGAAAGATCTGTAATTTAATTTTGTGCAAAGGAGCTTCAAAGCTTTATCTTACACATGTCTAAAAATAGGCATGTGAGCCCAAGTTGTAAGCCTGCATGTTGCCGGACAGAGTGTATTTGAATTCTTTGATATACTGAATGATTAAGTTTACATTTGTTTTATATTCTTGTGTTGTTTCCATTGTGTTTACTCTTGCTGCATGGTCCAGATAGTTCATTCTCTGAACCCTCCTACCATGACTACACCAGTAAGAGTGATCATTGTAAAATACACCATCATGTACAAAAGAAGGTAGCATACCAAAAGAGCATAGCTCTATGGGCATATAATCATCATATCATGCAAAGAGGGAGAAAGCATTGGTAAAGGATGAACATTTGAGATCTACAACTACACGATGTTTGAAATTTGAATTTGGTGCTGAGCAGGAATGGATGGTGACAGTCCAGCGGGGGGCCCGTGATTCAATCCCCTCCCCTGACTCCAAGGGAAATTGGTATAGGCTATCAAAGGGATCATGTGGCTTCATCCTCAAAGAAAGATCTAAAGAAGTTGAAGGAGGCACTCGTGGGTGCTGTCAATGGCAAAGATGAGATTAAGTCTAGCTAGCTAGTTTTCTCAGAGGTTGATGGTGCCAAGGTACTTAAACTACCTGACCAGATAGTGTTGTGAGTGGTGGCTTCAATGGATAATACTCTGGTGGGAAAATTTTTTACCTTCAGACCCAATATTCACCTTGTTCACCGTTGGATGTAGACCAAATAGACTCTCAAGGGGAGTGTTTCAACTAGTGCCATGGTGGGAGGTATGTTCTTATTTAAATTTACCTCTCAAGAGGACATGTTATTTATGGAAGGTAGCCCATGGATATATAGGAAACATTCCCTATCGCTATGTAAATGGAAGCATGGCTTTGACCCCAAGGTAAACCTCAACCAGTCAGCTCCGGTGTGGGTTAGATTGTCAGGCATTCCCTTGGAATTTTGGGATGAAGAAATCTTCACCTAGATAGGCAACACTTTTGGGGATTATGTAATAGTTGATAAAGTTACGAAGGCTTAGGTGAGATTGGTCTATACCTAGTTTCATGTGAATGTAAATGTTCTTAAATTCCTTCCTACTTTTATCATATTGGAATCCCAATTTGGGAAGTGGACTCGGAGCATTCAGTATGAGAACTCTAGAGTTTTCTGTCACAACTGTATGAAACCAAGTCATGTCTTCACCCAGTGAAGGGATCTGAAGCATCACCCACCTAAGATGAAGTAAGTACAAGAAATTTTAGAGGACTACCCCTTCCAGAATGATATTTTGAAAATAAAGTATTTCCCCAAACATCCTTAGGAAGGGATGTGCCTCTGGAGGTCCTGGTGTAGCAACAGGACCCTCTGGAACCACAAGGCCCTCTACAAGAAACCCTAGTCCCTCTGATCTAGATGGAGAGCCTTATGGGATTTGAACATTCAGTTGTTGTTGATGGAGAGACCCAGAAGAATTAGGAGTTGGTGGACTCTCTAACTCGTCAAGAGGCCTTAGGCACTAATAAGACCTAGGAGTCTCAGGAAAAAAAAGAAATAGGATCAGGATTCAACCCCTAGAAGAGTATTATATCACAATAGAGCATGGAAAATGATTGTAGCCCTGGTGGTGTGAAGGGTACTCTCAAACCTAGACCAAGTGTGTTTGGGAAGAATCTCCCCTCATCCCCAAGAGTAGGTTCAAGTAGGGAGATGGAGGACTAGGAAGGATGGTCTATTGCAAAGAAGAAGGGGAAAGGCAGTAGTCAGAAGACAACTGATGTGGGGGGGATAGCAGTAGAGGTAGGCCTTCCCACATGAAGACCAGATAGAGAGAGAGATGGAACAAGAGATTGCTAGGGGAAGTAGTCCACCTTGGTAGCCCCTCCTAGGAAGGCAAAGAAATGAGGATCATCTCATGGAATATAAGAGGGCTTAATAGCCCTTAGAAGCAATTGTTAGTTAGGAATTGCATTTTTTATAACAAAGTTGATATTCTTCTTTTGCAATAAATTAAAATAATGGAGGAAAACTTCAAGATTGCTCTTAAAAACATTTGTCCCAATGCAAACTATGCCATTAGTGGGGCTACTGGGGCTTCAGGCAGCATTGCTACCCTTTGGAGGCAAGATATTATTGGTAATTTAATCTCTTGTTCCAAGCACCATGTTGAAGTTTCATTTCATTGTCATCTTGAGCAGTGGAAACTAATCAACGTCTATGCCCCTAACATTCACAGTAGCAGAAAGGAAGTCTAGGAGAGTCTGGTAGATAAATTAAGAAGGACAAAAACATTAACTGGATGGTGGCGGGGGACTTCAACTCAACTTTATACCCTTCAGATAAAATGGGAAGGTTAATAGATTACTCTAACAGTATGTCTGATCTGGTAGACTTCCTTGGGGAGGCTAGCCTCATAGATGTTGATCTGTCGGGACAGGCCTTCACATGGTCTAATAGGAGGCAGAGGAATAATCTCATACAGGTTAATCTTGATAGGTTTTTAATTTCTTCTTATTGGGCCATAATGAATATGTTACATCTTTCATCTCTTCCTAGAATGGGATCAAACCATAGCCCTCTTTTACTCAACTGGTCATGGAAGTGTAGCAAAGGCTCCTTCCTGCTCAGATTTGAAATGATGTGGGCCCTTCATCCAAAGTTTAGAGATTTCCTCTTGAATTGGTGGAAGATCTCAGTTCAAGGATCGACAATGTTCAAACTGAGTAAGAGACTAGCCAATGTGCAGAATAAGGTGAAAGGTTGGAATAAGTTTACTTTTGGTAGTGTTTTGAGCAAAAAGAAAAGAATCATGGAGAAACTGAAAGAATATCAAAGCAGAATGGAATAGGGAGACATATCGAAAGACCTGCAATCCATTGAAAAGAATCTCTCTAGGGAATGGTCTCAGACAATTAAGGAAGAGGAGGTTTACTGGAAACAAAAATATAGAGTTCAATGGCTTAGGAAGGGTGATAGGAATGCCTCTTCTTTCCACCAATCTACTCTAAGGCATAGGAAGAGAAACACCATTAGGTCACTTCGGGATGAACAAGGGAGATGGGTGGAGGAGGAAGAGGAGATTGGAGACCTGGCTACCAAATTATTTGAATCACTCTTGACTGGTCAACAGTCTAATGTCCCTGAGGAGGATATTGATTCTATTTTGGATGTTATTCCTACCATTCTCTCTGAGGATGACAACTATTTGTTGACCAAACCTCTTACTCTTACAGAGCTTAGATTTGTTTTCTCCATGGACACCTTCAAAGCCCCAAGCCCAGATGGGTTTCCTCTAGCTTTTTTTCAAACCTTCTGGGAAATTGTTGGGAATAATGTCTTCCTGGAAGCTCAAGACTTCTTTAGATCAGGGAGACTCTTAAGGAAGTTGAACAACACTTTTATTGCCTTAATTATGAAGAAGACCAAGGCTAGGACTATGACCAACTTTAGGCCTATCAGCCTTTGCAACATAGTTTACAAAGTCTTCACCAAGATTCTGGTCCTCAGATTGCATCCCCTTCTGGACAAACTCATTGGCGCAACTTAGAAGGGCTTTGTCCTGGGTAGGCAGACTCTAGGCGCAACCATCACCACCCATGAAATAATTCTTTCTATTCATAGGAGAAACACCCCAGGTATAATTTTTAAATTAGATATATCCAAATCCTATTATAGGGTTAGCTAGGATTTTCTTTTAAGAGTCCTCAAAAAATTTGGTTTCAATGAAAAAACCATCAACATTATTAGAGAGTGCATATCCACAGCTAGATTTTCAGTGTTGGTCAATGGCTCTCCTAGAGGTTTTTTTCCTTCTAGAAGGAGAATTCGACAAGGTGACCCTTTGTCACTCTACCTATTCATTCGATTGCTAATGTGTTGGGCAAAAATGCTTGTAATCTATTAATGCAAGGGACTCTCCGTGGGATTAAACCTTCCTCAATAGCCCAGAATGCGGTTATTCAGCAATTCATGGATGACACTATTCTATTTGTTTGGCCTTGATTGTTGAAGCTAGAAGGTGGAAGGAACTTCTAAGGAATTATGAGAGGGTTTCAGGTCAGAGCATTAATTATGAGAAAAGTCAAATCTATTTCCTGAATACTCAAGAAGATCTTTAGCAGAAAATAACTAGAATATTTGGTTGCTAGAGTGAAAGGCTCCCAGCCACTTATTTGGGCCTCCCCCTCACCATCACTAAGGTTACCATGCACTTTTGGAAAGGATTGGTGGAAAGAATTCAAAGAAAGTTGGCTGGCTAGAAGGGTGCTCTCTTGAGCTAGGTAGGGAAATTTCAACTTCTCAAGGCCTCTCTTAAGGGGATGCCCAATTACACGTTAAGTCTCTTTAAAGTCCCCAAGAATGTGGATGACAAGATAGAATAGATTCAAAAAAGGTTTCTTTGGTTTGGGGTGGAGGAGAAGAAAAGATTTTCTCTTGTGGGGTGGGAGAGAGTGTGTAAAGTCACTAGATGGCAAGGGGGATTGGGCCTAAGAAGAATTCATTTGATGAACAAGGCTCTCTTGTCTAAGATTGACTGGAACCTAATTCAAGGTAGTTCAGAATGGGTGGAAATCATGATGGACAAGTATCTGAATGGAGGACAGGGCAGAAGACTCCTTTCAGAGGTAAGCCTTCCTAAAGGATTGATTATTTGGAATGGGACTATCAAAACTTGGGGCCTTCTTCAACAAGGCTTAAGATGGAAGATTGAATATGGTAGGTAGGTTGATTTTTGGAAGGATAGATGGCTGAGGGATAAACCTCTGATGGATAAAGAGTATGACAGATTTGCAAGCAGGATCTGTAAGGCATTGGGCATCAAAGTGGTGGACTACATCAATACTTGTGGGAGTCTCCAGATTTGGAAGATGATTTCTACTTATGCCCAAGATGACTATGAGATAAGAGTGGCTTCTCAACTACAAAAAGAGCTCGAAGGTTACAAACCCTCTCTCTTTCCCAAGAGAGATAAGATGGTTTGGGACAAAGACAACAAGGGCTTGTTTATGGTCAAAAGCACCTATGGTCTACTATTAGACCCAGATGAGAATAGAGTACGAAAAAAAAATCTAGATTCCTAAACTTCTTCCTAAGGTCAATTTCTTTTGGTGAAACTTGATGCATAATAAAGTTTTAACTTTGGATAACCTAAAAAAAGAGGATTCCAATTGCCAACCAGATGTATCCTTTGTGAAGCAAAGGAGGAGTCGTCAGCTCATTTATTTCTCCATTGTAGTTTTGCCTGGGAGATTTGGGGTTTAGCCCTACAAAAGCTAAACTTAAGCTAGGCCTCAAATGTTAATATGGAGATGATGGTTTGGGAATGGAAGTCCCCTTTTAACCTGGTGTTACTGATCTCTAAAGAACTCTAGACTTAAATTCCCCCTCATCTTGTCTGGAGTCTATGGACGGAACGTAACAACATAATCTTTAGGGAAAAGGAAAGAACTCCCTTGGAAGTTTTCTAGTATTTTTCAAAACTGCTGATGGAAAATATTAACTCTTGTAAATTTAAAGCTGCGGATAGCTCCCTGAGGAGAGAAGAACAAAATATGATAAAACAAATTGGAACATTTCCCCTAACTCTTTCTAGGTGGTCAATTCCAAGAGGTTAGCTAGAGTAAAAACCAAATGGGCTTTGCCACAACAAGGGTGGTTTAATCTTAACTGAGAGGGGGGCTGAATCAGTTGTCTCAAAAACTTTAACACTTGGTACAATTAATTCTTTTCTACTACTAATTTACAGATCATTATTATAACCATGAAAGTATGAATCAATAACATATGAGCAGAAACACAAATAACACACTTGACACCAAGATTTTTAACATGGAAACCTAGTTAAGGGAAAACCATGGTGGAGGTTAGTCCACAAAAATTAATACCCTATTAAAAGTATTACAAATGGGGAAGGCACATGCCTTTAGGCTCACTACCCAGAGCTCACTACTCAGAGACACTCACTGCCTACAAAAATGATTACAAGATGATTACATAATGTTTGAATTAATGAATAGCATCTACTAAGGCAAGAATTTAGTTTTGGTTAAGTACAAAATATTGATCTTACACAATTCATCCCTACTCTACCCTGTTTGATGTTCTACCATGATCCAACCTTATATCTTCACCTTCGCACTTCTTTCTACCTCTTTTGCACTTATTCCATCACCACATCATACATGCACACCAAAACACTTGAATCCATCTGCTATATATATATGCATCAAGAAAGTCAATCAACTATAGTCAGCTTCAAAGGAACTTAGAACATGTATTAAATAAACTCTACTCTGTCGGCTGAATACATGCATAAACAACAATGCAAACCAAAAAACTTGTGTTCTAAATCATCAATCATGTCTTCCAATACCACTAATTATCACCAACTACTTGACCAACACTTTTTATTCATCTGGATAAAGATCAAATACTAGGTTAGCTTGTTCTTCTTCTAACTATAATGACTAACTAGAACTCGATACTCAGATGCTTATAACTTTGAGTCCTTTATCACTGGAGGCTAAGATTCTAGTTTTAGATAGTCCTGACAATCCTTGTCACTCCATCAGATCTATAGCATACTTTGAATTACCACCGAAGAGATCCAGACCAAGATACCAGACCCTGTCACATGCTCTGTTTCTGACATCTGGACTTAGACAAGTCCTCACTTTGACTTCTGTTATGAACAAATCATGTAATGTGGATGAGTAGGATAGACATAGTTGCCATCAATGACAACACCTATCATGCATAGCAATGTTTCTTGCCAACAATCTCCCCCTTTGGCATTGATGGCAACACTTAGTGAAAAATGACAAAGTGTCAAAACAACTCCCCCTTTCTATGTATACTTATGCTTTTCACTGATCTCCAATGCTCCCCCTTTGTTGGATTCCTCATTTTTCACTTCTCTTTACCCCCCTTTGACATCAATGGAAAAGGGTGGGATCCGCAACAAAATTTTACACAAAAATCCTATATACCATGCCGCATATGTACAAATAGTCTTTAAGTCTTATTTACATAAACTTAAGTACATCACCAAAAATGTTCTTCAATCGTGCCAGCTCACTATCCCACCTCTTCTTCATAGTGGTCAAAATTGAGATGTGACCACTGAATAGGTAAGCTTATGATTCTATCATTCACAGATCAATGGGATCACTTGATTGAGTTGTAGTTTGGGCTTCAGTTAAGGCATTGAACATTACTTCCATTTTGGGGGAAATTAGTCCCTGGAGCTCACTCATCCTAGCCTCTATGCTCTACTTTTATTTTGTTAATTTCTTTATATTATCAATCAAATTGATCACCTAACCTTCCTTGCTTGCCACTAATGTTCTCACAAGATGAAAAAAATTTGGTACACTAGATAATTTTTGCTTAGACACTTTTATTTTATCTTCAAGATCTTCTAAGACTTTAGGACAGGATAAGCAAAATTGATATACATTTCCTCCTTTTGTAAGAGCATTTTGATTACTCTTTACGTTGGCATCCAACACCATTTTATCAACTCCAATCAAACCTTTAAGATCATCAAATCTTTTATCGTTGAATTCCTTTCAGACCTTGACCTCTAGAGACTTCTCTAAAGATACAAAATGAGAGCTTACCGAGTTTATCAAGTTCTTTAACTATCTGGAGGGGGATGCTAAAGAATCCTTCTAGTATGTTGGCATGATTTTCTATAAAATCCCTAATGCCAGACCAAGTAGCTCACTATCTTCTATGTGAGACTTCAAAATGTCTTCTCTGGCTTTAGTTTGAGCAACAGAAGCCAACTTTATCTTTTGTACTAGAGATAATGTGTCAAAATTTATTGGACCTTGTATTATGTCTTGATCTTCTTCATTTTGTTTGTCCCTCTCCAAAATTTCCTTTACTGTCTCCATAGTGTCTCTTGCCTAAGATGATGATGTGTCTATCTAATTCTTACTAGTACTATCAACCAGATTGTCCTGCTTGGGCTCTTCATCATTCTTTACAATCTCTTCATCTTTATCATCTTTTTTCTTGACTTCTTCTGCTTCTTGGTCCTTAGCTTTTCTATTTCATGCTCTTCAATCTTCAATGAATCATCTTCAATTTGATCATTTGTTTCAACATTCATATCTGTATTTACTTTTTTGAATTGATCCGAAGGAGTTTGAATCCCTCCTACATCATGAGTTTTATCTGTCATCTCCTCATCTTCTTTATTTATTACTTCCTTTTCTAGAATAGAGGAGTCATCAATTCCAATTTGTTTCTCATTCTTCTACTACTCTTTATCATTCAGAGCTGATGTGTTATCAGTAGGTTCATCTGAAACCACAAAGAATTTGTTCTTGTCCAATGCTTTCCTCAAAATTTGTTTAGTTTCTTGGACAACTTCGTCTGTGTCTCCAATCATCAATTTGTTCATCTTTGTCTTGCTCCTGAATTCATTTTTTAACCTCTTTACAAATTTTATCTACTTCTCTGTTAGAGATCACCAGACATAGAGTGGTTAACACATGTTCCCTTAGCTCCATATCTTTTGTCTTTGTGGCTTCTTTTCTAATTTCTAGAATATCTCTCAAACTTTTTTGAACATCTGACAAAATTTCTACCAGTGCTCGATTGAATACATTCAAGTACTTGATAGTGGCTTCTTCCAAAGTTCTTTTGTTAGTATCATTGTAAAGATCATAGAACTTAATTAATGGCTTTAAATTCCCATCAACAGTGATTGTCTTAACAATGGTTTTCATAGAGGGAATTGACTTCTCAACATCAGTGTCTGACTTCTGCCTCTTATCTATCTTTTTACTTCTGAAAGGCTTCTCTTTTGACACTTTAACAACTTTAGTGCCTATGGCCTTTAACTCTTTAAGCTCTTCATCAGAATCTATCTTTTCTTCATTCTCTTTTTCCAAACTGTCATATGACCTCTTTGCCTTTACTTTAGTTCTTTTCTTTTCCTTATTAGAAGATATGTCTTCCAATTTTTTAGATTTGGTAGGTTTTGGAGGAACAAGGGTAGAAGCAGAGCTACTAGTGGTCCTTGATGTGGAGGAGGATTCTACCGGAGCACTTGCTTGTTTCTTATCCTACTTTTCCCTCTCAGCCTTTTCAGTTCTTTCCCTAAATTTCCTCACAATGTCCTTGGTGAGGCCTAGATTCTTGGCCAACTGCTCAACTTCTTTCCTTACTTTCCTATTGTTTTCAAGTTTTCTAAACTCAACACACAGTTTCATACTTAGCTCCTCATATGTCCCAAATCTTGCCACTGTTGTGTCCTTTGACTTGCTCAAAAAGTGTTGAGCATACATATTCAAAAATTTCTCATCTACCTCATACCCCATGGGCATGATCCAAACAGTTCTAGGTTCTACTACTTCCATTAAGCACTAATCAGTGTCCACCATGAAATAGATTTCATTCTTGTACTTCTCAACAACCGATTTAGGGATTCTTTCCCTAGAATGCGTCATGTTCTAAAAATTCTTGAAGTATCCCCAGATTGCAGTTTTCTATGCTGTATAGTTACCAATGCTATGTAGATGATGTTTTATCTGAATAGCAACTAGCTCATCAGTAGTCCAGTGCACACCCTGTACTCCAGGTACCTCATTCATGAAGTAGAAAAATAGACATAGAACCAATGTACCATATTTAAAGGTGTTTTTCTTGTCTTTCTTGATTTTGGTCAAGTTCTCAATCAGTTGGTTCTATAATAACTCACATAGGTCATAATTTGCATTTTCTTTAACATTTGATATGAACATATATAGTCATTCCAGAAACATAGTTCTCCCTATTGGAGTGATAAATTTTGTAACCAATTACCATTGAAGCAATCTTAACATCCAGATCACTAATAGCATTAATAGTCATTACCCTCTTGTCGAATTTGGTATCGGTTGCATTAGTCACTTTTTGATTCTTTATAGCCTTCAACATTGGCAATCCACCAGATGAGTTTAACCCTATCATGGCCTTGATGGCATCCTTGGTGATCTTGAAAGGTTTCATTAGCCATATAAACTCATCATGCATTTCGCTTAAAACATACTAGACCTATTCATCTTCACCGAAGGTTGGAAATCCCATAACTTAAATGAAATGTTTATCATGTAGTGCCTTATACTCAAGTTTAAGACTGTGAATTTCATCCCTTAGATGATTCTCAAACAAATCTACAAACCTTGAGTCTCCAAATTCATCTATGCTGGCATGAATATAGACCCTAATATCTTCAACACGCAATACACCATATGGAACACTTGAAAATGCACCTAACAGGTCGACTTCTACTGATTTGTGTGGATGCTTCTTGAATTTGGGCTGAGGCCTTTTAGTGATATCAACAATCAAAGGTGCAGCCATTGCAAAAGATTACAAGTTCAAAGCTTCATAGAGAAATAAATTTTTCATGGAATTAGGGTTGGTTGATGAATTCCCCGGTGGCACTTCAAATTCTTGAAATCTTAGCTCAGGGGTTCTTCTACTTGCTCTCTTCGACTACAAAATGATCCAAATGATGAAAGGATTACCTTTTATGCTCTGCAAAACCTAATTTTCTATTGTAATAAATGTGTTACCCTAATACATCTGGTTACACTATTTCTATATACAGTTGAACTTCAATTGTTCTACAGTCAATCACATTGGCTTCTTTTCTTCTAGAATTAGCTTTAACAGGTCTACAATAGGCTTTTCTAACTTCAATTGTTGTGCCAGATTCAAGCACCCGCTTATTGGCTGGTGGAATTTGTTTTTCTATGTAGCTCCCCCTGAGCCAGAGCTCCTAATTCAATTTCTAGAGGAATTACTAGCACTAGATTCTAGTACGGACCCATCATCATTGTTTATTGCACCTTTCTTCGCCCATGTCTTGTTCATTTTATTCTAGACCTTATTTATATCAACTTTGCTCTTGCCTTTGTCTTGTCTCTACTCATCTGGTTTACTATTTACCAGACCTCTTCTTTTATTATTTTTTCTTCTACAGAATCTTGCAATATGACCAGATTGGTTGCAATTGAAGCATAAAATATTTCTTTGCCTATTTGATTGATTTCCTCTTAATATGCACTGATTAGCCATATGTCTAAATCTATTGCATGCAAAGCATTTGACATTGAAAGAATTGCCATTTCCTCTATTGTTAGAGTTAGTCATTATCATTATCATATTTCTGCATTCATTGGATTTATGACCATACCTCTTACATTTGAAGCATTGACCAGAGCAGGATGGACTACTTTTATTTACTCTGCTTCTGCATTGAGTAGCTCTATGACCAAATTTATTGCAATTAAAATAATTTGCATTCAAAGATGGATATCTTTGAGCATTAGGCTATCTTACTGGAGGTCTTCTAGGTCTATTTCTCCCATTCCTTGATTGAGAATTTCTCTGTCTCAATCCGGAGCTTTCACCTTTCTCATACCCAAGACCATGCTTATCATTAGCCTTCTTCTGACTCTCAAGCAGTACTTCAAGTTTAGTTGAGCTTATCTTGAACTTCTCCTTGTATTCATTTGTAATTTCTAGGTCATGTCTGAGAGTGACAATTTGCCTTTCAAGTTCCCCCTCATTATATCTATATTCTTGTAGGTCAGATTTTAGATGGCCAATTGTTTTGTCCATTCTGCAGCATTCTTCAATTCTTTCCTTCAGTGTTCGATTCAGGTCTTCTTCAGTCTTCTTCCTTTCCTCAATTTCTTTGTTTAGCCTCATCACCCTAGCTTCCAATTCATGTTTTAGAATAGAAACTTCTTTTGTTAGCTTCTCAAATTCCTTTGTGTTTTCTTCCAAAGCCTCATTCATGCCATTTTCTTCAGTAAGATTAGCTAGCTGATGAAGTAGTTCCTTCCTCTTTTCCATTGATTTCTTTAGTTTTTCTTTTATAAAATCAATGCAATCATCATCATCCTTAAGATTTTCTTTTAGGTCATCTATTTATGCTTTGGACCGATCAAGATCTTCTAAAGCCAATTGAAGTTGTTCTCTGACAAAACCCACTGAAACTCCTTCCCAGATCTTCCAAGGAACCTCGCTTTGATACCAATTGTTGGAATTAGGGTCGACAACTAAGAGGGGGTGAATCAGTTGTCTCAAAAACTTTAACACTTGTTGCAATTAATTCTTCTCTATTACTTATTTATAGATCATTATTATAATCATGAAAGCATGAATCAATAACTTATGACCAGAAACACAAATAACACACTTGACACAAATTTTTAACCTAGAAACCCAATTAAGGGAAAACCATGGTGGAGGTTAGTCCACAAATATTAATACCTTATTAAAAGTATTACAAATGGGGAAGGCACATGCCTTTGGGCTCAACACCTAGAGCTCATTGCTCAAAGAGGCTCACTACCTAGAAAAATGATTACAATAAGATTACAAGATGTTTGAATTGATGAATAACATCTACTAATACAAGAATTTAGTTCTGGTTAAGTACAAAATATTGATCTTATGCACTTCATCCTTACTTTTCCTTGTTTACTGTTCTACCATGATCTAAGCTTAGATCTTCACCTTCACACTTCTTTCTACCTTTTTCACACTTATTCCATCACCACATCACACACACACACCAAAACACTCAAATCCATTGGCTAAATATATCTGCATCAATAAATTTAATCAATTGTAGTCAGCTTCAAAGGAACTTAGAACATTTATTAAAAAAACTCTACTCTGTTAGTTGAATCCATGCACAAACAACAATTGTTCCAAATAATCAATCATGTCTACCAATACCACTGGTTATCACCAGTTGCTTGACCAACACTTTTTCTTCATCTGGACCAAGATCAAATACTAGGTTGGCTTGTTTGTCTTTTGACTGTATTGACTAACTGGAACCTGATACTTAGATGCTTATAACTTTTGAGTCCTTGATCACCAGAGGCTAAGATTCTAGTCTTAGATAGTCTTAACAATCCTTATCACTCCATCAGATCCATAGCATACTGTGAATTACCACCAGAGAGATCCAGACCAAGATATTGGACCCTGTCACATGCTTTGTTTCTGACATCTGGACTTAGAAAAGTCCTCACTCTGACTTCTGGTATGAACAAATCATATAATGTGGATGAGTAGGATAGACATAGTTTCCATCAGTGACAACACCTATCATGTGTAGCAGTGTCTCTTCTGAACAAACTTTGATAATGTGGCCAAAGGAAATCCAGGTGTTGCAAGCGGTGGAGGCATTATAAGAATGGACACGGGGACTTGTGTTATAGCCTTCTCAAGGGGCATTTGTATTAAAAGCAACAATGAAGTGGAAGCTACAGTGATTCTCTAGGGAATTAAGCTTGCTATCTCCATGAATGCAAAAAAACTACATGTTGAAGGCAATTCTCAGATAATTGTCAATGTTGCCCTGGGTTTGTCTCAGATTGGGTGGAATTTGGAGGATATTATGTGTGACATTAATGTTCTCCTTAATGGTTTGGAGGAGTATAAGGTTACTCACATTTATAGAGAAGGAAATGTTGTGGCTGATGCTTTGGCTAACAAGGGTAGCCGCAAAGAGGGGTGGCGGTGTTGGAGAAACATGTCTAGCTTGCCTCAAGAGATATACAATTGAATTGTGCAGGATGGAAATGGTCATGAAGCATAGGTGGTTTGATTTTTTGGTTACCACCTAGGGTTACCAGGATAAGGGAGAGGTCAAAGGCCTTTCCTTATATTTGTTGAACAGTGGATTTGATCTCATGAAAGGTGGGAGGAGCATTTCAAATTTTAAAATAAACCTTGGTGGGATAGAAAAGGTCATTGACCATTCGTGGTCTATTAAACTGACCAAACCCAGATGGAGTGGTATGATTGCCTACAGGGTTGACAGGTGGGATGGGGAGGATGATTGGATCATCAAGGGTGATGTGGATTGGTAGTGGTCTAGTAGACAACCCTTAACAAATAAGAGCCAAGGAAGAAAGGTCCATGTGGATCTTGGGAAGGACATCGCCAGTTGTACTATTTGAAGGCTGATGGGAAAGTCCAGTTGGTGTCCTAATAGGTCCAAGGACATTGGTATTGGTGGAGATTTGGAGTCTAGATTATACTTCTTAAAAGGGATGACGCGTGGATGTGTGGTAGGGATATGGAGAATGGATGGGACTTCTTTCATCACGATGATTTATGGTTGGGCAAAGCCAATGGTCGATATCACCTATCTTCACACGAGATGATGACTAAATCCCTCCCCCAAGGAGATGTATCTAGGTGGAAAAAATGTGGCATATCACGCTAATTATTACGCTATAATTATTACCCCCCTCAGCGGAATTACCATTTTAATGGGCTTCTTGCCATTTTCAAGACCGTTGGTTGTAAGCATTGTTATTTTGAATGCTCCCCATATAGTGGTTTCTGTAAATTACAGTCTGAGGAAATGGGAGGTGATATTTTGAAAATTGAACTTAGCTCAGTGCAGGAATTTAAACAAGACCCAATCATGTGGCATTTTATATAAGAAGGGGAATTGGTGCCTTTCCTAGAAATAGAATTGAGATTAGTTTTCCTTTCTTTTTGTTGTTGTCCTTAGACAATTCCATTAAGTCTATTAGGTAACTTCATGCCAAGAATGCTACCCACCCACTCATCCCTATACACCAAGGTCTTATTCTTAGACTGTATCAATTCCACCTTGCTTTATGCCCACCAAAACCTATCAAAGTCAAAATCCTTGAGGACCCACAGCTGAGTACTTCCCCTGGGAATAAAGGTAAAGTGAAGGTGTGTATGGGACCCCTAAAGTTTCTAAGGGTGGCCCCCATGTTAGGGAAGTTGGGACCCCTACTACTACTAAAAACAAGAAACAGAAGCTTACTACCCCAATGACAAAATAGAAGACTGCCAAGAGAGAGAGAGAGGGTGGAGGTGGAGGAAATGGAGACCACCCAAAGGAAAAAATCTAAGGTAAAGATGTTGCTAATGTGGATGCTCCTGTGAAGATAGTTGAGCTTGACCCTGGGCTGGATCCTACGAGTAGTAGTGAAGGCAAAGAGGCTGTCAATCTGAGGATTTGCCAGTCCAAAAGGATCATTGGCAAGTTGCTAGTGAATCCATAAGGGGGTTGAAGTTTGAGATGATTCTGAGTTTGTGGAGGAAACTATGGAGGAAGGCGAGGATGAAACCCCCATGGAATCTACCCATGAGGTTGAGGGCACTAGTCATTTTGCCTCTATGAACAAGTCAAGGTCTGAAGGTCTAAGTGACACCGTGATGTCTACCATTGGTGAAGACTCTAGGAGGGTTGCTATGGAGAAAGATAGAAAGGGGAGCTATGCCTTGTGTGACAAAAATGCTAAGGATATTTACTACCTCCATAGGAAGATGGAAACCATGCAGAAGAACTGGAAGACTATGGTAGAATTTGCTGCCAAAGCCCTGCACAGGGCTGCTTCCATCTTTGTTGCAGTCAAAGATCTAGATGAAAAGGTCAAGCGGGTGGGAATCAATAGTTTGGGTGATTATAAAGATATGGTTGAGTTCCTTGCTAAGTTTGGGGCAATTGACAGCCCATAGTTTCTTGTTTCTGCTATTTTTTCTCATCTCTATTGTTTTTGTGGTTTTTGATTAGTTGTTTTTGTTGGTCTACTATTCATGAGCTGTTAATCTGTTGTTTCTAGATTGCTAATGGCTTGATGCCTAGGGGGATGTTTTGTTAAAGGGATCTGGACCCTCTTTTCGATCTAAACTAATCAAAAACAATGTCATGTATGTGTAAATAATGTGTTCTCTTACCAGATAATGAATCATTCATAGTAGTAGGAGATAAATATGCATCATGGATATCCTCTGTAATAGATGTGTCATGAATCAAATAATGTGAGGAAGACATGCTCAAAGGCAAAAACAAAATAAGAATCAAGCACATTATTGTCACTCTACATAGAGGAAGTATACAGCATGTGATAATCATGAAGAACTAAAGTAAGAGTGTCCAATAGAGAAGGGAAAGTGATGATCAAATCTCTAAATGAGGAAAATGAACATATATGGTGTTATAATGCATCTATGGACAAAATGAGCCCTTTTATATGATAAAATGTAATATGTGATCAAGGACAAATGGATTACATGTTACAAATTGTATAGACATATCATAATTAGTAAGGGGAGAATTAGTAGATTCTAAGGATAGAGGGCCATGAGAATCCATGACCTAAAAACAATGGTCTATGCAAGGATGTGAGGTGTAGGGATCACAAGTGAATGCAATAAAGGTTTAAAACCCTAGAAATAACAAATAAATGATATTGAAATGAATAACAATCTACTATAAATTATAATATCGATCCTAAACTATATATAAAACAAGTGTGAAATATAAACCCTAAATCCAATAAAAGGTTGGATATTGTAGGTGAAGAATATGATATGTAGATAAGTCTTGAACCCTAAAAGAAAAATGTATGAATGTGTAGTTAGGGTAAGAATTAGGACTAAATCATAAACAACAAACTATCAAACCCTAACAATCATAATGAATTACAAGAGAGCACAAAAATCAAAGTACAAATCAAATGCAAACCAAATCTCCACACTAAGCTTGCTTTATCTCCATTACTCTTCTTAATCTTGCATAGGAATGCATGATTTCAAAGGATGAATGTTGTGTGCTCACTATTTCAACAACATAACAATGGCATGACAATGAATGATGAGATGCTCTAATGTCATTTCGATAGCATAAGGCTACTTGAAAGCTCATTCTTGCAAATGGCTTGGTTGAGGGTTGATTTATAAGAAAGGGTTGATTTGAATTGATGGTTGAGATTGAAAGTTATTTTCAACGATGTGGATGGCTAGGATTGAATAGGGTTTCCCAGTCCACAAGAAGTTGTAGACATGTGACAAGTGTGTGAAGGAGAATAAAGGAGTCCTAATTCAAATATTTTACTTGAATTAATTTGACATGTGAAGTGTATTAAATGAATGCTATAGTACCACACATGATTCAATTGAGAGGTGGGTAATTGTTTGAATGTGATGAAAGGTGAGGATAAATTTAAAATTTTAATTTGAATTAGTTGGAACATGTGAGAGGAGAATTAATTAAATAAATAGGATTTATTTAATTAATTTTCTAGATGATTAGGATGGGATTAGGAGTGGGATTAGGACAAAATATCTTATGATGTTTCTAGTAATATGTCAACTAGGTGATGGTCAATATATGGACAAGTTTAAGTCTACATTTTGCCCCTCTTTGAGATGATGTTGTGAATATTGTGACTAAGATAAGTAACATCATTTCAAAGAAGCTAAGGTGTGGCTAGAGGAATCATATGATGATGAAGTGGGATGATGATGCCCCCTTGAGAGGATAAGCAAGTTGAACAAACATGAGTAGGCTCTTAAAATGAAAGGGATTGATCAAGAAAGATAAGGGAATGGATAGAAGAAATGAATGATACGTTAAGTTCGAATGAAGGTGAGAAACCATGAAGTTGATATAGGCAGGCTAGACATTATGAACCAATGTATAAGGACCAAGGTGTCGATGTGTCTTGTGCACCCAGCATAATACAACCTTGTCTAGGCGTATGAGGAAGAAAACTTACAACATTAAAATCCTAATGTACAAAAGGTATGATATGACATTAGATGCAAAGGTTAATGCAAAAATCCATTCCAACATACACAAGATATGAATACTAGCTTGAAATGAGAGGGATTCATGATTCAAATGAAAGATAATGATAACACACATAAACACGCAAGGAAGCATGCACAAATGATACAAAAACAAGGTATTGCCCTTGTCAAGCTATAAACCAATGATTGATTAATTGACTAATTAATTGATGATGATGATGGTGTCTAGTTTCAGGAAATGAAACATGTCATATAAGACACCTAGTCTAGTTTCGACAATGCAACATCTTGTATAAGAAAATTGATTGATTGATTGACACTAGTGTTGTTAGCCATGTGAATCAATACCAGGATTTGATTAATGATTGATTGATTTGGTTTACATCAAGATTAGGATCAAGACCATTGATGTAAATGGATAATTTGGAAAGATTGATTGAATTGATTGGTATGGATTAGGGATGACTTGCAATTGGATCATTGCTTGGAATTTAATTAATTTGAGTGATTGAGAAATTGATAATGATTTGATTGGAATTGATGATTTGAGAATTGACTAATTTGGAATGAATTGATTGGATTGGAAGAATGGTTTTGAAGAATTGAGTTGATGAATTGGATTGATGAATTGATTCGATGATTGGATAAAATGAATAATGAGGATGAATTGATTTGATTGAGATCAGATTTGAAGAACTGATTTTGATTGGAATAATTTGATTGAATTGAATTGAAGAATTGATTGAATGCATTGAATTGATTTGGAAGAATTCATTGATTGGATGATGAATTGATTTGACAGATTGATTTGATTTGATGAATTTGGTAGATATGATGAATTGACTTAGAAGAATTGATTGATTGATTTGATGATTGGATTGATTGAAGAATTGGTGAATTGATTTGGTTTGAATTTATTGATTGGATTGATTTGAGAAATTGATTGAATTGGATGAAGTGATTTAAGAATTGATTGAATGAATTGATGAGATTGATTTTGATGATTTGACTTGATGAATTGAACTGAGTGATTTGGTTTGAACAATTGAATGGATTTGAAGAATTGATGATTTGATTAATTGGATGAATAGTTTTGATTGGAAGAATTGATTTTGATGAATTGATTGATGGGATTGAATATAATTTATGAGATTGATTGGATGGATTGAAGATTGGATTGATTTTATTGCTTGGATTTTTTTTTTTGTCTTTTTTGACCTCTTTTCATTTTTTGGATTTTTTGAAAGTTGTAGTTCTTTTGGACTTTTTACATGTTTTGATTTTTTTTGGATTTTTGAATGTTTTGATTTTTTTGTGTTTTTGAATGTTGTGATTTTTTTTGGATTTTTGAATGTTTGGTTTTTTGTGGTTTTTTGAATTTTTTGAATTTTTTGATTTTAGAATTTTTTGGGATGGCATTGGATGACAATTTGGGATAGTCTTTGTGCTAAATACCAATGACAAAGGAAAACTGATTCTAGGTGCAAGGATGAAGAATGGGATTAGATGAATGGATAAAATGATGGGCAAAAGGTCATGATAAGTGGATGGAATGGATGCGTGCATAAGAGAGCAAGGATGTGATCTCTAAGGACTATGTCGCATAGGAATATCATGCCCCATTCTAGGTACAATGCTTAGGATTTTTCATGACAAAGCCTATAAAATGGGATAATGATATGATTGGTTGGAAAGGATGAGGTATATCAAGGGATATCCCAACACGTGTCAACAATTTGCCCCTATATCTTTATCAAGATCAAAAGGAGGAAGGAATGATGAATGGATTCAATAGGATAGGTATGTTTATAGATAAGGATGGTAAGATAGGATAGGAATGGTTTGGAAATTGGTAGGGTGGATGAGACAATGTGCCTCAAAGTGTAAGTGACATAGAAGATTGACCTACACATGATGCATGTTTTCTAGGTTTTCATCATAGTACTTATCCAAGGCACCACCATGGGTGGTTTTCACCATTGGACAAAGGGATTTCTCTTTACTTTTTTAATTTTTTCTTTTTATTTTTATTTTTTTGACTTTTTGATTTTTGAATGGGAGAAGAGGAATATGGATAGGAGGAACTCAAGTATCTAGTTCCATGAAGGCTATAGTCCCATTAGAGATGGATGTCATCACATGGACCATGTCAATTGTCATTATGCTCATGGATGTTGGTAAGGGATCGCATGAGTGTTAAATGGAGTAGGTAGATAGTGGATTATGATGTGGACTATGTAGGGAAGAATAGTGGATTATGATGTGGATTATGTAGGAAATGATAGTGTATTATGAGGTGGATTATGTAGGATTTATGCAAAAGGATGGATGAAGGGCTTATGCAAAAGCATGTACCATATGGATGTGATGAGGGAGATATGTAGTATAATGGATGCAAGATGGGGAGATGAAGGTATAGAAAGGAATCATGACCAATGGTTTCACACAATATGATAAAAATGAAAGCTTTTGATCAGAAGGAGGTGTAGGAAGCAAAGAAGATGCTTGCTTAGGAGATGGATGATGTAGGAATTTAGGTACTCGCATAGACTTAGTATTTTTATAGTTTTGTCTTTGCTTGTGGGATGAAGGAATTTGATACTTTGGAATGGAATGGAATTTTTTGATGGAAGAGGATGCCTCATTTGATTTGACTTATTTTTTCTTAGGTACCCAAACCATTTTAGTTTTGGCCTTGTCTTTTGAAGGTATTGGCTTGCATAGCTTTTTAGATGGATTTTGCTTTGTCTTTTTGAATTTGAACCCTAAGGAATGAGGATTTTTATGATTTTTTGCTTTATGGAAGGAGGCATCCAAATGTTTATTTCTGATCCCCATGGATATGGTGGAAGCTTCATGATTAGATGATGTGTGCATTTGTTGATCATGATTAGGAATATGAGGGAATGTGTAAATTGATGGATCTGGCATTGGGAGAAGTGGTGGTAAAGTGGATGGAGGGATAGTAGGAGTTGGGAGAAGTGGAGGTAAAGTGGATGGTGGAAGGTGTATGGTCACATGGTTTTGACATTTGTAGAATGATGGAGGTGGAATGGAAACATATGTTTTGGGTACATGATAGGATTTGTGATGGAAAGTGGTGGATTTAGAAGGCATGGAAGAAGTATTGGAACATCTTGATATTGTTGTCCTTGGGGTGTATATCCAAGGCCATATGAATGTGGGGGAACATTAATATGGATAGGATCCAAAATACCTTGTTCATGAAGGCCTAAGCCTTTACCTTGGTAGTTTATGTTTTGGAGGATGTGGTGGAGAATGGGACTATGTGTGTTTTGGGACTAGACTTCAATTCATTATTGGGTGATGAAGGTGAGGTGGAGGATGATGGTTGTTGTTTTCCTAAGGAGGAACATTCATGAATGAAGATGGTAATACAAATACAATATGATGTTGGACTTGAAATGGGATTGATAGTGGATGATGATGAAGGATTATTAGGATCTTGATTATGTTCATTATGCTTACTAAGATCCAAGGTATGGGTTTAATCTTCTATGTTTACTTGGGAGGTATGTGTCTCATCATGACAATCGGATGTTTGTGGATGATGGATAGGGCTAGATGTAAGGTGGATAGAAGTGGTGATAATATATGTACCATGGAACACATAAGGTTGACTAAGAGGATCATCATGGCCTTCTTTATCATAGGTAGTATCTTGATCATAGATTGGAGCTTGGACATGAATATGATTAATTGTGTTTTGGATCGGTTCGATGGAAGTGATTTGACCTTGATTTGGATTAGGGACTAATGTTTCCTCATGCTTAGGATTATACCCTTGACATAGCTCTTGACTTTGGGTGGAAGTGGATGTGGATGAATCTTGGATAGGTTTGATATGTTGTGGAACACATGATGGGGTTGAAGGGATAGACATGGTATTTGAAGGATCTTTGATAGGATCAAGGATAAGTGCTTGATGACATGGAGACAATTGATTCCTTTCTTGTAGCCCTTGCATCACATCCTTTGTAGGGGTATGGGTGGATGAAGGGGTAATGAGGGAGGAAGGTGAAGGCTTAGGATTAGGATTAGGTGGAGTGGATAGGTCCCATGGTGTAGGGATAAAAGGGATGGAAGGTGTTGTAGGCATAGGGTTTTGACTTTGAATGGATGAAAGGTTAAAAGGATTGAATGGATTGGTGGATTTGGACAACTCCATAGGTTTACTTTTGTAATGTTTGAACTTAGGGCATGGAGTTGGTGGGGGATTAAATGAAGGGCTTGCATCGACTAGGTTGATGTCTCCCTTGTCAAAGGTGGATTTAGGACCCAAAGGCATTTGATCTTGTTGCAAAGGGTGATTTGGGCTCACATGTTCTTGTTGGGGTATGAATGGATAGGTTGATGTGGCATTGAATTGATGTGTGGATGAATTAGGTTTTGGACTTGTATCATCCTCTTAACTAAATAGATGGCCTCCTTGAAGTATGAATTTGGGCTTAGCTAAGAGTGACAATATTTTGACTTCCAAAGAGGGTGTCTTTCGATTCACACCTCGCTTTTTATACTCCATCAAAACATTAGAGTTGAGGTTGTCCCTTGGAGTCGTATGTCTCCAAGTAGGTCTCTTAGGAAGGGTATGAAAAAAGGAAACCAAATGGGTGTTTTTGATTTCCAAGATCACCTTGCAGTGCAAGGAGAGATCATACATATGCACACTTAATTTACACTCACACTTGTTAATCTCCCTTTAACAAATTGAATAGATGAGAATTGTTTTTGATTCTCAAGGTCACATGAAGTGCATGAGAAGAGCTTACACACCTTCAATCACATTCAATTTCACCAAGAAATGAAAATATTTGATCTTTTAATCCAAAGTCAAATGTGTGAAGCAAGACAATGGTTCATTTTATGCCCAATTTTGATATGTGATAGCAAGCAATTGTTCATTTTAGTGCCCACAATCCCAATGTGAGAGCAAACAAATGTTCTTTTTATGCCCAAATTGAAGTGTGTTTGCAAAAAATGATTATGAATGTTATGGCAAAGCACCAAAGACATTTGGAAACCAAAAGAATCCTTCACGAATGAAAGAGAGAAGCAACACAGAAGAACCTATTTCACTAGGAGTGAATGAATTATATTTAGATGAGATGATTAAACTACATAGTGTACAAGCCTTTTAAAGGCATGAAATATTTGACGGGTGAGGAAACTACCTGATATGGGAAAAGAACCACCCTATGGGAGAAACCAATTATCCCTATGTTAAAAACCTAACACACTAACACCCCCCCTTAAGTGCAAACTTAGTGAGAATTATTATACAAAACCAAGATGCAATATGGGTCCCAGCTACACAACCATGTTAGGTACCCATTTACAATGCAAAAAAAGAAATTTCTCACAAATAGAGAAAAGGAGAAAAACCCTGTGGGAGAAAACTCCTCTCCAAAAGAGAGAAAAACTAAAAATGCTGAAAAGAAAAAAGTGAAAGGAAGGACTCCTCAAGACCCCCCAAGGACAACTTCCTTCACTCCTAACATCAATCGCAACAAGAGATAGTGAGGAGATGCCAAAGGTTTAGTGAAGATGTCTGCAACCTGCTACTCTGTAGGCAAATACTCCAGACTAAGAACACCCTCATGAATGAGCTACCTAATGAAGTACATGTGGATCTTAATGTGCTTAGTGTACTAATTCTCCACTGGGTTGCAAGAAATATGAATGGCACTCTGATTGTCACACCAAAGAGTAGTGGGATGATTAGCAAGAAAGACAAACTCAACCATCAACTGTCAAAGTCAAAGAATCTCCTAACTAGCTAAGACTATTCCTTGATCCTCAGCCTCAGTTGATGATAATGCAATAGTAGTTTGCTTCTTGCAAAACCAAGCAATTGGACCAAAACCAAGACAAAAGACAAAGCCAAAAGTGGACTTCTGATCATTAACATCACCAGCCAATCAGAGTTAGTGAAGCCCACAATCTCAGTATCTCTTGATGTATAGTGAATACCAAACTATGTAGTGCCCTAAATGTATCTCAGGATACATTTGGCTGCCTTCCAATGACTCTTATGAGGGTCTTGAAAGAAACAATGGACAAGACCAACTGCAAATGAAATATCATGATGACTCTGTGTCAAGTACAAAAGGCTGCCAACCAACTACCAATATAAGGTAGCATCAACTGATGGAGTAGTGCAAGTGGTAGACAACACAACACCTGACTAAAAAGGAGTAGGGGCTGGCTTGCAATCAACCATCTAAAATCTCTGAAGCAAATAAAGAGCATAGTTCTGTTGAAAGATTGAAATACCTGCAGAAGACTAATGAATCTGAAGACCAAGGAAGTAATGCAACAAGCCAAGGTCTGTCATATCAAAATGCTCCACCAAGGCTCCCTGAATATCCTTAATCATGGAAAAAGAACTCCTTGTGAGAATCAAGTCATCCACATAAAGAACAAGTATGATAAGAGCCCCCCTTGTCTCTGAATATAAACTGTAGGATCAGATTGACATCTAATGAATCCAGAAGCAAGTAGAAAACTATCCATCTTCTCATACCAAGCTTGAGGAGCTTATTTGAGACCATACAATGAATGCCTTAGCTTACAAATAAGTGAAGGGTCCTACACAAAGCCTAGTGGCTGCTCCATATAGATCTCCTCCTGAAGATCATTGTGTAGGAAGGCACTCTTCACATCCATTTGATACACTAGCCAACCCTGAGATGCAGCAATAGAAAGTACAAGATGAATAGAATCCATCTTAGCTACAGGAGCAAAAGTCTCAGAATAGTCAATACCTTCAACCTGAGAGAAGCTCTTAGCCATTAAATGAGCCTTATACTTATCAATAGAACCATCAGCTACATACTTGGTACAATATACCCACTTGCATCAAACTAACTTTCTTCCCTTAGGAAGAGGAACCAAATCCCAAGTATGATTCTTCATTAAAGAAGAATACTCCTCAATCATAGCACTTTCCTATTCTAAAACACCTGAAGCATCTAAAAACTTCTAAGGGTCAGTAGAAACTACATGACTCAAAAGACTGATACCTAAAGTTTAGGAATGAGTGCAATGTGTAGCTGTGGGATCACCTGCAAGAGAACCAACATCTACAAGAAGTGTGTAAGCCCATAATGGTCTTGTGGGTGTAGATGGAGGAGGAGCAGATGGAGGAACGTCAACAACAAGATCAATACCATCATCATTAACATCATCAGGAACATCTTGAGGAACATCATTATCATCATTTATAAGAAACAAAACATCATCTGAAGAATAAGTGGGAAGGAGAGAGGAAGATGCCTATGATGGTGAATCCTTTGGATAAAAAGACTCATCAAAATGAACATCACGATGAAAATATACCTCTCGAGTGACAGGATCAAACAATCGATAACCCTTCACATCCTCACAATAGCCAACAAAAATGATTCGCTGACTTTTCTTCTCCATTGCTTTGTGCCTCCCATATGAAATGAATGTCCATGCATCACCACCAAATACTCTAAAAAAGGACACCTTGGGCTAGACATGAGACCAAGCCTCCTCGAGAGTCATATTCTGCACTGCCTTGTGAGGCATATGGTTTTGAATGTAGTTGGCACAATTGACAACCTCTACCCAAAATGCTTGAGCCATGGATCAAGATTGAAGCATATAATTGGCCATCTCCCATAAGGGTCTATTCTTTCACTTGGCCACACCATTCTTTAGAGGAGTGTATGGCACTATGTGCTGATGAAGAATACGTTGAACATGGAGAAAATCCTAAAATGCTTGGTTGACATATTCTCTCCCATTATCTATTTGAATCTTCTAAAGGGAGTGCCCTGATTGCTTCTCCACAAATGCAAGGAAGGTCATGAAAATTTGAAGAACCTCATCCTTGTACTTTGGAAAGTACACCCATGTGTGTTGAGAGAAGTCATCAATAAAGGTGAGCACATACTTAGCCCCTGAAAATGAAGGAGTTGGAAATGACATAAGATCACTATGCACCAACTCAAGGAGTGATGAAGCATGTGTGGCCATACCCTTTGGAAAAGGATCCCTGTGATGTTTTCCAATCACACAACCTTGACAAAATCCATCAAAACAAGAGATCTTAGGTAGGCCAATGACCAAAATTTGTTTGCTCATCTGTTGAAGATATCTATAATTTAGGTGCCCAAACCATTTGTGCCAAAGCTTGCTCATAGAATCTGTATGAGAAATAAGGGATGATCCTAATGAAGACTCAAATCCATCAAACCTATACAAATAGGCCACATCATGAACTGTCCTTGTAGTAACAACCTTCTCAGGATCCTGCAACTCTCGAATAGTCACATCAATTGGAGAAAACTCAACTACCTTTCCATCACCATGATGACATATCTGATAGACAGAAAGCAAATTATATGAAATATCAGGAACAAAAACAACATCATCAATGCAACCATCCTACATCTTAAGTGAGCCTGTTCCTCCAACCATAATTTGTGAAGAGTTCCCAACTGCAATATGAGAAGTACTACAAGAGGAAATAGAATCACGGACATCCTCAGCATGAGTCATATGATGTGAATCACCGGAATCAACAATCCAACTATCACAAGTAGAGGATGAAGCCCTTGCTGTGAGAGCTTGCCCTTTTCAAAAGGAAGAAGACTTAGGCATGGCAATACTATGATTCCACATAGCTTCCTCCAAAGCTGCTAACCTCTCAAAACAATGTGCATCATTATGCCTTGACTTTCCACAAAAGGAACAATTTTCCTTCTTCTTAGACTTAGAGGATGACTCCTCAGAGTTAGAAGGGGGAGGAGGAGGAGGACTAGTCTTCTAATCATTCTTCACCTTAGGTTTGGAGGGAGGCTCACCACCTATAGATGAATCTATCTTGTACTTCTTCTTAGTCTTACCCTTTCCCTTGGAAGATTGAGCCATCAAAGCATGACTTTTAGTAAGAGCATCCATCTGAATCAACTTGGCATGCTCCTTAGTTAATCAATCACAAAATACCTCAAATGAAGGCATCTTATGGTCTTCTCCCATAGCATCCATAGTAGAATAGAAGGTAGAGGCAAATACTTGAAAAGGACCTCTCAGCTTAGACAAGATCAAGAAAATACACTCCTTTTCATCTTTGGCATGACCACATCCTTTCAATTGTGACAAAATCAACTTGAATTTGGCAAGGAAATATGAATAGTGGGGGAGAGATCTAGAGAGAGAGAGGTGAGATCAGCTCCAAGTTGTAAGATTTTGAACTGATTGACTTTACCATACAACTCAACAAGCTTATCCCACACTTCTCTAGGTGTCTTACACTCCACAATTTGAAACAATAGATTATCAGGCACATGGAGACCTATGAGTCCTCTAGCCTTATCCATTTTATTTTTATGAACAAATTGCTCAAATGGTTTTGTGAACTCAGGTTGATCGGCATCTAACATTTACCAAAGCCCTCTAGATTGCAACAACTGTGATATTTTGAGCTTCCAGGTGTGATAATTTTACAAGGTGAGCAACTCAATCCTTGGGTCCAAAATGGTTGACAAGGACACACACAAAGGACTAAAAATGGAATGTACAACTCCTAGAATATATAAAAAACTAAATTTGCAATTCCCAACACCAAATTTGCCAAATAATACTAATAGATATAACTGAAACAATCTTGCAACTTCAATTTACTTAAACTATCAAAAAATGGAATTTTTTTTTAGAAAATACCCTGATCACAATTAATTTTGTTGAAGTAGCTTTCCAATGATATTTTGTTTGTCAAAAATGGACTCTATTTGCAAAAGTTGTGCAAGTTTGAAAAAAATATGTATTTTAGGCTCTTCAAAATCTTCTGGACCTCTCAGTCACACCATACGACCACAAAATGTATGGGCTAAATAAATATGAGCCTCTTGGGCCACAACATGAGAGACCAACTGATCTCCTCCAAGAGTCAATCTCAAATCACCTCATGGCCAAATGACAAGCCGAGGCACCACAAACTCGTGTGAAAGAGCTTCTTCATGCCCACTTGAGCCTTCCTCATAGAATACACTAAGTGTTAGGCTATATTAATAGCCAAAATCTTCCTTCAGTGGCAATGTGGGACAAAATGTCTCATACAGAGCCCAAATGGTATGCAGATGGGTCCACCGCCAGTAACAGTTATCCTATGTGAACCCTAAAAATAAAATATTTATTAGAGACTATGCAAATGCATGAAGTTTGTGCCAAATTATTATCACTACAACTTTACAAATGTATGTAGTTAGCAAGGAAGTGAAGACATATGGCTTAGAAACACCTCCAAAAACCAATGATGCCCCAACAAAACAAATGATGCCTGACATGCCAGGAAATAAACCCTTGTACCTATCCAGTCCCTCAAAAACCTTTGCACACTCAACTTGCTCCAGATCAAGCTGGGGTTTCAGAAGCTCAATGCAAAGAGTGCGGTAGGATTTGAACCAAGATGGATCTTTAGGCACCTATGTTTATCTCTATGGTGACATGTCTTTCACCATCGGTGTGTTGTCAAAGTCATCTCCAAAAAACACCTAGAAAAATAATTGATCTTAGATTCTCTAAAAACTCTTAGTGGAAGGAGGCTGCAGAAGATAGCTCTAATACCATGTTACAGCAAAGCACCCAAGACATCTACAAACCAAAAGAAACCTTCACAAATGAAAGAGAGAAGCAACACAAAAAGTTATTTCACCAGGAGCGAATGAATTATATTCAGATGAGATGATTAAGCTACATAGTGTACAAGCCTTTTAAAGGCATGAAATATTTGACAGGTGGGAAAACTACCTGATATGGGAAAAAACCACCCTACGGGGAAAACCAATTATCCCTATGTTAAAAACTTAACACACTAACAATGAAGAAATGAAAAGAGATGAAAGATGAATGGAGTGCACCGGAATATTTTTGTCCTTAAATCTACTACTGTGACTGATTTTGATGCTACTACAACTCCATATGATCACCTCCATAATAAAGTAGTACTTACATAATTAACAATGTCGTCGAAAGCTTCCCTTGTAACATGTACTTCTTTGATAGTGCACCTGGCCCTGATAAAATGGTGCATTGGTATCCCATATCCCTATGTAGAGATGCATGACTCCCCATTTGCATTAAATTGTAAAAAATTATCAAGATTGTTCACATTTGTCATCAATTGTCGGCTACTAATCTTTGGACTTATACTTGATTTCTCTGATAGATATAGATCATTGATGGTCATATATATCATTTTGCATAGTTTAGTATATTTGCATAGTTTAGTATATTCTAAAATATACATAGTTCTTTCTTGCAATTTTTTCACAAGAATGTTAATTTCCTCTAGCATGTGTAGAATACCAAAAGAAGTTAAGAGTTTCTCCATGTCACTTAACCTATTTAAGAGGTTAGGAGTTTTGTCTACTATGAGGCAATGTTCGTACATTACTCCAATCAAGGAGTGATATTCTGAAAAACTCATTGCACTAGGCCATGCAAGGATATCGATTTAGTATCAACATCCTTAGGAATTTTTTTCTTGCAGTTATTCCATCAGTAAAATGTTGAAATTCCATAAAGCATTTGGGACTTATGTAGAAGTATGAGTAGATCTTGCAAATTGTATCTTCAACTTTTGATACCATAGAGAACTTGCACACAATTTTAAATGCTAAATTCATTTTGTGGGACATGCAGTGAATGGAAATCATGTATAGTAAAAAATAAGTTTGTAGCTTTATGCAAAGACCATTCCTATGACCTTGCATTACTAAATCTCCATCAGCCCCTATAAACACCAACATTTTGGTATTGTGTACTCATCCATACCTCCAATTTTATTCAAATATTTCTTAACTGGTTCAAATAGATTTTTTGATGTTGCATTCTCCTTCATATTATAAATAAAGAGTAGATGAGGTTGGTAGACATGTTTGTCTATAGTATACACATACATAGATACCCAAGAAGTATTATCTACTATTCTAGCTTCATCTAAAGATAATGCAATAGAGGTTAACTCTTTTATTTTTTCCTGTAAATCTTGTTTTTTCACTGCAACAAGACAACTTGCCCATTCGCGTCCACTGTTTGTTGACCAATGTGTGTTAGGAAAGTTTTGAACACCGATAAAAGATAATAACCTATTACATTCTAGGCAGTCTATAATAAGATGCCCTTTAGTCAAAATATGAAAAACAACACTCAACTAAATCGTTTTTACCATTTGTGCTTCTCCCATCATCTTTCCAAATTGAGCTTCAATTGAACCTCCACATGTAACAAACTTCAACTTTCTTTGCATATGCACATAATATTTGAGTGTAGTCTTAACATGAAGACACTCTTCCTTTTTTTCCATCTTATCATTAGTTTTTCCTTTCCATCTATGATATGTTTTTAATAAACTTTACCAATATGCTTTTCTATAGTTTCAAGTTTTACTTGCAATTTCTTGTCTCTACGATATTTCCAACTACAAATCTTACACTTGCATTATATTGGAGGTTAATCTTTGTTTGTATTATGAACTAGTTCAATGAATGTGTACTTTAACACCTAATAATTCTAAAAATTCCTTGTCATATCACAGTCAAAACCCATTTTTATTTGGCTTTTATTTTTCCCTTTTGTGTGGATCTACATCTTCCTTATCACTTTTTAATGTCAATTTTTATTCATATTATCACTCGCTACCCTGGTACCCCCTGGAACATCATCTATGATATTATCATCCAAGTCAATGAACTCATTTTGGCTACCTTGGGTATCGCCTAGAACATTATAATCCAGATCTGAGTCAATTAACTCATTCCTATATTCCTCTAATATATTTCATTTTTTGTTAATATATGGCACAAGTGTTGATATTGTAGCTCCATCTAATGGACCACAAACAATGTCAAAGTACAAAATTATGTTTCTACATTTTGATGACTTCCCTTCATCTCTTTCAGGAAACTTTTTCCTACTTGACATCTCTCATGAAATAAAAGATACAAGAAAATGCCTTTTATTTTAAGAAGTCCTAAATCATATAATATAGATCCTTGGGCCCTAGATGTCTCCCTACTCAATATCATCTATAAGATTTATAAAGGTAAAGGGCAAAGTAAGTAAAGTATAAGCATAAAGAGGTATTACAAGATTAGGGGAAAATATGTCAAGCAAGGAAAATAACAACCAAAATGATTCCCCAATTGGGGAAGAATGAGTTTGGAAAGCACAACAAGCAAAGCATAATAAAAATGCCAAAATGTAAGGACACACAAGGAAAGTGTAATAATATGTGAGGGATGTCACAACATACATGGTGTAAACAATTTAAAGGCCCAAATAGAAATGATGAAAAGAACAAGGAATGAGTGACATGAACAATGAAACACATGTCTAGATTCAATTATGTTAAAATGCAGCACTATATGTGTCTTTTCATCATCTACATGCTAACTAGGAACATAAATACACAACCATAAAGTCAAGAAAAAAAACATAAAATGTGGTAATGTTAAGGATATCTAGAAAATGACTTTATTTCTCATTTTATGTGGCTTCTCTTTTATGTCATATGCATCATTAGTGTAGGGTGTGTTACAGTGAATGAGACTAACTTCTTGACATACATGATTTGTTTTCTCATGATTCATCTTATTGAGTGAGGGATTTATGTGCTCATGAGTATTTTCAATGTCTACCTTCCCTATGTCTATAAATCCATGAACTTTATGTTTGAATAAAATGCCACTATGCTTATAATATCCATATGTATGATGAAAAGTAGGTTTACTATATGTATAAGCCAATTGGATAGTAGGAGAATGAGGATCAAAAGATAAATCTTGAGAGAACATTGCCAATTAATTATTATCCTTATGTGAACTAGAACTAGAGAAATAGTCAATAAAGGCATGAGACATGTTCATGAAGGAAATGTAAAGCAAACAAAATGCATCAAACCATTACAAATATTTACCACTCAACTATAATCTAAACTCACCAATAAGTAAGATGCCATCATCTAAATGTTCATATTTAGCGAGTATAAATAATTTCACATGAAAAGAGGCATTCAAAGAACCATCATAATAACTAGGTAGTAGCTTCTAACTAAGGCTCATAATATCATCATTTAATGTAGGAAAAAGTAATGAAGCATTAATAGTGTCTACATGAGAGACTAATGAAATATCATCAATATTTATAACTTTATCATGGGAGGTATCTCTATGTGAAAATCTATCATGAATATTTATAGGGTTCACATGACATGTGTAAGTGATGTAGGAGCATCCCTAGTTCAAGAGTAATCTTGCATCAACCAAAAACATTTGCATTTACATTTTAGTTCTTTCATTTCCCAGTTCAGTTAGGCAGTTCAATCAGAAGCAGCTCAGCTTGTGGTCTAGTTTTAAAATTTCACACCTTACAAATCTAGACTTAGCATCTAAATTCATTCATCTACATCATACCAAGAATTCAGAGCATTTGGATCAGTTACTCGAAAGTTATCACTATCCAAAGATCCTCTATTTTCTCAGTGAAGAGTTCTCTGATAGTCATGCGTAATCAACTGAAGGAGAAGGATTGGGAGCATTGGCCGACTTGTGGATCCTTGTGATTCATCCTAAAATGTTCCTTGGTCCATGGCCGATCTTCCTCATATGTCCACACTTCATTGTATCTGTTGGAGAAGGATTTTCAAGCCGATAGGTCTGACCTATCCAAGAACACACGTCACACCTCTTCATGGGGATTCCAGATCTCTTGTGGCTGATGCGAAGGAATCTATTGGTCTGAAAATGATATATAATGATGTAATAGATCCTTAGGAAAGTAGTTCAGAGATATCTATTCACATTAGAATGATCTGTATTTTAATTTTGTGCAAAGGAGCTTTAAAGCTTTATCTTGCGCATGTCTAAAAATAGGCCTGTGAACCTAAGTTATAAGCCCGCATGTTACCAGCCAGAGTGTATTTGAATTATTTGATATACTAAATGACTAAGTTTGCATTTGTTCTATATTTTTGTGTTGTTTCTATTGTGTTTATTCTTGTTGCACAGTCTGAACAGTTCATTATGTGAATCCTCCTATCATGACTGCACCAAGTGGTATCAGAGCCAAAGTTTGATTCTTTGGAGTGAAATGGTGAAGGGGATTCCATAAGATCTTGTTGTAAGTAGATTACCAATCCAAGGCAAGTTACTTGTCCACAACTAATCACCAATTGAGAGACAGTTGTCACTTGTAGCCCGATCGCCGACCTAAGGCAGTTTACACTTGATCCTAGGAAGATGTCACCATGAAGAGTTCCTCCTATTGATACAATAGCTAATAGAATGGATGAGATGATAGAATTGATGAGAATAATGTGAATTCATTTAGATGTTGTTGAAGAAGATAGGCAAAGAGGATTGACACCTAGACCTAATGTTGAAAGTGATGATGAAGAAGAATTCCAATCTATTGAACAAAGTGGCGAAATACTAGAAAGTCATGAAGAAGAAGAATCAGATCAAATAAAATGTTGTGAGCTATTTCAAAGATTAGGAAAAGACCTAGAGTGGATGTGCCAAACTATACTAGTAATTTGAATCCAGAATCTTGAGTTGATTGATTGGATAAATGACATGGAAGAATACTTTGAATATGAGGAAATTGAAGATCCAGAGAAGGTCAAATTTGCAAAGACAAAGTTGAAAGGGCATGCTGCTATATGGTGGAAATAAGTTTAGTTGGAAAGAAATAGGAGAGGAAAGGAAAAGATTACAAAGTGGGACTGGATGGTGACGAAGTTGAAGAATCAATTCATACCTGCTGACAATGAGTTGAAGCTATTGAAGGGATTGCAAAACTTGAGACAAAAGGAGAAATTTGTGAAAGAATACACTGAAGAATATCATAAGATGATCATAAGGATAGGACATAGTGAAGCAAGAAAAGAGAAATTGGCTAGATACATCAATGGGTTAAGATTGAATATTCAAGAAGAGCTAAGCTTGGTGAGGATGACGTCTTTAGAAGAAGCTTATCAGTTTGCACTGAAAGTTGAAGAGAATTTAAATAAGAAACACGATTAGAGATAGAGAGGTAGAGGAAGTAAATTTCTGAGAGGTAGGACATTTTTTGGAGGAGACAGATCTTATCCAATGCAAAACAAGTTTGATATCCCATTGAGGAAGGATGATAGAGATAATAATGCTTACCAGAGAGATGACAGAAATTTTCACCAGAGAGTAAACCCTAGTGCATACCAGAATGAAGAATACAAAAGAGAAGGAAGAGGATTTGATAAGAGGACATTTAGAGGTACTTGTTTCAAATGTGGAGGTGAAGGACATAGAGCATTTGAATGTAATCAGGGTAGTACAAGCAAGAAAATAGAAAATAGTGGAAGAGTAGCCTATGTTGAAGAAGAACTTGTTGAATCACCTTGTTCAATTAGCAATCCAGAGAAAGGAGAATCATTGGTGATGAGGAGAGCACTATTTCAAATAGAGACAAATGAAGAACCATCACAAAGGAAAAGTCTGTTTCAAACTAGATGCAAATCCAGAGGTAAGTGTTGTAAAGTTGTGATTGATAGTGGTAGTTTAGATAACCTAGTTTCTAAGGAGATGGTGACTAAGATGAAGTTGGAAAGATTGAAACATGCTAAGCCCTACAAGATAGCATGGATTCAAGATGATCATAAGGTACTGGTGAGTGAACAATGTTTGGTGAAATTTCATATTGGATCTTATCATGATGAAGTCTTGTGTGATATTATGCCTATGGATGTTTGTCATATCTTGTTGGGTAGACCTTGGCAATATGAAAGAAAAGTAATGCATGATGGGAGAAAGAATACATATACCATAACAACAAATGGCAAGAGAATTACCTTGATTCCTTTGGAGGATGATCCTAAGAGTGAAGTATGTGGAAATGCTAGAATCAGTTTGGTAGATGGAAGGAAATTTCTGGATGGTTTGAGACATGAGAATATGTGTTTTTCGTTGATTCCTAAGAATCCTAAAGAATTGAAGAAAGAGATAGAAGAACAACCAGAGGAGACAAGAGAGTTGCTGACAAAGTATGAAGACATCATATTAGATAATGTACCTAAAGGATTACCACCTATAAGGAGTATCAACCATCACATGGATCATATATTAGGAGCAAGTTTGCCTAACAAAGTAGCTCACCAGATGACACTGGTAGAGAATGAAGAATTGAATAGATAGATACACTAGCTATTGAGTAAAGGTTTGAGCAGAGAAAGCTTGAGTCCTTGTGCAATACCTACAATTTTGGCACCAAAGAGAGATGGAGAATGGAGAATGTGTACTGATTCTAGATCAATAAACAAGATCACAGTTAAGTATAGATTCCCTTTACCTAGAATGGATGATATCATGGATTGTTTGAGTGGAGCAAGATATTTCACAAAGATAGATTTGAAGAGTTGATACCATCAGATCAGAATTAGAGAAGGTGATGAATGGAAGACTTCTTTCAAAACAAATGAAGGATTGTATGAGTGGTTAGTGATGCCTTTTGGATTGACTAATGCACCAAGTACTTTCATGAGGTTGATGAATAAAGCTCTAAAGAAATTCTTGGTTAAGTATGTGATTGTGTATTTGGATGATATTCTAATTTTTAGTAAGACAAAAGAAGAACATTTGTGGCATATTAGACAAGTTTTTCAGAGGTTGAGAGAAGAGAATTTATTAATAAACATCAAGAAATGTAGTTTCATGAAAGAAGAGTTGGTATATTTGGGATTTGTAATTTCTATGGAAGGATTGAAGATGGATCTGGAGAAATTTAAAGCAATTGTTGAATGCCCTATAGTGGAGAACATTGGAGAGGTTACATCATTTCGTGGTTTGGCTAGTTTCTACTGGAAGTTCATCAGGAATTTCAGGTCAGTTTGTAACCCTATGACAGAGACAATGAGAGGTTACAGAAAAGATTTCAAGTGGACATCTGGAGTAGATAAAAGATTTGAGTTATTAAAGCAAAAGGTGACGGATCAACCTATTTTGGCATTACCAGATTTCAATAAGGTATTTCAAGTTGATTATGATGCTAGTGGAAATGCATTTGGAGCAGTGTTAAGTCAAAAAGGTAGACCAGTAGCATATTTCAGTGAGAAGTTGAATGATGCAAGGAGAAGATATTTAGTTTATGATCAAGAGTTCTATGCCATAATTCAAGCCTTGAAGAACTGGAGACATTATTTGTTGCCTAAGGAGTTTGTGTTGTATACAGATCATCAAGCTTTGCAATATTTGAATAGTCAAGGTAAGCTGAATTAGAGACATATGAGATGGGTAGAGTTCATGCAGAGTTATACTTTTGTGTTGAAGCATAGGAGTGGAAAATCAAATAAATTTACTAATGCCTTGAGTAGAATAAGAAATTTGTTAACAGAGATGAGAGTTGAAGTGGTGGGTTTTGATGAATTGAAGAACATGTATGAGGGAGACACTGATTTTACAGAACCTTTGAAAGCCTGTAAAGAACCTATTGTAGTAGATAGAAGTAAATGGTTGGATTATTTCATTCAAGAAGACATGTTATTCAAAGGAAGTCAGTTGTGCATACCTAGAAGTTCAATAAGGGATAACTTGATCAAGGAGAAGGATAGTGGTGGATTGGCAGGAAACTTTGGCATTGATAAGATAGTGGCTTTGGTAAGTGAAAATTACTTTTGGCCTTAGATTCATAAGGATATTTTGGAGATTTGTGCAAAGTTGTAGAGTTTGTCAAGTTGCAAAAGGGAATAGTTAGAACACTAGATTATATAAACCTTTATCAGTTTCAGAGAGACCTTGGGAAGACATAAGCATGGATTTTGTAATGGGATTACCTAAGACATAGAGAGGACATGATTTAATATTTGTAGTGGTTGACAAATTTGCAAAGATGGCTCATTTCATACCTTGTAAGAAGATAATTGATACAGTGCATGTAGCTGACCTATTTTTCAAGGAGATTGTGAGATTACATGGATTACCTAGGAGTATAGTTTTAGATAGAGATACAAAGTTTGTTGGATACTTTTGGAGGACACTTTGGAAGAAGATGAAGATAGATTTGAAGTTCAGTTTAGCTTTTCATCCACAGACAGATGGACATACTGAGATAGTGAATAGGAGTTTGGGAAACTTGTTGAGTTGTTTGGTTGGAGAGAAGATGAGAAGTTAGGATTTGATTCTTTCACAAATAGAGTTTGCATACAATAATTCAATCAACAGAAGTACCGGAAGAACAACTTTTGATATTGTTACCAGAGTAAACCCTAGAGGAGTGGCCAAATTTAGAGATATCATCATGGAAGAAAAGCGGATTGCAGAAGCAGAAGAATTTGCAGATCATATGAGAATAGTGCATAATCAAGTGAAGAAGCATTTGGAGAACATGAACAGTAAGTACAAAGAGAAGGCAGATCAAAAGAGAAGACACATAACAAGTTGAAGATGAAAAGAAAGATTTCTAGTTGGGACATATAACAAGTTGAAGATGAAAATGTTTGGACATGTAAGATACTCAGGAAAGTTGATTCAAGAAATGCATATGAAATGGAATTACCAGATACATTGGGTATTTCACCTATTTTCAACATTGCATACCTTTACCAGTATCATAAAGTAGAGTTTAGTGATAGCATGGAAGAAGACTTGAAACAGTTACCACAGCAAGCACCAAAATAAATTGAGGGAATTTTGGATAGCAGAGCTAGACGCAACACCAGAGGAAGACAATACAAAGAATATCTTGTGAAGTGGAAAGGTAGACTGGAAGAAGATTCATCATGGATTTCTCAAGCTGAGGTGGACCATCTTGGTTCTCCCCTAGCCCTAGCAAAGTGAGGGCCTCACTTTCTCAATAACCCTGGATGTCTGATGTAGGAGCATCCCTGGCTCAAAAGAAATCTTGCATCAACCAAAAACATTTGCATTTGCATTTTAGTTTGTTGGCATTTCAGCTATTTCATTTCCTAGTTTAGTCAGGTAGTTTAGTCAGAAGTAGCTTAGCTTGTGGTCCAGTTTCAATATTCACACCTTGCGGATCTGGACATAGCATCTCAATTCATTCATCTACATCATACCAAGAATTCAGAGCATTTGGATCAATTACCGGAAAGTTATCACTATCAGAAGATCCTTTGTTTTCTCAGTATAGAATTCTCTGACAGTCATGAGTAATCAGCTAAAGGAGAAGGATTGGGAGCATTGGCCAACTTGCAGATCCTTTTGATTCATCCTACAATGTTCCTTGGTTCATAGATGACCTTCCTCATAGGTCCGCACTTCAAGCCAATAGGTCTAACCTATCCAAGAACACATGTTACACCTCTTCATCGGGATTCCAGATCTGTTGTGGCTGACACGAAGGAATCTATTGGTCTGAAAATGATATATAATGATGTAATAGATCCTTAGGAAAGTAGTTCAGAGATAGCTATTTACATTAGAAAGATCTATAGTTTAATTTTGTGTGAAGGAGCTTTAAAGCTTTATCTTGCGCATGTCTGAAAATAGGCCTATGAGCCCAAGTTGTAAACCTGCATGTTGCTAGCCAGAGTGGATTTGAATTCTTTGATATACTAAATGATTGAGTTTGCATTTGTTCTTTATTCTTGTGTTGTTTCCATTGTGTTTACTCTTGTTGCATGGTCTGGATAGTTCATTCTCTGAACCCTCCTATCGTGACTGCACTAGTAAGAGTGATCATTGTAAAATACACCATCATGTACAAAAGAAGGTAGCATACCAAAAGAGCATAGCTCTATGGGCATATAATCATCATGGCATGTAAATAGGGAGAAATCATTGGTAAATGATGAACATTTGAGCTCTACAACTACACAATGTTTGAAATTTGATTTGGTGCTGGGTGGGAATGGATGGTGACAATCCAGTGGGGGGTGTGATTTAGTCCCCTCCCCTGACTCTAGGGGACACTTGTACATGCTATCAGAGGGATCATGTGGCTTCATCCTCAAAGAAAGATCTAAAAAAGTGGAAGGAGGCACTCGTGGGTGTTATCAATGGCAAAGATGAGATTAAGTCTAGCCAGCTAGTTTTCTTGGAGGTTGATGGTGCCAAGGCGCCTAAACTACTTGACTAGACTATGTTGCGAGTGGTGGCTTCAATGGATAATACTCTGGTGGGAAAAATTTTTACCTTTAGATCCAATATTGACCTTGTTCACTGCTAGATGTAGACTGAATAGACTCTCAAGGGGAGTGTTTCAGCTACTGCCATGGTAGGAGGTATGTTCTTATTTAAATTTACCTCTCAGGATGACATGTTGTTAGTTATGGTAGGCATCCCATGGCTGTATGGGAAACATTCCCTATCATTATGTAAATGGAAGCATGGCTTTGATCCCAAGGAAGACCTCAACCAATCGGCTCCAGTGTGGGTTAGATTGTCGAGCCTTCCCTTGGAATTCTAAGATGAAGAAATCTTCACCTAGATAGGCAACACTTTTGGGGATTATGTAATAGTTGATAAAGTTATGAAGGCTAAGGTGAGACTAGTCTATGCCTTGTTTCATGTGAATGTAAATGTTCTTAAAGTCCTTCCTACTTCTATCATACTGGAATCCCAATTTGGGAAGTGGACTCAGAGTATTCAGTATGAAAACTCTAGAGTTTTCTGTCAGAACTGTATGAAACCAAGGCATGTCTTCACCAAGTGTAGGGCTCTGAAGTGTCACCCACGTAAGATGAAGTAGGTAGAGGAAATTTTAGAGGACTACCCCTTCAAGAATGATATTTTGAAAATAGTTGATTCCCCCCAAGCATCCTTGGGAAGGGAGGTGCCTCTGGAGGTCTTGGTGGAGCAACAAGACCCTCTAGAACCACATGGCCCTCTACAAGAAACCCCAGTCCCTCTGATCTAGATGAAGGAAAACCCTATGGGATTTTAACTTTCAATTGTTGTTGATGGACAGACCCATAAGAATTAGGAGTTGGTGGTCTCTCTCACTCGTCAGGAGGCCTTAGACACTAATAAGGACTAGGAGTCTCAGGAAAAAGGAGAAATAGGATTGGGAATCAACCCCTGGAAGAGTATTACATCACAATAGAGCATGGAAAATGATTGTAGCCCTGGTGGTGTGAAGTGTACTCTCAAACCCAGACCAAGTGTGTTTGGGAAGAATCTCCCCTCATCCCCAAGAGTAGGTTCAAGCAGGGAGATGGAGGACTAGGAAGGATGGTCTATTGCGAAGAAGAAGGGGAAAGGTAGTAGTTAGAAGACAACTAAAGTGGGGGGGATAGTAGTAGAGGTAGGCCTTCCCACATGAAGACCAGACAGAGAGAGAGAGACAGAACAAGAGATTGCTAGGGGGAAGTAGTCCACCTTGGTAGCCCCTCCTAGGAAGGCAAAGAAATGAGGATCATCTCATGGAATATAAGAGGGCTTAATAGCCCTTAGAAGCAGTTGTTAGTTAGGAATTGCATTTTTTATAACAAAGTTGATATTCTTCTTTTGCAAGAAATTAAAATAATGGAGGAAAACTTCAAGATTGCTCTTAGAAACATTTGTCCCAATGCAAACTATGCCATTAGTGGGGCTACTGGGGCTTAAGGTGACATTTCTACCCTTTAGAGGCAAGATATTACTAGCAATTTAATCACTTGTTACAAGCACCATGTCAAAGTTTCATTTCATTGTCATCTTGAGCGATGGAAACTAATCAACGTCTATGCCCCCAACATTTGTAGTAGCAAAAAGGAAGTCTAGGAAAGTCTGGTGGATAAAATTAAGGACATAAACATTAACTAGATGGTGGTGGGGGACTTCAACTCCCCTTTATACCCTTCAGATAAAATGGGAGGGTTAACATATTACTTTCATAGTATGTCTGATCTGGCAGACTTCCTTGGGGAAGCTGGCCTCATGGATGTTGATCTGTCGGGACAGACCTTCACATGGTCTAATAGGAGGTAGGGGAATAATCTCATACAGGTTAAGCTTGATAGGTTTTTATTTTCTTCTTATTGGGCCATAATGAATATGTTACATCTTTCAGCACTTCCTAAAATGGGATCAAACCATAACCCTCTTCTACTCAACTGGTCAGGGAAGTGTAGCAAAGGCCCCTTCCTGTTCAGACTTGAAATGATGTGGGCCCTTCATACAGAGTTTAGAGATTGCCTCTTGAATTGGTGGAAGATCTCAGTTCAAGGATCGACGATGTTCACACTAAGTAAGAGACTGGCCAATGTGTGTAATAAGGTGAAAGGTTGGAATAAGTTTACTTTTGGTACTGTTTTGAGTAAAAAGAAAACCATCATGGAGAAACTGAAAGAAGTTCAAAGTAGAATGGAATAGGTAGGCATATCAGAAGACCTGCAATCCATTGAAAAGAATCTCTCTAGGGGATGGTCTCGGACAATCAAGGAAGAGGAGGTTTACTGGAAATAGAAATCCAGAGTTCAATGGCTTAGGGAGGGTGATAGGAACACCTCTTTTTTCCACCAATCTAGTCTAAGGCATAGGAAAAGGAACACCATCAAGTCACTTTAGGATGAACAAGGGAGACTGGTGGAGGAGGAAGAGGAGATTGGAGACCTGGCTACCAAATTATTTGAATCACTCTTGACAGATCAACAGTCCAATGTTCCTGAGGAGGATGTTGATTCTATTTTGGATGTTATTCCTACCATTCTCTCTGAGGATGACAACTGTTTGCTAACCAAACCTCTTACTCTTGAGGAGGTTAGAGTTGTTGTTTTCTCCATGGGCACCTTCAAAGCCTCAAGCCCAGATGGGTTTCCTCTATCTTTTTTTCAAACCTTTTGGGAAATTGTTGGGAATGATGTCTTCCTGGTGGCTCAGGACTTCTTTAGATTAGGGAGACTCTTAAGGCAGTTGAACAACACTTTTAATGCCTTAATTCTGAAGAAGATTGAGGCTAGGGCTATGACTGACTTCAGGCCTATCAGCCTTTGCAACATAGTTTACAAAGTCTTCACCAAGATTCTAGTCCTCAGATTGCATCCCCTTCTGGAAAAACTCATTGGCCCAACTCAGAAGGGCTTTGTCCTGGGTAGGCAGATTATAGACGTGGCCATCACCACCCACAAAATAATTCATTGTATTCATAGGAGTAACACCCCAGGTATGATTTATAAATTAGATATATCCAAAACCTATTATAGGGTTAGCTAGGATTTTCTTTTAAGAGTCTTTAGAAAATTTGGTTTCAGTGAAAAAATCATCAACATTATTAGAGAGTGCATATCCATGGCTAGATTTTTAGTGTTGGTCAATGGCTCTCCTAGAGGTTTTTTTCCTTTTGGAAGGGGAATTCAACAAGGTGACCCTTTGTCACCCTACCTATTCATTTTGATTGCTAATGTTTTGGGCAAAAATGCTTGTAATTTGTTAATGCAGGGGACTCTCAGTGGGATTAAACCTGCCTCAACAACCTAGAATGTGGTTATTCAGCAATTTGTGGATGAAACTATTCTATTTGTTTGGCCCTCGATGGTTAAAGCTAGAAGGTGGAAGGAACTTCTAAGGAATTATGAGAGGGTTTCAATTCAGAGCATTAATTTTGACAAAAGTCATATCTATTTCCTGAATACTCAAGAAGATCTTCAGTAGAAAATAACTAGAATATTGGGTTGCTAAAGTGAAAGGCTCCTAGCCACTTATTTGGGCCTCCCCCTCACCATCAGTAAGGTTACCATGGACTTCTAGAAAGGGTTGGTGGAAAGAATTTAGAGAAAGTTGGCTAGTTGGAAGGGTGCTCTCTTGAGCTAGGTAGGGAAATTTTAACTTCTCAAGGTCTCTCTTAAGGCGATGCCCAATTACGCGTTAAGTCTCTTTAAAGTCCCCAAGAATGTGGATGACAAGATAGAATAGATTCAGAAAAGGTTTCTTTGGTCCGGGGTGGAGGAGAGGAAAAGATTTGCTCTTGTGGGGTGGGAGAGAGTGTGTATGGTCCCTAGATGGCAAGGGGGATTGGGGCTAAGAAGAATTCATTTGATGAATAGGGCTCTCTTGTCTAAGATTGGGTGGAACCTAATTCAAGGTAGTTTAGATTAGGCAGAAATCATGATGGCCAAGTATCTAAATGGAGGACAGGGCAAAAGACTCCTTTCAGAGGTAAGCCTTCCTAAAGGATCTGTTATTTGGAATGGGACTATCAAAACTCAGGGTCTTCTTCATTAGTATAACCATGAAAGCATGAATCAATAACATATCAGAAGAAACACAAATAACACACTTGACACCAAGATTTTTAACATGGAAATGTGGTTAAGGGAAAACCACGGTGGAGGTTAGTCCACAAATATTAATACCCTGTTAAAAGAAGGCTCACTGCCCAAAGCTCACTACTCAAAGAGGCTCACTACCTACAAAAATGATTACAAGATGATTACATAATGTTTGAACTGATGAATAACATCTACTAATGCAAGAATTTAGTTTTGGTTAAGTACAAAATAGTGATCTTACACAATTCATCCTTACATCACCAAAAATGTTCTTCAATCGTGCCAGCTCACTATCCTAGCTCATCTTCATAGTGGTCAAAATTGAGATGTGAGCACTAAATAGAAACACTTGTGTTCTATCATTTGCGGATCAATGGGATCACTTGATTGAGTTGTAGTTTAGGCTTCAGTTAAGGCATTGAACATTACTGCCATTTTGGGGGAAATTAGTCCCTAGAGCTTACTCATCCTAGCCTCTATGCTCTCCATTTCTTTTGTCAATTTATTTATATCTTCAATCAAATTGATCACCTAACCTTCCTTTCTTGCCATTGATGTTCTCACAATATCAAAAAAATCTGATACACTAGATAATTTTTTCTTAGATACTTTTATTTTATCTTCAAGATCTTCTAAGACTTTAGGACAGGATAAGCAAAATTTATATACATTTCCTCCTTCTGTAAGAGCATTTTGGTTACTCTTTATGCTAGCATCCAACACCATTTTATCAACTCCAATCAAACCTTTAAGAGCATCAAATCTTTTATTGTTGAATTCCTTTTGGAGCTTGACCTCTGCAAACTTCTCTAAAGATTCAAAATGAGAGCTTATCGAGTTTATCAAGTTCTTTAACTGTCTGGAGGGGTATGCTGAAGAATCCTTCTAGTATGTTGACATGATTTTATCTAAAATCCTTGATGGCAGACCAAGTAGCTCATTGTCTTCTATGTGAGACTTCAAAATGTCTTCTCTAGATTTAGCTTGAGCAATGGAACCCAACTTCATCTTTTGTACTAGAGATAATGTGTCAAAATTTATTAGACCTTGGATTATGTCTTGATCTTCTTCATTTTGTTTGTCCCTCTCCAAAATTTCCTTTACTGCCTCCACAGTGTCTCTTGCCTAAGATGATGATGTTCCTATCTAATTCTTATCAGTATTGTCAACCATATTGTCCTGCTTGGGCTCTTCATCATTCTTTACAATCTCTTCTTCTTTATCATTTTTCTTCTTGACTTCTTCTGCTTCTTGGTCTTTAGCTTTTATGTTTCGTGCTCTTCAAGCTTCAATGAATCATCTTCAATTTGATCCTTTGTTTCAACATTCATCTCTGTATTTACTTTTCCAAATTGATCCAAAGGAGTTTGAATACCTCCTGCATCATGAGTTTATCTGTCATCTCCTCATCTTCTTTGTTTATTACTTCCTTTTCTAGAACAAAGGAGTCATCTATTCCAATTTGTTGCTCATTCTTTTATTGCTCTTCATCATTTGGAATTGATGTGTTATTAGTAGGTTCATCTGAAACCACAAAGAATTTGTTCTTGTCCAATGCTTTCCTCAGATTTTGTTTAGTTTCTTAGACAACTTTGTCTATGTCTCCAATCATCAATTTGTTCATCCTTGTCTTACTCCTGAATTCATTTTTGACCTCTTTACAAATTTTATCTACTTCTCTATTAGAGATCACCGAACATAGAGTGGTTAACACATGTTCCCTTAGCTCCAAATCTTTTGTCTTTGTAGCTTCTTTTCTAATTTCTAGAATATCTCTCAAACCTTTTGGAAGTTCTGACAATATTTCTACCACTACTCGATTGAATAAATTCAAGTACTTGATAGTGGCTTCTTCTAAAAGTCTTTTGTCAGTATCATTGTAAAGATCATAGAATTTAATTAATGGCTTTAAATTCCCATCAACAGTGATTGTCTTAACAATGGTTTTCACAGAGGGAATTGGCTTCTCAACATCAGCCTCTGACTTCAACCTCTTGTATGTCTTTTTACTTCCAAAAGGCTTCTCTTTTGACACTTTAATAGCTTTAGTGCCTATGGCCTTCAACTCTATAAGCTCTTCATCAGAATCTATCTTTCTTCATTCTCCTTTTCCAAACTGTCATATGACCTCTTTGCCTTTACTTTAGTTCTTTTCTTTTCCTTATCAGATGATATGTCTTCCAATTTCTCAGATTTGGCAAGTTTTGGAGGAACATGGGTAATAGCAGAGTTCCTAGTGGTCCTTGATGTGGAGGATTCTACTGGAGCACTTGCTTGTTTCTTATCCTGCTTTTCCCTCTTAGACTTTTTAGTTCTTTCCCTAAATTTCCTCACAACTTCCTTGGTGAGGCCTAGATTCTCGGCCAACTGCTCAACTTCTTTCCTTACTTTCCTATTGGTTTCAAGTTTTCTAAACTCAACATGTAGTTTCATACTTAGCTCCTCATATGTCCCAAATCTTGCTACTGTTGTGTCCTTTGACTTGCTCAAAAGGTGTTGAGCATACATATTCAAAATTTTCTCATCTACCTTATACCCCATGGGCATGATCCAAATAGTTCTAGGTTCTACTACTTCCATTAAGCACTGATCAGTGTCCACCATGATATAGATTTCATTCTTGTACTTCTCAACAACTGATTTAGGGATTCTTTCCCTAGAATGCATCATGTTCTAAAAATTCTTGAAGTATCCCCAGATTGCAGTTTTTTGTGCTTTATAGTTACCAATGTTGTGTAGATGATCTTTTTAATAAATAGAAACTAGCTCATCAGTAGTCTAGTGCACACCTTTTACTCTAGGTACCTCATTCATGAAGTAGAAAAATAGACATAGAACCAATGTACCATATTTAAATGTGTTTTTCTTGTCTTTTTTGATTTTGTTCAAGTTTTCAATCAGTTGGTTCTATAATAACTCACACAGGTCATAAACTATATTTTCTTTTAACATTTGATATGCAGGATATATAGTCATTCCAGAAACATAGTTCTCCCTATTGGAGTGATAAATTTTGTAACCAATTACCATTGAAGCAAACTTAACATTCAGATCACTAATAACATTGATAGTCATTGCCCTTTTGTCAAATTTAGTACCGGTTGCATCAGTCATTATTTGATTCTTTATAGCCTTCAACATTGGTAGTCCGCTAGATGAGTTTAACCCTATCACGGCCTTGATGGCATCCTTGGTGATCTTGAAAGGTTTCATTAGCCATATAAACTCATCATGTATTCAGCTTAAAACATACCAAACCTATTCATCTTCATCAAAGGTTGGAAATCCCATAGCCTGAATGAAATGTTTATCATGTAGTGCCTTATGCTCAGGTTTAAGATTGTGAATTTCATCCCTTAGATGATTCTCAAACAAATCTACAAACTTTGAGTTTCCAAATTCATCTATGCTGGCATTAATATAGACCCTAATATCTTTAGCATGCAATACACCATACGAAACACTTGAAAATGCACCTAACGGGTCGACTTCTACTGATTTGTGTGGATGTTTCTTGAATTTGGGTTGGGGCCTTTCAGTGATATCAACAATCAAAGGTGTAGCCATTGCAAAAGATTACAAGTTCAAAGCTTCATAGAGAAATACCTTTTTCTTGGAAATAGGGATGGCTGATGAATTCCCCGGTGGCACTTCAAATCCTTGAAATCTTAGCTTTGGTGTTCATCTTCTTTCTCTCTTCGACTACAAAGTGATCCAAATGATGAAAGGATTACCTTTTATGCTCTACAAAACCTAATTTTCCATTGTAATAAATGTGTTACCCTAATACATCTGGTTGCACTATTTTTGTATACAGTTAAGCTTCAAAATGCTCTGCAATCAATCACATTGGCTTCTTTTCTTCTAGAATTAGCTTTAACAGGTCTCCAATAGGCTTTTCCAACTTCAATTGTCATGCCAGATTCAAGAACCCACTTACTGGATGGGGGAATTTTTTTTTCTATGCAGCTCCCCCTGAGCCAGAGCTCCTAATTCAATTTCTAGAGGAATTACTAGCACCAAACTCTAGTGTAGACCCATCATCATTGTTTATTGCACCTTTCTTCACCTATGTCTTGTTCATTTCATTCTGGACCTTATTTATATCAACTTTACTCTTTCCTTTGTCTTGTCTCTACTCATCTGGTTTATTGTTTATCGGACCTCTTCTTTCATTATTTTTGCTTTTACAGAATCTTGCAATATGACTGGATCAGTTGCAATTGAAGCACACAACATTTTTTTTGCCTATTTGATTGATTTCTTCTTGATCTACATTGATTAGCCATATGTCCAAATCTATTGCATGCAAAGCATTTGACATTGAAATAATTTCCATTTCCTCTATTGTTAGAGTTATTCATTATCATTTTTCTGCATTCATTGGATTTATGACCATACCTCTTACATTTGAAGCATTGACCAGAGAAGGATGGACCACTTTGATTTACTCTTCTTCTACACTGAGTAATTGAAACAATTTCCATTGAAAGATGGATATCTTTGAGGATTAGGTTGATTTACTGGAGGTCTTCTAGGTTTATTTCTCCCATTCCTTGGTTGAGAATTTCTCTGTCTGGATCCAGAGCTTTCACCTTTCTCATACCCAAGACCATGCTTATCATCAATCTTCTTCTAACACTCAAGTAGTACTTCAAGTTTAGCTGAGTTTATCTTGAACTTCTCCTTGTATTCATTTGTAATTTCTAAGTCATGTCTGAGAGTGACAATTTTCCTTTCAAGTTCCTCCTCATTATATTTGTATTCTTGTAGGTCAAGTTTTAGATGGCTAATTGTTCTATCGATTCTACCACATTCTTCTGTTATTTCCTTAAGTGTTTGATTTAGGTCTTCTTCAGTCTTCTTCATTTCCTCAATTTCTTTGGTTAGCCTCATCACCCTAGCTTCCAATTCATGTTTTAGAATAGAAAATTCTTTTGTTAGCTTCTCACATTCCTTTGTCTTTTCTTCCAAAGCCTCATTCATGCCATTTTCTTCAGTAAGATTAGCTAGCTGATGAAGTAGTTCCTTCCTCTTTTCCATTGATTTCTTTAGTTTTTCTTTTAGAAAATCAATGCAATCATCAGCGTCCTTAAGATTTGCATTCAGGTCATCTATTTCTACTTTGGACCAATCAAGATCTTCTAAAGCCAATTGAAGTTGTTCTCTGTTAGAACCCGTTGAAACTCCTTCCTAGATCTTCCTAAAGCTATTAAGCTTCTTCCAGGGAACCTCACTTTGATGCCAATTGTTGGAATTAGGGAAGACAACTAAGAGGCGGGTGAATCAGTTGTCTCAAAAACTTTAACACTTGTTGCAATTAATTCTTCTCTATTACTTATTTATAGATCATTATTATAACCATGAAAGCATGAATCAATAACATATGAGCAGAGACACAAATAACATACTTGACACCAAGATTTTTAACCAGGAAACCCAGTTAAGGGAAAACCATGGTGGAGGTTAGTACACAAAAATTAATACCCTATTAAAAGTATTACAAATGGGGAAGGCACATGCCTTCGGGCTCACTACTCAAAGAGGCTCACTGCCTACAAAAATGATTACAAGAAGATTACAAAATGTTTGAACTAATGAATAGCATCTACTAATGCAAGAATTTAGTTCTAGTTAAGTACAAAATATTAATCTTACACACTTCATCCTTACTCTACCTTGTCTACTGTTCTACCATTATCTAAGCTTAGATCTTCACCTTCACACTTCTTTCTACCTTTTTCACACTTATTCCATCACCACATCACACACACACACACACACCAAAAAACTCAAATCCATCAGCTAAATATATCTACATCAAGAAATTCAATCAATTGTAGTTAGCTTCAAAGGAACTTAGAACATTTATTTAAAAAACTTTGCTCTGTCGGCTGAATCCATGCACAAAAAACAATGTAGACCAAAAACTTGTGTTCCAAATAATCAATCATGTCTATCAATACCACTGATTATCACCAATTTCTTGATCAACACTTTTTCTTCATCTGGACCAAGATCAAATACTAAGTTGGCATGCTCTTCTTATGGCTATATTGACTAATTGGAACCTGATACTTAGATGCTTATAACTTTTGAGTCCATCACCGAAGGATAAGATTCTAGTTTTAGATAGTCCTAAAAATCCTTATCACTCCATCAGATCCAGAGCATACTGTGAATTACCACTGGAGAGATTTGGACCAAGATACCAGACCCTATCACATGCTTTGTTTCTGACATCTAGACTTAGACAGGTCCTCACTCTGACTTCTGGTATGCACAAATCATGTAATACGGATGAGTAGGATAGACATAGTTACCATCAGTGACAACACCTATCATGCATAGCAGTGTCTCTTGCCAACAAACTTTGATAACGTGGCCAAAGGAAACCCAGGTGTTACAAGCGGTGGAGGCATTATAAGAACGGACATGGGGACTTGTGCTACAACCTTCTCAAGGGGCATTTGCATTAAAAGTAACAATGAAGTGGAAGCTACGGTGATTCTCTAGGGAATTAAGCTTGCTATCTCCATGAATGTCAAAAAACTACATGTTGAAGGCGATTCTTAGATAATTGTCAATGTTGCCTTGGGTTTGTCTCAGACCAGGTGGAATTTGGAGGATATTATGGGTGACATTAATGTTCTCCTTAATGGTTTGGAGGAGTATAAGGTTACTCACATTTATAGAGAAGGAAATTTTGTGGTTGATGCTTTGGCTAATGAGGGTAGCGGCAAAGAGGGGTGGCGGTGTTGAAGAGACATGTCCAGCTTGCCTCAAGAGATATACAATTTAATTGTGTAGGATGGAAATAGTCATGAAGCATAGGTGGTCTAATTTTTTGGTTACCCTCCGGGGTTGCTAAGATAAGGGAGAGGTTGAAGGCCTTTCCTTTGATCTATTGAACAGTGGCTTTCATCTCATGGAAGACGGGATCAACATTTCAAATTTTAAAATAAACCTTGGCGAGATAGAAAAGGTCATTGACCATTCATGGACTATTAAATTGACCAAACCCAGATGGAGTGGTATGATTGCCTACAGGGTTAACAAGCGAGATGGGGAGGATGATTGGATTATCAGTGGTGATGTGGATAGGCAACGGTCTAGTAGACAAACCTTAACAAATAAGAGCTAGGTAAGAAAGGTCCAGGTGGATCTCAGGAAGGACATTGCCGATTGTACTATTCGAAGGTTGATGGGAAAGGAAAGTTGAGTTGGCATGCTAATAGGTGCAAGGACATTGGTATTGGTGGAGATTTAGAGTCTAGATTATACTTCTTAAAAGGGATGATGTGTGGATGTGTGGCAGGGATATACAAAATGGATGGGACTTCTTTCATCATGACGATTTATGGTTGGGTAAAGCCAACGGTCGGTATCGCCTATATTCACATGAGGTGGTAGCTAAATCCCTCCCCCAAGGAGATGTATCTAGGTGGAAAAAATGTGGCATATCACACCAATTATTACGCTGCAACTATTACCCCCTTGGTGGAATTACCATTTTAATGGGCTTCTTGCCATTTTCAAGATCGCCGATTGTAAGCATTATTATTTTGAATGCTCCCCATACAGTGGTTTCTGCAAATTACAGTATGAGGAAATGGGAGGTGATATTATGAAAATTGAACCTAGCTCAGTGGAGGAATTTAAACAATACCCAATCATGTGGCATATTATACAGGAAGGGCAGGTGGTGCCTTTCTTGGAAGGAATGACGGGTCCTGATGAAAATCTTTCAAGACAGTTTACTGAAACATGGAATGAGGAAACCAGAGAGGTGCAAATTGAGGCTATTGGTTTTCATGTGTTGGAAGAGATGATAGGGAAAGCCACTGGGTTACCTACGAAAGGAAAGAAGCACTCAAGAAGAAATAGAGTCCCTGATACAAAGCACATGAATATTTTTTTTGTGAGGGTGAGAAACCTATGAAGCTTCATGGAGGGTTTGAGAGAGAGAAACTGCTAGAACCTTGGGGTCACATCTACCTAATATTAATAAAATTTTTCACAGTGGAGGGAAGATTTCGGGTATACTATCATTACTACTTTGCTCTTCTGAATCATTTCAGAAATAGAATTGAGATTAGTTTTCCTTTCTTTTTGTTTTCTTCCTTAGACAATTCCATTAAGTCTATTAGGGAACTCCATGCCAAGAATGCTGCCCACCCACTCATCCCTATACACCAAGGTCTTATTCTTAGACTGTATCAATTCCACCTTGCTTTATGCCCACCAAAACCTATCAAAGTCAAAATCCTTGAGGACCCATAGCTGAGTACTTCCCCTAGGAATAAAGGCAAAGTGAAGGTGTGTATGGGGACCCCTAAAATTTCTAAGGGTGGCCCCCGTGCTAGGGAAGTTGGGACCCCTGCTACTGCTAAAAATAAGAAACAGAAGCTTACCACCCCAACAACTAAAAAGAAGACTGCCAAGAGAGAGAGAGAGAGGGTGGAGGTGGAGGAAATGGAGACCACCCTAAGGAAAAAATCTAAGGAAGGTAAAGATGTTCCTAATGTGGATACTCCTATGAAGATAGTTGAGCTTGACCCTAGGCTGGATCCTATGGGTAGTAGTGAAGGTGGAGAGGCTATTAATCCAAGGATTCGCTGGTCCAAAAGGATCGCTGGCAAGCCACTAATGAATCCATAGGGGGTTGAAGTTTTAGATGATTCTGAGTTTGTGGAGGAAACTATGGAGGAAGGCGAGGATGAAACCCCCATAGAATCTACCCATGAGGTTGAGGGCACTAGTCATTTTGCCTCTATGAACAAGTCAAGGTCTGAAGGTCTCGGTGACACCGTGAGGTCTGCCATTGGTGAAGATGCCAGGAGAGATGTTGTGGAGCAAGAGAGAAAGGGAGGTGTACCTTGTGTGACAAAAATACTGAGGATATTCAATGCCTCTAGAGAAAGATGGAAACCATGTAGAAGAACTAGAAGACTATGGCAGAATTTGTTGCCAAAGCCCTACACAGGGCTGCTTCCATCTTTTTTGTAGTCAAAGATCTAGATGAAAGGGCCAAGTAGGTGGGAATCAATAGTTTGGGTGATTACAAGGAGATGTTCTATCTCCTTACTAAGTTTGGGATGACTGATAGCCCATAGTTTCTTGTTTCTGCTATTTTTTCTCATCTCTGTTGTTTTTGTGGTTTTTGATTAGTTGTTTTTGTTGGTCTACTATTCATGATCTATTAATTTGTTGTTTCTGGCTTGTTAATGGCCTGATGCTGAGGGGGATGTTTTGTTAAAGGGATCTGGACCCTCTTTTCAAGCTAAACCAATCAAAAACAATGTCATGTATGTGTAAATAATGTGTACTCTTACCACATAATGAATCATTCATAGTAGTAGAAGCTAAATATGCATCATGGATATCCTTTGTAATAGATGTGTCATGAATCAAATAATGTGAGGAAGACATGCTTAAAGGCAAAAACAAAATAAGAATCAAGTACATTATTGTCGCTCTACTTAGAGGAAGTATACAACATGTGATAATCATGAAGAACTAAAGTAAGAGTATCTAATAGAGAAAGGAAAGTGATGATCAAATCTCTAAATGAGGAAAATGAACATATATGGTGATATAATGCATCTATAGACAAAATGAGCCCATTTATATGATAAAATGTAATATGTGATCAAGGACAAATGGATTACATGTTACAAATTGTATAGACATATCATAATTAGTAAGGGGAGAATTAGTAGATTCCAAGGATAGAGGGCCATGAGAATCCATGATCTAAAAACAATGGTCTATCCAAGGATGTGAGGTGTAGGGATCACAAGTGAATGCAATAAAGGTTTAAAACCCTAGAAATAACAAATAAATGATATTGAAATGAATAACAATCTACTATAAATTATAATATAGATCCTAAACTAGATATAAAACAAGTGTGAAACATAAACCCTAAATCCAATAAAAGGTTGGATATGGTAGGTGAAGGATATGATATGTAGATAAGTATTGAACCCTAAAAGAAAAATGTATGAATGTGTAGTTAGGGTAAAAATCAAGGCTAAATCATAAACAACAAACTATCAAACCCTAAAAATCATAATGAGTTACAAGAGAGGATGAAAATCAAAGTACAAATCAAATGCAAACTAAATCCCCACACTAAGCTTGCTTTATCTCCATTGCTCTTCTCAATCTTGCATAGGAATGCATGATTTCAAAGGATGAATGTTGAGTGCTCACTATTTCAGTAGCATAACAATGGCATGAGGATGAATGATGAGATGCTCTAATGTCATTTTGATAGCATAAGGCTACTTGAAAGCCCATTCTTGCAAATGGCTTGGTTGAGGGTTGACTTATAGGAAATAGCTGATTTGTATGGATGGTTGAGATTGAAAGTTATTTTCAATGATGTGGATAGCTAGGATCGAATAGAGTTTCTCACTCCACAAGGAGTTGTAGTCATTTGACAAGTGTGCGAAGAAGAATAAAGGATACCTAATTCAAATATATTATTTGAATTAGATTGATATGTGAAGTGTATTAAATGAAGGTTGTAGTACCACACATAATTCAATTGGGAAGTGGACAAGTGTTTGAATGTGATGAAAGGTGATGATAAATTCAAAATTTTAATTTGAATTAGTTGGAACATGTGAGAGGGGAATTAATTAAATAAATAGGATTTATTTAATTAATTGTCTAGGTGATTAGGATAGGATTAGGAGTGGCATTAGGACAAAATGTCATATGATGTCTCTAGTAATGTGTCGACTAGGTGACGGCCAAGACATGGACAAATTTAAGTGTCTACAGAATGAAGCACAAAGATGAAATGACTTGATCAAATCTGTAAATAAGATGTGCAAATTAGAAAATTTTATATTTGAAAACCCCAATATCTATGAAAAAACATAGGAGGAAGATAGGTCATGTATTATCTAATGGTTCACCAAAATGCAAAGAACAATAATGTTTCCTTTCGTTTAGTCTAGGCTAATATGATAAGATGTACACACATAAGCACAATTAACCTAGACCAATTAATGATAGTTAGGGATTGATAATTTGCGATAATAAAATGTGGGAATGTAAATAGAAAAAATGGTACTTAGCTCTATGATAGAAGAGGGGATGATCCAAATGAATGCTCTAACATTTGTGATGCCTTATGATCAAGAATAGTAGGTAATAGTCTTATGGTCACGTTGAAATTTTTATTTGTAAGGAAGAGTCTAGGCATTAGAGACATGTCTATGACTATACACTTGCCTTGCACCTCTAAACTTGTATTGTGAAATCTAGAAGCTTTTGTTCTTCACTTTGTCTGATTTGTCTTAGTTTCCCTAAGTTCATTTGATATCTAAGAGCTGGTGGTATTTAAGAATTCTTTGGTAGGGCTACTAGTATTTCACAAGAGAACATATTCTTCAAGGTCAACCCACACATACATGTCCTCAATATCGTAAATAATACTCTTGAAACATATATATACTTTTAGGAATCCATGTGCAATTCCAAATTTCTTTTATTACATTTATTAAAATGTGAAATGTGAATAATATGCAAATATAACTATTAAATTGAAATTTGTCAAATAAATACATAAAATATCTTTAAATACAAGAACAACAATAAATTAGAATCTCTTTCCCATCTCTTTTATTCTTTAATTTAAAATCTAAACCATATTTTAGATATTTCATATATTTTAATTTAGATTATAAATTTAAACGCAGGCTTTAATTAAAGATAAATAATATAGAATACAGCGGAAGTTTCGTAAGTGTTCTATCTTGTGATTACATAAATAGGTCATGATTTGGGTGACAGTGTTACAATAGGATTAAATTTCTTTGTAGAGCTAGGCAATAAAGTCATTGCAATGTGGTTTGGCATATTTCGAAGTTTTAGTGGACAGAAATTGAGTTTTGACGTTAACAATACACAGACTTCACTTTAACTGTAGCGGGTCATTCACGCTCACTTGTATTGGCCGCTTAGTCACGTCTTTCATCTTCACCCTGAGTTGTTGCGGGTCATTCACGCTCTCTTTGAATGGCTCATTCACGTTCTCCCTTTCTTTGGCCTGCCTTTCTTTTTCCCACTTTAATCAGAGGCAAATCATTTCCGAATATTTTCTGGATGTCGGTGGTTCAATTTTTCAGATGGGCTTATCCCTCAAGCACGTTCCCAAAGGATAATCACGCAAGGGCTCATCAGAGGTGAATATTATGAGGTTAATGGAGTTTGAAATAATAAATTTAATAATATTATGGGGAGTTCAAGAAATATTAGAAAAATTAAATAAATAAGTTATTAATACAGTTTTAAAAACTAAATTATATTTAGTTAGCCGATAGGTTTTATAGTGGGAGCTTGGCTTCCCGGAAATTCCTAATCTGAAACATTTGTCTACATGAAAAGTTAATGAAATATTATTGATAGGAAAAGTAATGAAGCATTAATAGTGTCTATATGAAAGGATAATGAAATATCATCAATATGTATAACTTTATCATGGGAGGTATCTCTATGTGAAATTCTATCATGAATATTTGTAGGGTTCACATGACAGGTATAAGAGTGATTATTGTAAAATACACCATCATGTACAAAAGAAGGTAGCATACCAAAAGAGCATAGCTCTATGGGCATATAATCATCATGGCAGGCAAAAAGGGATATAATCATAAGGTGCAACAATGTCATGTTTATGTAAATAATGTGTACTCTTACCACATAATGAATCATTCATAGTAGTAGGAGGTAAATATGTATCATGGATATCCTTTGTTATAGATGTGTCATGAATCAAATAATGTGAGGAAGACATGCTCAAAGGTAAAATAAATTAAGAATCAAACACACTATTGTCACTGTCTATAGAGGAAGTATACAACATATGATAATCACTGAGAACTAAAGTAAGAGTATTTGATAGGGAAGGGAAAGTGATGATCAAATCTCTAAATGAGGAAAATGAACATAAATGGTAATATAACGCATCTATAGACATAGTGAGCTCATTTGTATGATAAAATGTAACAAGTGAATCAAGGACAAATGGATTAGATGTTACAAATTGTATATACATGTCATAATTAGTAAGGGGAGAATTAATAGATGCCAAGGATAGAGGGCCATGAGAATCCATGATCTAAAAACAATGGTCTATTCAAGGATGAGAGGTGTAGGGATCACAAATAAATGCAATAAAGGTTTAAAACCCTAGAAATAACAAATATTGAAATTAATAACAATCTACTATAAATTATAATATCAATCCTAAACTAGATATAAATCAAGTGTGAAATATAAACCCTAAATCTAATAAAAGGTTGGATATGGTGGGTGAAGGATAGGATATGTAGATAAGTACCTAACCCTAATAGAAAGATGTATGAATGAAGCACAAAGATGAAATGACTTAATAAAATCTAGAAATAAGATGTGCAAATTAGAAAATTAGAAAATTATAAATTTGAAAACCCTAATATCTATGAAAAAACATAGGAGGAAGATAGGTCATGTATGATCTAATGGCTCACTAGAATGTAAACAAAAATAATGTTTTCTCTGGTTTAGTCTAGGCTAATATGATAAGATGCACACACATAAGTACAATTAACCTAGACCAATTAATGATAATTAGGGATTGATAATTTGCGATAATAAAATGTGGGAATGCAAATAGAAACAATGGTACTTAGCTCTATGATAGAAGAGGAAATAATCCAAATGAATGCTCTAACATTTGTGATGCCTTATTATCAAGAATAGTGTTTCAGTGGTACGGGTGACGAATGTAATGATGTGGAAGTTTTTGTTTTTTGCTTATGGCTTTAATTTGTGTAGTTTATCTAGCCAGTTTTAAGGCCTCTGTTTATAATATTTTATATACTTTCAGAATTTGGTCATGTTATATTTTGTACTTATCCTTTTCTTAAGCAATGATATGGGTGGTTTCGCCACCTTTTTTGTTATATATATATATAGGTAATAGCCTTATGGTCACCTTGAATTTTTTGTTTACTCTATGCAAGGAAGAGTCTAGGCATTAGAGACATGTCTATGACTATACACTTGTCTTGCACATGTGAACTTGTATTGTGAAATCTACAAACTTTTGTTCTTCACTTTGCTTGATTTGTCTTAGTTTCTCTAAGTTTCTTTGATATCTAAGAGCTAGTGGTATTTAAGAATCCTTTAGTAGGACTACTAGTATGTCACAAGGGAACATATTCTCGAGGTTAACCAAACAAACATGTACTCAATATCAAAAATAATACTCTTGAGATATATATACTTTTAGGAATGCATGTGCAATTCGAAATTTCTTTTATGCATCTATTGAAATGTGAAATGTGAATATTATGCAAATATTATTCTCAAATTGAAAATGTGTCAAATAAATACATTAAATATCTTTAAATACAGGAACAATAAATTAAAACCTCTTTCCTATCTATGTTATTCTTTAATTTAAAATCTAAACCATATTTAGATATTCCTTATAGTTTAATATAGATTATAAATTTAAAAGCAAGCTTTAATTAAAGACAGAGAAGATAAAATACAATAGAAGTTTTGGCACGTGTTCTGTCTTGTGATTGCATAAATAGGCGAGGAATTGGGTGAGGGTGTTTACATTAGGATTAAATTTCTTTGTCAAGAGCTAGGCAATAAGGTCATTGCAATGTAGACTCATTTGGCATATTATTCTAGTTTGTGTTGTTTACACTTTATTTTAGTTTGAGACACTTACATTGACATCAAAATAAAGTATGCAGATATCCTGATAGTAGCTTCTTGGCATGATCTTTTTGCCTAGGGGTTTCTAGATAAAATTGTAGAGCTCATTATATCTTTGAACAAAAATAGAATGAAAAGGTAGAAGCAATTATGATTGGGTCAATTGTCACGTAAGCTATTTTTAGCCTTGCGAACATTAAAAACTATTCTATTCTATTTTGAAGTTTTAGTCGGCAAAAAGTGAGTTTTGACGTTAACAATACATAGACTTCACGTTAACTGTAGCGGGTCATTCAAGCTCTCACTTGTTTTGGCCGCTTAGTCACATCTTTCATCTTCACGTTGAGTTGTTGCGGGTCATTCACGCTCTCTTTGAACAGCTCATTCATGTTGTCCCTTTCTTTCGTGTGTCTTTCTTTTTCCCACTTTAATCATTAGCAAATCATTTCCGAATATTTTTTGGATGTCAGTGGTCCAATTTTTCAGATGGACTTATCCCTCAAGCACGTTTCCAAAGGATAATCACAAGAGGGCTCATTACGGATGAAGATTATGAGGTTAATAGAGTTTAAAATAATAAATTTAATAATATTATGGGGAGTTCAAGTAATATTAGAAAAATTAAATGAATAGGTTATTAATACAGTTTTAAAAACTAAATTATATTTAGTTAGCCGATAGGCTTTATAGTGGGAGTTTCACTTCTCCGAAATTTGTCTCACACCGTATGCCATGTGTTTCCATTCTGTTGTGTTATTGCTTCCCATTCTAGTCTCTGGCACAAATTTTTTCTGCTTCCTCTTTGTCTTCTTTTAATTGATCTTTGAAATGTTAGTGCTATTGTTTTGTGAAGCTGGTGGTGGATCTACAACTTCTGCCATTGCGTCTCTCATCTTTATGTTCGATTCTGTTGATTAACTTTCCATTGTATGAACACTCTGCATACATAGTAGGCATGAGCTTTCCACAGTCCATAGAATTTAGTAAGAAGTGCTTTTGGATTTGATAGCGTATTTCTTTGCTTATATTTCTTTGCACAGTCCACAAAACTTAGAATTTTGGATTTAAAATTTAGAAATCATATAATTTTGAAGCAAAGAAATACACATAGTCAAATCTAAAAACACTTCTTTCTAAACTCTATGTACATATATTATATATTTTCTTCACAATTATTGAATGTAGAAGTAAAGTCAAAATTGATACCCACGAGAAAAAAACAACAGATATTATATATTTTCTTCACAATTATTTAATGTAGAAGTAAAGTCAAAATTGATACATGAAAATCACCCACGAGAAGAAAAAAAAAAAAAAAAGAAGAAGAAAAGAAAGAAGAAGATCTGTAAGCGAAAAAGATCGTTGGTGAGTCAAAAACAAAAAAATTAATCAAAGCCTGTGTTGGCTCCAAGTCGGGATACAAACATTTTCTTCACGTCTCTAACAACGGCAACTAATTTTCTCGGCCAATAAAAATATCAATATGGAGTTTGAATTCATTTTATCTCACTCCTCTTGCAAAGTATGTGGGCCTCAAGACACCGATCAACAAATATTTTATTTGTTCACAAAAATAAAAGCATATACTGCAACATTGTGTTATCATTGGGCAAAGTAAAAGTGATCTAGATGTAGCCAAATGTAAATAAAAGTAGCTTGTTTTAATTTGAAAAGTGTCCTAACAACCTGGTGCCACGTATATGGATTAATTTTGGTTTTCACCGAGGTGTGACATGGAACTAAAAGGCATCTATTAGTTTTCTTGCTTTGTAGGAATTTGCACTTACACGTCTTGAAATTTGAGCTCCTTAGTGAACACAATTAAAGAATTCTGGCATTAAATATGTTCCATTCACTGCCGCAAATTTACACCTTAAAAACCAAACTTACAACTAATGCAAGATAGTATCCAAATGCCCTTACGTTGCGTTAACAGTCGTAATTTTTAGCTTCGAAAACACATCACACTTACAGCTGATGCAAAATAGCACACGAACCTCTTATAATCTGTGTATTTCAGAACTGTTAGTTCACAGAATTATTAAGTTCAGTTAACTCTAGCAATTTTTTCATTTATAACACATGAAACTTACAGGTGATGCATGCTGATGTACGAAAGCCATTATGGGAAATTTTAGGTCATAAAACACAACAAATCCTGCATTTTTTTATTAAGACGGAGATGCTATCTTCCATTTTTATTACTTGGAGGAAGATATGAAGCTTCCTACGTTTTATATCAAAGAATTGTCTTCATTCTGATATTAAATTTACTAGAATTAGAGCTTGGAGGTGGAGATAAATCAATATGGAATGAAAAGTAAATGAGTAGTTTGTAATTAGATTTCAAAATTGACTAAATTATTAATTTGAATAGATGTTGAGTTATTATTAAAGTGGGTAAGGTCAAAGTTAGAATTGGAAATTTAGTTAATTGAATGAGTGATAAGTAAAAATTATAATTGGAACTGTTATGTGAATGAGGAGATGATTTAAGATTTGGCAATAGACATTAGTTATTATAAATTAAAATTCTTGGTGATACTTAGTTTAATGTTTTTCTTTATATTTAAAATTTAATGGTTACTTATTTTTCATTTTATTTTATGTAAACTTGTTATTTTGTTATTAGTCAAATAGAAATGATTTATTTGTTACAATAATGTTGGGCTTTAAAAATATAAATCAAATTGGCTAACATTATATTGAAAGAGGAAAAATTGTTGGTGCATATTTATTTTCTTACATTTAGTTAATTATTTTATTGCATATTGTAGAATTTAAGCCTCAGATTGTTAACTTTGAAGTGTTTAAAGATAGCAATGGTTCATTCCGTTTGTGAGATAGCAAAGTTCTAACTAAGAAAGATAGCAATAATGCAAAAGGTAGCAGTGATTGTTCATTACTATCCTCCTAGTTAAGGACTACGTGAGATTTGCATGCATGCATTTTTTATTTTACTTTTCCCCTAATTAATATAAGGAAAGCTATAATTTTGATTCTCCAAATGGTGAGATTGGCTCACAATATATTCCCTAGTGAATATATTGTGAGCCATAATCTCTAAGAAAGATAAATTACAAGATTTAATCTCTTAAAGACTGAAGAAGGCATCTGGAGAGAGAGAGAGGTGAGATTGGCTTCAAGTTGCAAGATTTTGAACTGATTGACATTACCATACAACTTAGTAAGCTTATCCCACACTTCTCTAGGTGTCTTACACTCCGCAATGTGAAACAACAAATTATCAGACACATGGAGACCTATGAGTCCTCTAGCCTCATCCATTTTGTTTTATGAACAAATTGCTCAAATGTTTTTGTGAACTCAAGTTGATCGGCATCTAACATTTACCAAAGCCCCCTAGATTGCAACAACTATGATATTTTGAGCTTCCAGGTATGATAATTGTGTGAGGTGAGTAACTCAATCCTTAGGTCTGACATGGTTTACAAGGACACACACAAATGACTAAAAATGGAATGTACACCCCCTAGAATGTATGAAAAACTAAATTTGCAATTCCCAACACCAAATTTGCCAAATAATACTAACATAAGTAACTAAAACAATCTTGCAATTTCAAGTTACTTAAACTATCAAAAAATGGCAAATTTTTTAGAAAATACCTAGATCATAATGAAGTTTGTTGAAGCAGCTTTTCCATGATATTTTGTTTGTCGAAAACGGACTCCATTTGCAAAAGTTGTACAACTTTAAAAAAATGCCTGTTTTAGGCTCTTCGGAATTTTGTGAAGCTCTCGATCACACCATACGACCACAAAATGTATGGGATTGGTCATATGGGATAAATAAATATGAGCCTCTCGGGCCACAACACAAGCCACCAAGTGATCTCCTCTAAGAGTCAATCTCAAATCACCTCACAACCAAATCATAAGGTGAGGCACCACAAACTTGCACGAAAGAGCTTCTTCATGCCCACGTGAGCCTTGCTCATAGAATACACTGAGTGTTAGGCTATATTAATAGCCAAAATCTTCCTTTAGTGGCAATGTGGGACAAAATGTCTCATACAAATCCCAAACGATACATAGATGGGTCCACCACTAGCAATAGTTCTCCTATGTGAACCCTGAAAATTAAATATTTATTGGAGACTATGCAGATGCATGAAGCTTGTGCCAAATTATTCTTGCTGAAACTTTACAAATGTATATGTTAGAGTAATAGGTTAATTACTTAATTAATTTAATCATATTGATTAATTAATTAAGTCACCTTTACTTTATTTTTCACTTAAGCTAAACTTAGGCTTATTAATAATTAATTATTAATTAATTATTAATTATTCATCTTAGGGTTTTCACCTTTAGGGTTTTGATCTCCTTTCTTAAGGATTGATCTCTTTGTAATTATTTATTCTTGTTAATGCATTTTTTACTTCAAGGTTGTAGAGCACCATTTTTGTGCCTCTTGATCTCCTTTATGTGACAGGTTATTTGCTTGCAGGTGTTCATTGGGATCTGTGAGGTTGGTTTATCAACTTCAACATGGTATCAGAGCTCCAGATCTGCATCTTCTTGTTCATTTTTTAAGGGATCTTGCCTTAAAGTGACATTTTAGTGCATCTTGAATCAATTTGGACCTCACCATTACGTCCAGAAGGATTGAAATAGTCAAGATTGACCTTCGTTTCATCAATTTTGGTTATACGGTGCCCGATCTATGAAGGTTTGAAGTTTGAGAGGGTTTCCAGATCCAGAGGGTACCTGCAATTTTTGGAGCATTTTCAGCCCAAACGGACCTTACCATCGCGTTCAGAGCGCCCCAAAACCCCAAAATCAACTGTCAAATCATCAAAATCAGTCACAGTGACTCCCGGAGGTATTTTTTTTCATTTCTAGGTCGTACGGCCTGGTACGGCACGCAATCCAAGAAAAAAATTAAAAAAACAGAGAATGCACAGGCGCTGCAGTCAGTTAACCGCTAGCGGTTAACCGCTAGCGGTTAATGTTAGCGGCTAGTTAACCGCCAGGCTTCCCCCAAAGCCCTTTTGGAGCAGTTTTGGTATTTTGGCCATAACTTTTGCATATGAACTCGGATTTTTGAAAACAAAATATCGCCGGAAAGCTGGTTCCGAGCCTGATCCATTGGTACTGGTATTTTTTCCTGGTTTTTCTATTTTTCTGCATTTATTGCCAGTCAAAGTCAAACCTTGTTTTCGCGCTTCCGGGGGCATAACTCTTGCATACGGACTCTGTTTTTTGCAAACGAATAGGCATTGGAAAGGTCTTACAGTGCTCTTTCCAGATCTGTAGATTATTTCATCAAAAAATTCACCAGGTACACAAAAAATAGTCTGAAGTGATTTTTTCTTTTTCACGCTTTCCAGCTTTCAAATTTGTACTGGGGTTTGGTTTCTTGTGTTGTGGGGGGTGTTTTTTTTTTGCTTTCTGTATATACACATCAGAAATCAGAAACCTCTATCATTAAACACATTTCAAAAACTCAAACATCATGGCGGACACCTCATCAGTTGACCGTCTTTCCCCACACAATTATCATACCTGGAAAGCACATATGACCAGACTTCTCATGTCAAAGGGGTTATGGTCCTGTTTGGATGAGATTCAGCCTCAGTTGCAACGTCAGTTTGAGATTTTGTAGCATAGAAATAAAATGGATGAGGCCATGGGTTTGATATCATTGCATGTTTCAGACAGTCTTTTATTTCACCTTGAGAGTTGCACAACTCCTCGGGCAATGTGGACAAAATTCAATGATCTATTTGGCACCATCAATGAGTTCAGAGCACTTTAGATTGAGGCAGAATTGACTTCCTTGGTACCTGATTCATTTCCATCTATTGAGGATTTCTTGATGAAATTCAAATCACTCAGATCACTTTTGCAGGGTTGTGGCAAGACCAAAACTGACACTGAGAGTATTTACCTGATTCTATCTAAGCTCTGAGGTTCATTTCAGATATTCTCTTCTACATTCTACTCCACTATGGATGCTTTGGGTCCACGATTTACCATGCCTACATTTGAGGTATTTTGTGATCGATTGTCCCGTGAGTAGTCCAAGTTATCACAGTTGGATGCTCTTCCAGGATTACAGAACCATGCATTGGTAGCTCAGTCATCCCAAGGGAAGCAAAAGCAGAAGCAGAAACAGAAACCAAAGACCACAGAGCATGGGAAGGATTTCAATTCATAGAACACTTCTGATTCTCATTCTCCTAAGGGGGAATCATCGAAGAAGAAAGACCTAAGTGTACTTATTGTAATAAGTCAGGACATGATGAGTCTAAATGCTATGAGAAGAAGATAGATGGATATGCACAACAGGTTTCAGATTTGACAGCTCTTCTTATGAAGAACAATATTCATCCCTCTTCTTCATCTACATCAGGTGGGTCTTCTTCTTCACCATCATTCCAAATAGACGGACAGACTCCACACAAGGGTCATGCATTATGTGCAACCACCAGTTCACATTCATCTAGATGGCTATTAGATTCAGGTGCTTCACACCATATGGCATCTTCTCAGGACATGTTCTCATCTTTTGAGGCTGCATCCTCACCACACATATTGATGGGTAATAACACTTATATGAGTGTATGTGGGAAAGGTTCTATCGACATTGATGACGGTACATTCAATGATGTACTATGTGTACCATCTTTGTCCACCAACCTTCTCTCCATTTATCAGATTGCTCACAGTGGGACAGGGAAGACAGTTGAGTTCACACCGGATTTAGTGCACATCAGAGACATTCAGACTGGCAACATTGTTGCAACAGGGACAGTTGATCATTCTTCCCGATTGTATGCATTCACACACTTTGGTCCACCATCTCCACTGTCGGGGTATCACTCTCTCTCTCCAAGAGAGCATGTTGTATCTGAGGAGAAGTTTGGTCACTTGAACTTATGTGTTCTTCCATCTATTCATGAGACCAGTGTTGAGACTTCTACACCTCCACCTCTTGTTGAGACCACATCTGTTCAGTAGGATCCCTCTTCAGGTTTGATTGACATTGTAACTCCACTCATCGAGCCATCTTGTATAGTTGTTGAGGCCATATCAGAGGATATTCATTTCCTCACAGATGACAGATTCAGCACATCTGTTATCCCATCTTCATTGGAGATTCCATTTCAGGATCATCTTGAGTTGTTTGATGTTGATACATTTGATTCAACATCATGTCATTCAGATAATGTTGCTACATTTGATTCAACATCCTGTCATTCAGACACTCATGCTTCACTTTTGTTCTCCAATGAGCATCATCTAGGACTTCTATTTCCACCTCACATCCAGGGCTTTCCTCATCATCGACCGTTGGATTGGTTTCTTCCTCAGGGGAGTCACATTGGTTTGATCATCGGCACAGGGGTTCTCTCATTCTGGGGGGGCTTTGGAGTCTCCACTCTCTCTCATGGGGGGGTATCTGATTGTATATCTGCATATGTTCTTGAGAGAGTCTCTTGAGACATTCATTTGTACTTTCTTTCAGCATCTCTTTTAGGAGAGGAGTTTTTTCCCACTAGGTTTTCTCCTTTTCTCCACTTTATAGAGATTTCATTGTACTTGGGTACCTCATCAGGCCTAGTTGCCGGGACCCATCTTTGCTTTCATGCATTTTGTCCTTAGTTTTTTTAGCTTCTCCCTAAGTTCATCTTAAGGGGGGGTGTTAGAGTAATAGGTTAATTACTTAATTAATTTAATCATATTGATTAATTAATTAAGTCACCTTTACTTTATTTTTCACTTAAGCTAAACTTAGGCTCATTAATAATTAATTATTAATTAATTATTAATTATTCATCTTAGGGTTTTCACCTTTAGGGTTTTGATCTCCTTTCTTAAGGATTGATCTCTTTGTAATTATTTATTCTTGTTAATGCATTTTTTACTTCAAGGTTGTAGAGCACCATTTTTGTGCCTCTTGATCTCCTTTATGTGACAGGTTATTTGCTTGCAGGTGTTCATTGGGATCTGTGAGGTTGGTTTACCAACTTCAACAGTATATACTCGGTAAGGAAGTGAAAATGTATGGCTCAAAAATGCCTCGAAAAACCAATGACGCCCCAGCAAAACAAATGATGCCTGACATGCCAGGAAATAAACTCTTGTACCTATCCAGTGCCTCAAAAACCTCTACACGCTCAACTTGCTCCAGATCAAATTGGGGTTTTAGAAGCTCAATCCAAAGAGTGCAGCAAGATTTGAACCAAGATGGATCTTCATGCACCTACTTTTATCTTTAAGGTGACATGTCTTCCACCATCGGTGTGCTGTCAAAGCCATCTCCAAAAAAAATGTAGAAAAATAATTCATCTTAAATTCCTTGAAAACACTCAGTGGAAGGAGGCTATAGAAGATAGCTCTAGTACCATGTTATAACAAACCAGCCAAGACATCTGCAAACCAAAAGAAACCTTCACGAATGAAAGAGAGAAGCAACACAGAAGAAGTTATTTCACCAGGAGTGAATGAACTATATTTAGATGAGATGATTAAACTACATAGTGTACAAGCCTTTTAAAGGCATGAAATATTTGATGGGTGGGAAAACTACCCGATACGGGAAAAAAACCACCCTACAGGAAAAACCAATTATCCCTATGTTAAAAACTTAAAACACTAACAATGAAGAAATGAAAAGAGAGGAAAGATGAATGGAGTGCACCTAAATATTTTTCATCCTTAAATCTACTACTGTGACTGATTCTGATGCTACTACAGCTCCATATGATCACCTACAAGCCACCAAAATGAAGAAGGAACAAGTAAACTTGCATAGGAAAGCGTTATATGAAAAAGAAGAAAGATGATGAAATCTAATTAAGATGAATGGATACAGTCAAATAAATAGCACAATTAAAAAATTTAGGAGATTCTATGCAATTTTAGAAAACAATTTGTGAAAAACGGATAAATTTTGCAAAAGTTATATACATTTGAAGTTGCAAAATAGTGTTGAATTTGACTAAATTTTTTTTGATAAAAAGACACAGTCACCTAATGAAACCTACACCATAGCGAAGTTGGCTGAGTCGCCTTTCCAATGAGTGTGTTTTTGCAAATTTTTGACCTTGTATGGTGAAGTTATGAGGAAAAGAAAAAAATGCCCTATTAAGGCATGTAGAAGGTAATAGACAGGCTTAACTATTTAAACCAACCATTAGTGGTTTGCATCATCTTGGTCACATATAATAGTTAATTATGGCAATCATGGTTGGCAGTTCAACTTAGTGACACCCCTGGTCATCCATATGACTAGGGGCTGAGGCGAAAAAAAAAAATAAAAGGAAATAAAAGAAGGTAGGGCACTAGCACTCCCCCTGACCTCGGTCACAAATGTGACCATGTAGCTTACACCAAACCCGACAAAGTCGGACAAGTTTTAAGCGACAAATATAGCATTTCAAGGTGGTAGCCAAATCTTTAGTAGGTGGAGATAAGGGTTATGAGAGGGTTTAATGAAGCTATGACTGGGAGTTTTAAAATTGATGAGGAGGTCATGAAACATGTCAATCTGGTTATGGATTAAGGTTGGTGAAATGGAGATTTAGTAGGGCAGAGGAAATGCTGATGGCAGTGTAGACTTAAATCTTAGTTGACTAGGTGGTGATAGTAAGTGGCCGTGCATTGGAGGCTACTGAGTAGAGGGATTTCAACTAGGTGACGATAGGGTTTTACATGGGTGGCCATAGGGAGGAGTATAGGTGGGAGGTTGGTGTAGCAAGTGGTGGAATGAAGAATAGATAGCAACAGCTAGCATTCGACGGATAGAAGCATGGGTGGAAGGAGGTATAAGGAGTTTTGACTGATCTTTGCGAGGTGGCAGGAGAAATAAAACCCAACAGCTAGGGTTTTAGGAAGCGCGGTGGCCAAGATCCTTTGAGTAGAGACTAGGGTTTTGACCCAGAGACTAAATGAGATGCTTGGGGTTTTTAAACCTGCAAAACAAACCCTGCAATGAATAATTTTTAATTAAAAAAATTGAAATCTTGTAACCAAAGATTGATTAGCAACCATAGACGTTAACCATCAAAACAAATGAAAAACCAGTAATGCAACCCGAGAGGGCCTCTACACAAGCCGTACATCCATAAAGATCTGACAGGGGCCTAAAGTAAAAGAAATTCAAAAAAAACAACAAAATATAGAGTGTTATATATCATTTTTTTTGTCTGTGAGGCCTCCTGGACACAATAGCAAGGTCTGTTTTAGGCTAGGAAGTCACCTACAAAAGTCAAGTTACTAAAATTGACAAAAAAAAAGTGTTAGATTTGCAAGATTCATGTTAGGTTCACCAAATGTAGTTAGGGTAAAAATAAAGGCTAAATCATAAATAGAAAACTATCAAACCCTAACAAGCACAATGAAATACAAGATAGTATAAAAATCAAAACACAAATCAAATGCAAACTGAATCTCCACACTAAGCTTGGTTTATCTCCATTGCTCTTCTCAATCTTGCATAGGAATGCATGATTTCAAAGAATGAATGTTGAGTGCTCACTATTTCAGCACCATAACAATGGCATGAGGATGAATGATGAGATGCTCAAATGTCATTTCGATAGCATAAGGCTACTTGAAAACTCATTCTTGCAAATGGCTTGGTTGAAGGTTGATTTATAGGAAATGGCTAATTTGTATTGATGGTTGAGATTGAAAGTTATTTTCAATGAAGTGGACAGCTAGGATCGAATAGGGTTTCTCACTGCACAAGGAGTTGTAGTCATGTGACAAGTGTACGAAGGAGAATAAAGGATACCTAATTCAAATATATTATTTGAATTAGATTGATATGTGAAGTGTACTAAATGAAGGTTGTAGTACCACACATGATTCAATTAAGAGGTGGACAAGTGTTTGAATGTGATGAAAGGTGATGATAAATTCAAATTTTTAATTTGAATTAGTTGGAACATGTGAGAGGGGAATTAATTAAATAAATAGCATTTATTTAATTAATTGTCTAGTTGATTATGATAGGAATAGGAGTGGGATTAAGACAAAATGTCATATGATGTCTCTAGTAATGTGTCGACTAGATGATGGTCAAGACATGGACAAATTTAAGTGTTTACAAAATGAAGCACAAAGGTGAAATGACTTGATCAAATCTATAAATAAGATGTGCAAATTAGAAAATTATATATTTGAAAACCCTAATATCTATGAAAAAACTTAGGAGGAAGATAGGTCATGTATGATCTAATGGTTCACCAAAATGCAAAGGAAAATAATGTTTCCTTTGGTTTAGTCTAGGCTAATATGATAAGATATACACACGTAAGCACAATTAACCTAGACCAATTAATGATAGTTAGGGATTGATAATTTGCGATAATAAAATGTCAGAATGTAAATAGAAACAATGGTACTTAGCTCTATGATAGAAGAGGGGATGATCCAAATGAATGCTCTAATATTTGTGATACCTTATGATCAAGAATAGTAGGTAATAGTCTTATGGTGACATTGAAACTTTTATTTGCAAGGAAGAGTCTAGGCATTAGAGACATGTCTATGAGTATACACTTGCCTTGCACCTCTAAACTTGTATTGTGAAATCTAGAAGCTTTTGTTCTTCACTTTGTCTGATCTGTCTTAGTTTCCCTAAGTTCATTTGATATCTAAGTGCTAGTGGTATTTAAGAATTCTTTGGTAGGGCTACTAGTATTTCACAAGGGAACATATTCTTCAAGGTCAACCCACAGAAACATGTCCTCAATATCGAAAATAATACTCTTGAGACATATATATACTTTTAGGAATCCATGTGCAATTCCAAATTTCTTTATTTGCATCTATTAAAATGTGAAATGTGAATAATATGAAAATCTAACTCTTAAATTGAAATTTGTCAAATAAATACATAAAATATCTTTAAATACAAGAACAACAATAAATTAGAATCTCTTTCCCATCTCTCTTATTCTTTAATTTAAAATCTAAACCATATTTTAGATATTCCTTATATTTTAATTGAGATTATAAATTTAAACGCAGGCTTTAATTAAAGATAAAGAAGATAGAATACAGCAGAAGTTTCGTAAGTGTTCGTTCTATCTTGTGATTACATATTTAGGTCACGATTTGGGTGACAGTGTTATAATAGGATTAAATTTCTTTGTAGAGCTAGGCAATAAGGTCATTGCAATGTACACTCGTTTGGCATATTTTGAAGTTTTAGTGGACAGAAATTGATTTTTGACATTAACAATACACAGAGTTCATGTTAACTGTAGCGTGTCATTCACGCTCTCACTTGTATTGGCCGATTAGTCACATCTTTCATCTTCACCCTGACTTGTTGCGGGTCATTCACGCTCTCTTTGAATGGCTCATTCCCGTTCACCCTTTTTTCGCCTGCCTTTTCTTTTTCCCACTTTCATCAGTGGCCAATCATTCCCGATTTGTTTTTTTTGGATGTCGGTGGTCCAATTTTTCAGATGGGCTTATCCCTCAAGCACGTTCCCAAAGGATAATCACGAGAGGGCTCATCATAGGTGAAAATTATGAGGTCAATGGAGTTTGAAATAATAAATTTAATAATACTATGGGGAGTTCAAGAAATATTAGAAAAATTAAATGAATAAGTTATTAATAGAGTTATAAAAACTAAATTATATTTAGTTAGGCGATAGGTTTTATAGTGGGAGCTTAGCTTCTCAGAGATTCTTGATGCTAGACACTTGTCTATATGAAAGGCTAATGAAATATCATCAATAGGAAAAGTAATGAAGCATTAATAGTGTCTATATGAAAGGCTAATGAAATATCATCAATATGTATAACTTTATCATGGGAGGTATCTCTATGTGAAATTCTATCATGAATATTTGTAGGGTTCACATGACATGTATAAGAGTGATCATTGTAAAATACACCATCAAGTACAAAAGAAGGTAACATACCAAAAAAGCATAGCTCTATGGGCATATAATCATCATGGCATGCAAAAAGGGATATAATCATTAGGTGCAACAATGTCATGTTTATGTAAATAATGTGTACTCTTACCACATAATGAATCATTCATAATAGTATGAGGTAAATGTGTATCATGGATATCCTTTGTTATAGATGTGTCATGAATCAAATAATGTGAAGAAGACATGCTCAAAGGTAAAACAAATTAAGAATCAAGCACACTATTGTCACTGTCCATAGAGTAACTATATACAACATATGATAATCACGAAGAACTAAAGTAAGAGTATCTGATAGAGAAGGGAAAGTGATGATCAAATCTCTAAATGAGGAAAATGAACATATATGGTGATATAACACATCTATAGACATAGTGAGCTCATTTGTATGATAAAATGTAACAAGTGATAAGGACAAATGGATTGCATGTTACAAATTGTATATACATGTCATAATTAGTAAGGGGAGAATTAATAGATGCCAAGGATAGAGGGCCATGAGAATCCATGATCTAAAAACAATGGTCTATCCAAGGATGAGAGGTGTAGGGATCACCAATGAATGCAATGAAGGTTTAAAACCCTAGAAATAACAAATATTGAAATTAATAACAATCTACTATAAATTATAATATCAATCCTAAACTAGATATAAATCAAGTGTGAAATATAAACTCTAAATCTAATAAAAGGTTGGATATGGTGGGTGAAGGATAGGATATGTAGATAAGTACATGACCCTACTAGAAAGATGTATGAATGAAGCACAAAGATGAAATGACTTAATCAAATCTAGACATAAGATGTGCAAATTAGAAAATTATAAATTTGAAAACCCTAATATCTATGAAAAAATATAGGAGGAAGATAGGTCATGTATGATCTAATGGTTCACTAGAATGTAAAGGAAAATAATGTTTCCTTTGGTTTAGTCTAGGCTAATATGATAAGATGCACACACATAGGTACAATTAACCTAGACCAATTAATGATAATTAGGGATTGATAATTTACGATAATAAAATGTGGGAATGTAAATAGAAACAATGGTACTTAGCTCTATGATAGAAGAGGAAATAATCCAAACAAACGCTCTAACATTTGTGATACCTTATTATCAAGAGTAGTGTTTCAGTGGTAGGGTTGATAGACGTAACAATGTGCAAGTTTTTTGTTTTTTGCTTATGGCTTTAATTTGTGTAGTTTATTTGGCCAGTTTTAGGGCCTCTGTTTGTAATATTTTATCTACTTTCAGAATTTGGTCATGTTATATTTTTTATTTACTCTATGCAAGGAAGAGTCTAGGCATTAGAGACATGTCTATGAGTATACACTTGCCTTGCACCTCTAAACTTGTATTGTGAAATCTAGAAGCTTTTGTTCTTCACTTTGTCTGATCTGTCTTAGTTTCCCTAAGTTCATTTGATATCTAAGTGCTAGTGGTATTTAAGAATTCTTTGGTAGGGCTACTAGTATTTCACAAGGGAACATATTCTTCAAGGTCAACCCACAGAAACATGTCCTCAATATCGAAAATAATACTCTTGAGACATATATATACTTTTAGGAATCCATGTGCAATTCCAAATTTCTTTATTTGCATCTATTAAAATGTGAAATGTGAATAATATGAAAATCTAACTCTTAAATTGAAATTTGTCAAATAAATACATAAAATATCTTTAAATACAAGAACAACAATAAATTAGAATCTCTTTCCCATCTCTCTTATTCTTTAATTTAAAATCTAAACCATATTTTAGATATTCCTTATATTTTAATTGAGATTATAAATTTAAACGCAGGCTTTAATTAAAGATAAAGAAGATAGAATACAGCAGAAGTTTCGTAAGTGTTCGTTCTATCTTGTGATTACATATTTAGGTCACGATTTGGGTGACAGTGTTATAATAGGATTAAATTTCTTTGTAGAGCTAGGCAATAAGGTCATTGCAATGTACACTCGTTTGGCATATTTTGAAGTTTTAGTGGACAGAAATTGATTTTTGACATTAACAATACACAGAGTTCATGTTAACTGTAGCGTGTCATTCACGCTCTCACTTGTATTGGCCGATTAGTCACATCTTTCATCTTCACCCTGACTTGTTGCGGGTCATTCACGCTCTCTTTGAATGGCTCATTCCCGTTCACCCTTTTTTCGCCTGCCTTTTCTTTTTCCCACTTTCATCAGTGGCCAATCATTCCCGATTTGTTTTTTTTGGATGTCGGTGGTCCAATTTTTCAGATGGGCTTATCCCTCAAGCACGTTCCCAAAGGATAATCACGAGAGGGCTCATCATAGGTGAAAATTATGAGGTCAATGGAGTTTGAAATAATAAATTTAATAATACTATGGGGAGTTCAAGAAATATTAGAAAAATTAAATGAATAAGTTATTAATAGAGTTATAAAAACTAAATTATATTTAGTTAGGCGATAGGTTTTATAGTGGGAGCTTAGCTTCTCAGAGATTCTTGATGCTAGACACTTGTCTATATGAAAGGCTAATGAAATATCATCAATATGTATAACTTTATCATGGGAGGTATCTCTATGTGAAATTCTATCATGAATATTTGTAGGGTTCACATGACATGTATAAGAGTGATCATTGTAAAATACACCATCAAGTAAATTAAATAGTTGCTCGCCTTTTTCCTCACCAAATCTACAATTTTATGTGTTTTTTTTAATTCCTTAATATGACCTCATCTACACTTCTTTATTTAGATAAATGTTTTAAACTGGAGTTATATATCCACCATGTGACAGCATTAATCATTAAATATTTTAATGAACATTTGAACTTCACTCTTTCTCATGAAACTTAAATAGTCCAACCAGTTGAGCACACCTAATATACAGTCCATCCACATTTAAAAAAATAATTATTATATTTTTATTGAAGTTTATTTATTTTTTAATAATTGAAAAATCTCTATTTTTAAATATCATCCATTTTAGTAGTCAGTCAATAGTAACATCTCAACATTTCATTAGAACAAAAATTCTTCTAGTCAATAGCAACATGTCATTAGAACAAAAATTCTTCTAGTCAATAGCAACATCTCATTAGAACAAAAATTCTTCTAAATGTTTATCTTATTTTTATTGACCAAGACTTTTGAAATTTATCATGTTTTTATTGACCAAAGACTTTTGAAATTTATCATGTTTTTCTTGACCAAATTTTTTTGACTGTTAGAAATGGACTATGTTTAAGAACCACCCCTCGTATCAGGAACTAATCATGCAGAGCATCTCGCCTTAATAGAATCTATTAAGCGAAATGGCTACACAACAGTTTTTGCTCGGCATTCTCCTTATTTTAGTTGGCTATTTTTCTCTGCGTTTCCTAAGAAGAAAGTTTGTGAACAAACCCTACAATGGCCCTGCTATCTATCCCATAGTCGGCTCTGCCTTGGAATACTTTAGAAATCGTCACAGGTTTCTGCAATGGTTCACAGAAACACTCGACAAGATGCCAACCAATACTTGTAAGCTCGAACGGCCTGGTGGAATCAAGGATATCTTGACTGCAAATCCTGCAAACGTAGAGCATATTCTGAAAACCGAATTTGAAAACTACCCAAAGGGAGAACGCTTTACAACTGTTCTCCACGATTTCTTAGGCCGAGGGATTCTCAATGTCGACGGGGAGCTGTGGAAGATGCAGAAAAAGGCTGCCAGCTATGAGTTTAATACCAAGTCGCTCAGAAGCTTCGTGGTGGAGACGGTGCAGTGGGAGATTCAGAACCGCCTCTTGCCAGTGCTTTCAAACGCATGCAAAACAAGCAAGTCTTTAGATTTGCAAGATATTTTGCAGAGGTTTGCATTTGATAATATTTGTAGCATTGCGTTTGGGGTGGATCCCGCCTGTCTTCTCCCCTGCATGCCCACTTCACTATTTGCAAAGGCCTTTGACGATGCTACTGATATCAGTGCTGGTAGGTTCTTCTCTCCTCTTCCTTTTATGTGGAGACTCAAGCGCATGCTTAACATTGGTTCTGAAAAGCGCTTGCGTGAAGCGATTAAAGTAGTGGACGAATTTGCTATGGATGTGGTAAATTGTAGAATGAAGGAGATTTCAGTGAATTCGGGACGCCCACAAAGAGAGGATCTGCTTTCTAGGTTCATAGAGGCTCTTTCAAATAATACAGATGAATCAGAGAAAGGAGGTCATGATATGTTTCTGAAGGAGATGGTGGTGAGCTTTATGTTGGCAGGCAGAGATACCACGACCGCTGCTCTCACATGGTTTTTCTGGGTGCTCTCTTCCCACCAGAGTGTAGAGGAAGCCATTCACACTGAAATCTTACGCATCTTGGCCAAGAGACCACAATCACCACCAGTTGATGAAGAAGGGATTGTTTTCAGCTTTGAAGAATTGAAGGATATGCAATATCTGCATGCTGCTCTATGTGAGTCAATGCGGCTCTACCCTCCCGTGCCTGCTGATACTAAACTTGCTTCCAAAGATGATGTTTTACCAGACGGAACTTGTGTGGTGAAGGGATGTCATTTGAATTACATTAACTATTCGATGGGCAGGATGGGAAATATTTGGGGTAGTGATTGTTTTCAGTTTAAGCCTGAGAGATGGTTAAAAGAAGGGGAATTTGTGGCAGAGAGTCCGTATAAGTTTCCAGTATTCCACGCGGGACCTCGAATATGCCTGGGTAAAGAGATGGCATTCATACAGATGAAATCAATTGTGGCTTCTGTTATTCATGGTTTCAGTTTTAAGGTAGAAGATGGGATAACGTGTCCCGATTATGTGGTGTCACTGACCATGCGCATGAAAGGAGGGCTACCCGTTACAGTAACACCTCGATCACGTCACTGATCACAGAAAATGTGATGCTTCTGCTTGGAATGAATATTCAGTAAATCTCCGAATTCTCTTTATTTCAGAGTTAGTAAAAGTTAAGATGCATTTACTAGACAAATAATAGTATTATATTCACTCTTTTCATGTAAGACTTATGTTGAACTATCAATTTAAATAGCAAGTATATCCTATTGCAAGAGGTGTTAAATCAAATGTCTTAGAAGAATATAATAATTTTTTAAATGATTGAATCATATGGCAACATTCTTCATATAGTTATAACTTTGTAAATTAGTTTTAAAATGAGATGTAAGAAATAATTTCATTATATTTTCAATTTTTTAAATATGTTTTTTCATCTTTGTTTTTGGTTCACATCACATTTTATATATTTTTATAATGAATATGAGAAAAACAATTTAACTGTATTTTTAGTTTTATTATAATATTTATAATAATTTCATAATTTTAATTTATTATATTTTCAACATATATAATTTTCTATGTTATTTATTTTTTTGGTTTTTATAGTTTTTTTCATTGGATTGTCTTTCTACACATCTCTGGCCCTCTCCTTCTTTATAAAGATCATTGTTTACAATTTATATTACTTTTGTTCTCCTCATCTTGATAATGGGTCACTCAATGTGATCCCAAAAACTGATACCAAAAACTAACAATTTAATCCAAAAGTATTATATATCACCATTATGGACTATGAAAAATTCATGCCTACTATTAAATTAAAAAATTAGAAAAAAGACCTTAATAATATAATTGAGTGTGATTTTCTATTCCATTCAAATTTTGCTATTAGCAAGAATTTATACAAAAGGCGCATGATTTATACTTTGTATTTATCATCTAATTTTGCACCAGTTTTAGCTCTTACTAATGATAAGCATGCATTTTTACTATTTTTGACCCCCTCCAACATCAAATTACTCTCAAAACACTTATTTCCATCTAAACAATACCCCTTTAGTTGCTAAGACCCTATCTACCATTCCTTCTCGTTATCCCAACCCTATCGACACTAGTGTTCCATGGTTACATTGTTCCCTAGATAGGTTCATGTGCAGTCATGTCCCATGGATATTAAATTATGTTTTCTTGCATGAGAAACCACTTACTTAATGAAATCGCAACCCTAGTGTGTTTACAACAATCAATTCAACTCGAGCATGGTTATGTAAAAAGAATTGAATTAAAAAAAAAACCCACCTCAACCACTTCACCCACCCTATTCATCCTCTAGCACATCACAAAATTTCCTCTTTTAGCAAACTAGGGGATCACTACATACATATGACATAACTTCCATTGTTGTAGATCAATAAACTAACACTCATATGATTACATATGCCAACTCTAACAATTACTTCTATACTAATACATCCAAACTAAGGGCTTGACTAAGGGAAGCTCCAAACTTTCCTTAGACAATACATTTCCCCTTCTCAAGCTAGATAGGTCCTAGAACATCATAAACTTGCTCCTAAACTAACCCTTTCTATTGAAAGAACATTCTCATATCAATAAAAAGAAACTTGTGTAGGTTACTTACCTCTTATAAGATCAATGACTGTTTCTCAACTAATTAAACAAAGTAGTGGCCCATTATTAATTGCTTGCATTTTCTTTATCAAGTAAACAATTTAGTAAGTCTTTTTGGATTATTTAATGGTTTGTACAATGATTGAGAACTTTGTCTAAATATTATCGAGTTTAATAATATTTGCAAGATAACTTGCTGAGGTTTGCATTTGATAATATTTGTAGTGTTTCATTTGTAGTGGATCTTGCTTGTCTTCTCCCCTCCATGCCCACTTCACTATTCACATAGGCCTTTGACAATGCTACTGACATTACTATCGTTAGGTTCTTCTATGCTCTTCCTTTCATGTGGAAAATAAAGTGCATGCTTAACATGAACTCTATAAAGTGCTTGCATGAAGCAATTAAGGTAGTGGAGGAATTGGCTATGGATGTGGTGAGTTGTAGAGGGAAAGGACATTTTGGTGAATAGCGGATGTCCAATTTTGACTCTTCAAATCCTTGGAAAGATCAAATGCAAATATATTTTTTGTGGGTACGCTAAAAAAACTTATTAGGTTCAACAAAAATGACATTACCTAAAGAAAATTCTATTTTATCTAAAAAAAGCCCAAAATGGCAAAAGTAACACAACACCTAGAAAGAGAGGATCTTCTTTCTAGGTACTGCAAACACATTCACAAATGCAAGAAAAGATTCTCAATCTATACATTGTTCCTACCTACTCATGTAATTTATACAATCATAACTAGCACCGTAACCAATTCATCAAAACATGGATGGATAAATCATGGCACACATATTTAACTCAAGGAAATACAACTCTAAATCCTCCTTAAACTGAATTCCAGCAATATACAACTATCTTATCAACACACCATGGAAAAACAAATAATCAGTGAATAAAATCTAAAATAGAAACATTGTTATCTTCTCCTCTTACCTTGTAATATTCAATGCTCTCCTCTTCTTCAGGGTGACACAACTCAATAGCTACATCCAACTCATTCTCTTCATCTTCATCCCATTCATCCTCTATCTCAAACTCTTTGCAAATCACATTTATTGGTCGTTCATCCAATAATAATTTTGCCAACTTGTCAAGAGATTTAGCCTTTCCCTATTCTAGGAGTTCTACCCTTTGGCTAATCCTTGACTCTATGGTTTTCCCCTCCAACTATAACTCTCATTCACAAGGTAAGTATTTACCCTCACCATTCCTTTTCACCTTCCCACAACTTTTCAATGCTTTTGTTGTAGATTTCTTTTTCTTTTCCTCCTTATTATTGCATGCTTCATACTCCTCCAACATCCACCATAACTCCCCAAACTCATATTCTAATTTTTGTATCTCTTTTTTTGGTCTTTTGCTTGATGTAGTCTCTATATTTTCCTTATTATTTCTTCTTGCTTGGTTATCCTCTTCCATACATCATGATATAATTCCATATTTGAAATCTTAGTCAAAGCTCAACTACACAGATACAACTTCTTGTTTCCTCACAACTTTCACCTTTTGCATACACCTATTCATATGAGAAAGAATCCACCAATATGTTAGATTGGTTCCTTATCACACATCACTTGTAGTAAAAATTCTAAATTTAGCTTTTATTTCAGTCACCAGGATCTATAATCTCCATTTGCCATAGAGATCAAATGGGAGGAGGTGGTACTACTTGAGGACATATATTTGACACAATATTCTGTGTACCAAACCACAACTTTGTCACAAATAGATCTTAGAGGTAATACATACATACCATACTCAAATTGGACTTCTTCCAACAATAAACAAATTGGTAGTATACATACCCTTGATGGTGATGAAGAGATCCTCCTTATTTAGATGTGAAGTCTGACTGCTCATTTCATCTCCTCTATTTTGTCTCTTCATCTTCCTTGAAGAATATTATATATATGGGGGAAAAACTTTATGTATGTTGTTGTGATCAATAAAAAGATTAATGCCCCACTTTTCCATGGATGCAGCCATATTGGTGAACCACATTAATTTCTTGTGTATGTGCACAATTATATGTGTTCTTTATTTGTCTTATTTCTTAACAATCAGTATTAGAGCTAGAGAGATCAATGTAGAGTATGTTGAAGATTAAGGTTTTGAAATTTATCTAAGACATCAAGGGATCATTGGTTCATTGTGTAAAGAGCTGGAAAAAGAGAATCAAAGGTTGATTGAAGATTGTGGCCATAAGCACAGGAGGTAAAAGAAAACATTGCAGAAGTCACTCCCAAAAGTCATTAAGTAGAACGTTTTCTTGATCAAGGAGGAAGCAAACTACATTTGAAGAGTTTTTTAAAACCCAAAGTTCCTAGCCGCACCATAAATGTGACCTTTTTGACCAAATACCTAAAAAAAAATTGGTTCTAAAGGAAGCACATGACTTGTTTGATAAAAAGCTTCATCAGAATGAGACTAGATTGTAGGGCACATGAACCATTTAACAATATGCCAAGGAAAGATTAAATGCCACCAGCTCTTAAGTTTGATTTTTTTAAAATCTAAATATATATCACTGGAGTTTGGAAAGACAAAGGAGGCTCTAAGTTGAAGAAATCATCATGTTGAATAGAAAATGGAAGACAAGTCATAGGCTAAGAGGCTTAAGTGAAAGAAGATGAAGAAATCATGCCAATTTGGGAGGGATAACCCCACTCACTCTATTGTAGAGAGGTCAAGCATAGAAAGAGACTTGTAGTTTCCTATAGATGTTGGAACGACTCCCATGAATGAGATTTGGAACAAGGTCATCTAGAATCAAGAACATCAAAGCTAAACATAGCAGTTAAGAAGGCTGCAACACTTTGAGTTACTTCTATCAAATTTTGCAGAGCATAAGCATGGGCAATCTTCTAGGAGGTTGTCTACATCTAGCTAATCTTATTTTTTATTATAAGGAATATTCTTTGTAAAGATTATTTATTCAAATTCTTTGTAAAAATGAATTCACTGTTTTATAAAGTGGACCCTACCAAACATTTGAAGTTCCTCTTTTGTAGGGCACTAGGGATTTTGCATGATATTAGGGGTTGAAAAGTCAAAATGAGATATGCATGCAAATATGTAAGGCTTTAACTAATATTTCTCTCTAAGTTGCATGTTTTTGTGGAGATAAAAACAAGGATAGAGCATTGCATTTGTTTTAAGGCAACTTTTCTTTTTATTTTG